>OZ020193.1:77429047-77814004 GCA_963971165.1 Philopedon plagiatum
AAAAAAACTTGTAGATGAATATATCGTCAGTGCAGTGCAATTTTAAATATTTCGAGATCTTTGTTAACATAAGACCTAAAGACATTTTAAGTGTCCCGTTATAAGAAAATATATAATATAAATATAACAAAATTCTGTATAATGTGTGCAAAATAATCAGAATGATGAACCACTTAAATTATACACATTATATAAATAAATATAGCCCAAAACCATACATCTCTTCTGGCAGAATGTCAATGGAGTGCATGTCATGTTTATAATCTGATTAACTGTACATTTGGCTAACTTAAGAGCCGAAGTTTATACAGTGATTTATCACCCCTTCAAAATTAATTTGTTCATTTGATGAAACAAATGGCAACGAATTAACAAGAAATAGAAAATTCCATTCCGGCACTTGCGGATTCCCCATTAACAAAAATATTTAAATAATTTTCTTTAAGTATACTGCATAAAATGTCTAGATATTTAATAGATGCAAATTAAATTAAACAAATAGTAGGATACTCATGAAAACATTTGCATAATTAGGCAAAATTGTGGTTTATAAAAATGCTACAAATTTTTGTGCAGCAATGCAACAATATATGTAACTTAGTAGTTACTACAAATTACATAAGAGAAATGAAAATAAAATATCCACTGTACAACATCATTCGAGAAAGTATTACAAAACTATTTCAGAGCAGAGACCTACTTAAAATATAAATATTTCTGCATTTACTCGCTTATACATAACACTTTCGGTTTTTATTTGTTTTTTCCATTTTCGCTGTGACGTTAACAGAATTTAGTTGCGACATAAAGTGGACATACCGTTGAGTGGCGCAACAGCCATCTTGTCGTATCTTCTTAACCTGAGACCGAAAAGTTCATAAGGCTTGCCGGTGATATTGGCCCTCGACGAGCTTGAGATCAGTGAAATATTAGTAAACAATTCAAGTTACATAATTACTTTCCAATAATAAGTTAACTTCAATATAAAGCCAGGTAGGTAATTGTATTTTAATATGGGATAATAGTTTTTTTATTTGATTGTTAAATAATTCAAAAATATTCTCTTAAGTTTATATTAAGGTATTACACTACATATCATAGTTTATTGTATATTTCCCATGTAGGGGAGCGTGGGGGAATTGGAGCCTACTAAGGAGAATATTAGGTAAAAATAACAAATCGTTGTAATCATTTATTATTATGACTTTAAATGAGTCCTTTGGTTACATAACTATAGTACTGTTGCAATTTAAACTCAAAAATTTAAAGGTAAACTTACAAAAAAAAAATATTTTTATAAAAAACACCTTTGGCTCCAATTACCCCACCTATCGGGTAATGAGAGCCAAAAATTGTCCAGATGGGTAATGGGAGCCATCTCTTTTATTTTAGGTCTTACAATCTCTTGAGTGTCATTATTACAATAAAATGCTAAACATATACCTACTAGAGTAACAAACATTTAAACAATGAAAAATTAAACAAATCTACCTATTCTATTAATCCAAGCAAAAACCACAAATAAATATAGTATTTCGGGTCGTCACAACCTGAGCACTCAGAATGAGCCCAGTTAGGTACCACAGCTTCTGCAACGATACTATAGTTCGTTATTTTTCCAATGTCTGAACAAATAATGCACTCATTTTGTTCACCTGAGTACTCAGACTCATCGTCATAAATTGCAGACTCATCAACAGAGGACTCATCAGTCGAACTATCATCCCGGAATAGATTTCTAGTAGCTTTATTTAATTTTTCTTTAGTTGTTTTTTTCTTGATCTTTGACTTGGTATTATTTTCTTTATTCTTTGTAAACTTTTTTGTTTTAACTGCTATATTCTCCTTTTCGATTCGTTTGTTCTTTTTTCTTCAAATATATCCTTCGGGGGGTGGGGGGGGGGGGGGGTGATACTGGTCAGGATTTCCGAATGCTGTTTGTTTCTGGAGGCCTTTGTTTTTTTTTTATGTTCTGACAGCCCACGAAGACCGAAGTCTAAGTACTATGTACCGTGGGTGTACTGGGGAAATCCGACTCACACATCCAGGGCCTTAAACATCCGTACGGACTTCACCAGCCCTTTAAGAGGATGTGTGGGGTGGTACCACCTCGGTTGAGGAAGAAATCCTCTACCACCTTCCAATTAATAATCACAAAATAGCCATGGTCGAAGCGGGATTCGAACCCGCGCCTCTCGATTGCGAAGCTGGCGCCGTACCAACTCGGCCACCGGAGACCCCATTGTGGGATACTAGACGCTTCCGGTTTTCTAATACCCAACTCGGGGTGTCGGCTCATAAATCCCTGCAACCAATCTTTGCAGGCAGTTTTATTTTCAGTGTCAAACCTCTTCTCAACACCAAATATCTCAGCCATGTTAAAGCATATCTTACGAAACTGGCTCCTAGGTAGACCGTAAAACATATTAGACAAGTAGATGGTCAACAAGGATCACTTCCGAGCCTCGGAGGACGACTATAACTATCATCATTGGCAATTGCTGCTCTGTATCGCTTCTTTAAAGTATCATAAGGTTTATTTGACTGGTGTGCCACTTTACGTACAGATATGCCTTCATCTTGTATAAGTTTTATTGCACTTTCTAATGAAGTCGTTGTCCAACCAGCCTTTAAAGTCGTTCGTTTCCTATTTCTGGGCATCTGGAACAATGAAAAGCATGTATTTTAGTAAAGGAGATGTGACATATTTAGAAGGGTAATGAGAGCCGTAGTGGGGTAATGGGAGCCACCTAGGCTCCAATTACCCGAAAATCCACCATTTTAAAGGAGGTCCTAAAAATAACCAGAACAAACTATTTTATACCTCGATCCTTAAACTTGTACCCAAAAACACATGCCTCTGGCTATAGAATGGACACAACATACAATAAAATAAATAAAATTAAACTACTTACCGTGATATTAAAAAATCGTAATTCTTGCAAGCGCCGAGCACTAGCGATGGGTCGTTCGCGAACGAGTCGTTCAATTTAAACGACTCTTTTCAAAGAGTCGCGAATGAGCCGCTCCCATCAACTAACGATACGTTCACCGCTCGTTAAAATCCCTGCATTATAGGGGACTATGACTGTTGGCTCGCTCTCGTACGTTCGTAAAAATTCCACTCCATGCTTTCGCGAGTTTCGGACAACTCAGAGAGCGGGAGAGCGGGAGAGCGCGAGCGGCTCAATAACGTCTGGCTGATACCAGGAATATCTGTCCCGAATTTTGCCGAAGGTAAAAAGCCGAGTCATTCCAATGCGTTAGCATATCTGTATAGTGTTTGTAAGTTTACCGATTTCCTAGCATGAGCCACGTAGTCCAGTGGGTAAAGCATCCGCTTATTGGCCCAGACGTCTTGATTCGAATCCGGGCTCGGCCGGATCTTTTTTTTTTAATTTTTGTCACTTAAAATCGGATCGGAGGGCACCCTAAGGTCGGAACAGGGTTAGCACCTGGTTAGGGGCCCTGACCAGTCTCTTTCCTCGCAAGCGAAGAGGGATCGGTGCGAAAAAATCAAACAATCGTTCGGCAAATATTCGGGACAGATATTCCTGGTGTTAGCTAGATGTTAGTGAGCGGCTCAAACGTATAATATAAGAACGAGAGTGGTGGAGCATTTAGCGGCCGATGACAATATATTACACAGATTGTACGTCCTTCGTATTACTATTATTTTACGATTAACGATTAATTACTTTGCCGGAAATCTTCAACAATGTTTTTTAACGGCGTATACTTCGGGTAGGTTAAAACTTTGAAATCCATATTACATAATCATTATCTAGTCTACAATAAAACCATTTTTGTTAATATATATTTACTTTTATTTTGAAAATTTAACAAATAAAAATTTTAATAATTCCAATATTTTCATTAATTTTATTTAATTTATTTATATTATGTATATTATTTTTCTTTGAAGCCGTCGCGCCACAATCAGATAGCGAGCCGTCGCCGTCGCTTCGGCAGTCGTAAATGTGTATTTTTCATCCTTATGCTCTCTTTTAAACTTTTAAGCACATGAACAAGTGCAGGTGTCACGTTAAAGTAAAGAGCTCCGCGATTCTGTAATTCGCAACTCAGCAGCCCTAGTACAAACTCAAACTCAAACTCTTTATTTAGCCACTTGTAAATATAATAACATAAAATTTTATGCATTGGCACGTCAAAACCATATACAGGCAAAACTAAAATCATCTAAGTCTAAGTTAGATTAATCTTAACTTAAAATTACCATTTGAATTAAAAATTAAAATTTGCCAAGGTGATCTAATCAGTAATTTTCAGCTCTGGACGATACAAAAAACATATTAAAAGACAGAGATAAAAGCAAGACAACTCACACTCCATCAGTATGGAGAACCGTACCCATCGGACAGTCAAAAAACTCCTGAATGGAGTAAAATGCATTTGACGTCAAGAACTGTCGTAGTTTCACTTTAAAACGACTCACACACAAAGATCTTATTTCAACCGGCAGTCTATTAAACAATGTTATGGCATTATAGTCAACAGAGTTCTTGAAGTTGGCCGTCCTGTGTCTCGGAATTAAAAGAGTGTGTTCGCCTCTTGTTTGGTGATTATGACCATGTGAGATAGAAGGGAACTGCCCCACATTTGTTCTAGCAAACACCAAACATTTATAGATAAAAATGCAAGGAACAGTTAGGATTTTGTTATTAATGAAAGCACTCTTACAGGACTCACGCACACCCATATTAAAAATTAGTCTTAGGATTCTCTTTTGATTTACGAATACCCTGACAGAATCCCTACTCTTTCCCCAGAGCATAATGCTCATGGAAATATGTGAATAGGCCAAGGAGTAGTAAACTTGTAACAGAGCCCTACGGTCAAGAATATTCTTCAACTGCAGGACAGCATAATAAGCGCTATTTAGCTTCTTCGATATGAAATCAATGTGCGTATTCCATGAAAATCTGTCGCTTATGTGAGTACCCAAGAATTTAGCATTCGAAGACAGAGGGAGTGAACTGTTTGGCAGGGGTTTGCGAATATTAAAATTTACGTAAACTGTTTTATTCTCATTTATTATCAGCTTATTCCTTTGGCACCAACTGATCATTCTATCATACACATCACTTACCCTCAGATGCAGCTCCTCAGGCGTGCTAGCTGTTACCGTGATAGATGTATCATCCTCATACATGGTAACATGATCACCTCCAAGGAAATCTGGCAAGTCATTCACATAAATAAGAAACAAGAGGGGGCCAAGAATTGACCCCTGAGGAACACCCAAATCCAAACCAAAACAATCAGAAATGCTGTTATTACACTTGACTCTCAGGAATCGGTTTGATAAGAAAGACTCGATACACAACTTAAGATTTCCGCGTATTCCTACACTCTCCAATTTATCCAGAAGTATCTCTCTATTTACCATGTCGAAGGCTTTTGTGAGATCAAAAAACATGGATACTACATACTTACCTTGATCCACCTGCTCATGGACATATCGATAGAAACCAACATAGGCAGTCTCTATGGAGTGCCCTGGTCGGAAGCCATGTTGAACCCCAGCAAGCACATTAAACTCATCAAAAAAGCTCACAATTTTATTGTATATAACTTTTTCATTTATTTTCGAAAAGACACTCACAATGGAAATAGGCCTGAAATTTTCAATATTGCTACGATCCCCCTTCTTAAAGACAGGAGTAACTTCAGCTATCTTTAAAAGATTTGGAAAAATTCCAGAATGTAGAACGTTATTAATTAAGTATAAGAGTTGTTCCAATACGCTGAATGCAATTTTTTTAAAGATATAAGGCGAAATTTCATCAGCACCGCTTGACTTTTTATTCTTTAAACTTCTGATAATATTAATTAGTTCCTCCCTAGTTATATCATAACAAAAAACTGATTGCATGAGAGGCTGAGAAACAGTATGTGGCAATGACAAATTATATCCAAAACACTCTGTACATTTATTGGATGCCATGGTAGAAAAATGCTTACCGAATTCATCTGCTACCAGCTCATTAGCAACATGGTCACCTTTCAAATTAAGACTTATTGTGACTTCCCTATTGCTGGCTCTACCAATTGTATCGTTAACAATTTTCCATGTTTCTTTTGAGATATTTTCGGCCCTGTTTATTTTGTTACCATAATAGGCTCTCCTCTCCTCGCGAACCAAACTCCTAAACATTTTTCTTTTAATTTAATCGAATGACTCTTCCAAGTGAGCTGAACGAGTGAGCGGGCTCTCTTGAAAATGTACGAACGACCCATCGCTACCGAGCACAAAAGAGACTTCCGCTTGTCACGAGCGTACGCGTGCACCTGAGCGTCTCGCGGGCATCCGGACAATGACGGACACTTTCGGGTTGTTTTCGAGTGATTGGAGCGTTAGTAGGTATACTATTTGTAGTGGATCCAATTGTCCGGCGGCTCCCATTACCCCCTGCTCCCCTAATATGACATAGTTTCTGAATTACCTGCTTGAGAGTGATAAGAAATAATATTCAAGTATACAATAATATTAAGGATTCTTTACTTAAGCTTTTCTTAACTACGTTTATAGCGCAAAATATAGTTTTGGCCTATATTTAAAAACATATTGACAGAGTGAAAAATTAGGTTTTATAACGTGAGTTTTCTTGTCGAAATATATGCAAAAATATGTGTTCCGTAAGTCTTGAGGCTGCATATTATTGGTTACCCTACCGGATATAACAAGGCAGCTAAAAGGTTTGCTTTTCAGACATTCTTCATTAAAAACCTATTCTTGAAAAACTGGTATTGTGTATTTTATATGTTTATTAAAGTAGTATAACTCGAGATGTGAAATAAAAAAGTAAATTAATTTGCTTATTTGCAAAAACATTTAAGTGTATACAAGAGAGAATTATGACAACCGAAAATTTTCCACACAGCCATATGACCGTCCGCAAAATAATCTACATTTTTCTACAACCGAGCGAAAAGTACAAATTTGCGCTTTCAAAAGAAAGCGCAAAGTTGGACATTTTCGAGGAACAAGCGTTTGTTTTACTTTGTCGCTCGCCGAGCGACAAAGTTACTTTGTCGCTCGCTTAGTTACCATGGACACCTTAATAATAATAAAGAAACGTCCAGCGTATCTGCGACTTTTGACACAAAATATAAACTGTCAAATTTGATATCAATAATTATTAATTATATTACAAAATATTTTTATAAAAATACCGGTTGTAGAAAAAATCATGTGTGTAATTCGAGCGCAAAGTGACATTGCCGCTCTCGCGAGATAGCCGCGCTCCGCTACGCGTCGCGCGTCTAACTTCTCGCTCAGAGCGGCAATATATCACTTTGCGCTCTTAATACACAAATAGCTATTAATTCACATAAAAAAGATCAAAATGAGTTCACCGAATATCTGTTTTTTTTTTGTAATGTTCAATAAAGTTTAGTTGCAGATGAAGAGGATTTCCCGGGATTAAGAAAAAACACCCCAAAAATATAAGTCAAATTTATTTTATCACACATAATATGTACATTTGTTTAAACACTGCTTTAATATGCAAAATTGAATGTCTACATAAACAAGTTATTTACAAACTACACGAAAACATATTCTAGGGATAAAAATTCAATACAATATAATGCAAATGCAAATGTTTGTGACCTTTACCTTTAAGAAGCCGCAAATTTGGCTATCAAGTTGACGTAATCTTAGAAACAAATAAGATGAGGTGACAGTCTTTATAATAAATATTTTGGATTGAAGCAGTAGCGGCTCGTGGCCTAAAGCAACCCAGCTCAACCTGAGCAAAGGGGTGGCTACGTGGCTACAAATAACTTTTAAAAAATCACATTCGATATTTTGTCGAACATAAATATAAAATAAAGAAAGGTTCATTGGTATTAGTCTTTAATTATATCACACATGCGTTTACTGGAACAATCTATTTCTATCCACTTGCTTGTTGTGATTTTGATACTTTGACGATATGCGGAATTTAATTTAGGGGCGATATTATATGTGCCCAATAAAGCAAGTTCAGTCGACAATGCATTTGCCGTGCCTCAACTTTGTGTTTCTTAATATTTTGATGTAAATGTTTCAAATCTGTGTCCATGTTTTATCCATAACTTCTGAATAAAACAATAAGCATGAAAAGCAGAACAGTGCATTCAAAGTTTGACAACCGCACATACACTGTTTTGTTTTTATACACCCCTTTGGAGAAATGTCTTGTAAAACAACGATTTGCTGTTTTATCTGATCAAGAAAGGTTAAAATCAGGGGTGGGCCTTTCAATGGATTTAATCTGTTTTTTTTTCAGCTAACGGAAGCCTCGAAAAATCAATTTTAAAAATGTTTTGCACACTATTGGCCATTTTCCACACATTCAAACACCAAAAAATATCGCGAAACGAATATAAACGCAAATCGCTTAAAACACCGCGGAATAAAACAGTGGACTGCTTGGGGCTGGGCTCACCGGCCGAGCGCCTTTTCGCGTGCTAAACCCCCGTTTATGAAGTATCGAATTAACACTAATAAAACCTAACTACAGTCAATGAAGTTAAATTCTGTGGCACAAACAATTGTGGCCTCGATGCAACGACGCCGACGGCGACGGCGAGAAAGAAATCCCAATTAGCGGATAAGCGCAAAACCCCTGTATCGTTTTTTAAATAAATGTAAAATCAGAACAAATATTCAGAATATTTTATTGAAAAATCGGTGTAGATATGTTTAAAATAAATAAACATTGTTTAATAAGTTTATAATTATTTTTGAGTATTGTCGGGGGAGGCTCGCGCCCCAGAGCCCCTATGAACCGGCCGCCCCTGGATTTAAGGTTTTCTTGCTACCGTGGTAGTGAAAATGATTGTGCAAAACAAAAATGTAAATTTGATCTTGATACCTAGTACTTTTTCCACTGTGTGACTTTGTGTTGTCGACGGCCTGAATCATAGAAATAGTAGTGAATAAGGAAAGGTTTCATATGGAAAGTTACCATGATAATATTGTATTGTACCGATATTCGGGAAATTGTGAATATTGTCACAGGCACTTTTGTAAAATGTAAGTAATTATCCTTCTTTAATTAATTGTGGTTCTTTGTGAGTTTCCATAGGGGTCTCCGGTGGCCGAGTTGGTACGGCGCTAGCTTTGCAACCGAGAGATTGCGGTTTTGAATCCCGCTTCGACCATGGATGTTATGTGATTGTTAAAATTAGTATATTGTATATAGTGTATGTATAGGTATATTTAATATTATATTATAATAATACAGAAAGATGCTGGCCATTTGGTTAAAACCAGTGCCATAAAAAAGTGAGTGTCCATAACTGTATTATTAGTGAAGAGAGACAGCTACAGACAGAAAATAGCATTGCCCAAATCCTCCGAACACCGACAATTTTAAATACAATTAATTAACCGGCAATTAACTAAGAACTCACCCCTTTTATGGCACGCTTATGCTACCTATTACTTTCACGGATTAATTTTTTCTTAACGCTTCGGTTTACCTAAGTATTCCGCTAATTTTGGTTGTAAACAATTATTAATTAGGACTGCCTTCCTCTGTTACAAAAATCTCTTTTAATTTCGGACTTTTCTTTATTACGCGTTAATTAATTGATTGAGTGGCGGTTGTTGAAATTTTAAAGTTGTATATCTCTGTTGCTACTCACGGGACCCACACCAAGTTCAGGGGTTTTAATAGTGAGCCTACTAGGAAAGTTTTGGTAGAAAAAAACTTGTTATTTGCGAAAAAAAGTTGAATTTTTTCTCCGCTTCCCCTGGGAAAAGAATTAACACGTTTAGGTATGTTATTTATTATTTTTTCTAAACATATTTTACATCATTTTGAAAAAATTGTAAATTTAGTAGGAAGTTATAGGTAGTCATTTGATTTTTTAAATTAGATTTTAGGTTTAAAAAAACTCAAATGACTATAACTTTCTACTAATACATTTTTTTCTCTTAAAATTTGAAAATTTTCGACAAAATGATGTAAAATTTGTTAAGAAAAAATAATAAATAACATACCTAAACGTGTTAATTTTTTCCCAGAGGAAACGGAGCAAAAATTCAATTTTTCGCAAGTTACAAAATGTTTTTTTCTTTACCAAAACATTCGTAGTAGGCTCACTATTAAAACCCCTAAACTTGGCATACAACTTTAAAATTTCAACAACCGCCACTGGTCGGCCCAGTAAAAACCGACTGCGATGCTCACTTTAGCATGTATTAGCACATCTTTTCCATATGGACTCTAAATCAAGGCCGCCCAAATCCGGGCACGGACCACGAAGTGGCCCTCCGACGGTTTTGAATTAGACCGGCAAATATAATTTGTACACATGGTAAGGCCTCCTGATTCGAAGTAAGACCGAGCTGCTATGGGTATTGTGGCTCGCAGACAATGAATTACAATTCTGGCCCACCTGAAAAATTGATTGGGCGGCATTGCGCTAGAATTTAGAGCATGTATTGAAGCACGGGCAAGCCATTTCCATGCCTCTACTATAAGCTTAA
The DNA here is from genome assembly GCA_963971165.1 of Philopedon plagiatum. Classification (NCBI taxonomy): domain Eukaryota; kingdom Metazoa; phylum Arthropoda; class Insecta; order Coleoptera; family Curculionidae; genus Philopedon; species Philopedon plagiatum. The sequence continues at coordinate 77,439,555 of OZ020193.1, forward strand.
ATCAAAAAGCACCGTTTTCTGAACAAAAAATATTTTTAAAAAAATTAATTTTTATGTCGAAAACGGTGAGTCAGAACAAAAAAGCTCAAGGGACACTTTTACGCAAAATTAATTGGCTTCAAGAAATCGCACGCCACTGATGTAAGTACTTTAGCAAATTAATTTTTTGCTGGTAAAGGTACCTACCCTTTGATTACCTACTGGCGTGTACCAAAATTCATGTCAATACCTTAACGCATTTTCGAGAAATTAAAAAGAAACATTTAAAAATGAAAATATTAAACACCCTGTATCTCGAAAAAGAAGCGTTTAAGGATCCATATTTATATAAACTTATTTTCAAATTTTTAAATGTAGATCTGCCCTTAAAATTTCTTAACATCTTTTTGTAACACCCTGTATATACCTCCAATGTATCGAATTGATCGTTGGCATTATTACGTTTTTATAGGTGAGAAATAATAATTTGTAAACATTTTTTATGTTTTACAGTAGAGGGCGCTAGTTACATATACTGGGTTTAATAAACCTATAATTTTTTTTCTTACCTATAATATTAGGTACGTTTGAATCTAAGTTTCTCAAAGAAGGGTTATTTTTAAGCTTAAAAGATATATTTGCTCGATCTTGATTTGTCTAACCGTTTTCGAGATATTTTTGTTTAAACATCAGAATGCATAAAAAATTCATAACTAAATTCATATTTTAATTAATACAATGCAATAAATTAGAAACAATGCAGTTAAAACAAGCAAGCTCACTTTAGTAGAGTTGAAAGTGGCCACCGTTTACCCCAATACATTTTATCTACTTACATTGTTTCTAATTTATGGCATTTTGTATTAAAATATTAATTTAAGTACCTTTTATGCAATGTGTTTGAACGAATATATCTCGAAAATGGTTAGAGATATCAAAATCGTGCAAGTATACATTTTTAACTTAAAACAACCCTTCTCTGAGAAGCTTGTTTAGCAACGTACCTACTATTACAGGTAAGAAAACAAATTATAGGTTTATTAAATCCAGTATATTATGTAACTAGCGTCCTCTACTGTGAAACTTAAAAATGTTCACAAATTCCAATTTCTCACCCATAAAAACATAATAATGCCAACTTTCAATTCGATACATTGAACCGTTTTCAAATTATGGCTTATTTTCCAAAATAAACTTTCACTTTCAACACCCTGTATCTCTATATCGAGTATCATTTCGAAAAAACTTGTATGATTTAATCGGTCTAGTTTGATGTCTAGTATGTCCAGTTGCTCTATGGCTCATTAGTTATGGGCCACCACCCAGTGCGTTTTTTTTACTCGGGTCACAGGATTTTATGTGTTAAACTTTCAAACCCATGTTAGGACAGGTTCTGCCGTATCGATACAGCTGAAACTTTAAACAAAGAAAATTGTGGGTTCTTAAATTAGGTGAGGCCAATAACTAGCCTAAAATGTCTACGGCGGTAACTAAAAAATGCGATTATTTTTGATAATCCAGTATCTTTCAGTGCACCCTGTATGTACAAACCTAGCAGGTAAACAAGATTTCAAGATGAGTATCAAGTTTTCTGACACTTATAACAAAACGTACAAAATATAATTTATTCGGCTCTTTTTACTTCTTTTTTTTAGTAGAAAGCACAGTTCGATTTTTATTATACATTCAGTCATTATCACACAAATAACATCCACAAAAGTAAACAAATTTCAAAAATTTATTTAGAAAAAATATCAACAGTAACAATAAAATTAAAATCTTCTAAATAAATTGCTTAAAGTGGCCTCCAAATTGGGCGAAGCGGAAGCCCAGACAGTCGTAGAAATGTATTCTAACATTCAGGAGCTGCCGGGGAGTTATGGTGCGTGAAGCCTCTATAATTCTGTTACGAAGCTCTTCTACACTGTTTGGTCTGCCTTTAAAAATATCGAACACTTTCGAGGATAGATAACCCCGATGAAAGTAATCTAAAGGCGAAATATCGGGGCTTCACGATGGCCATTTAAATGGCCCAAAACGGCCAATCCACCGTCCTGATGAACACGTGACATTCAAAGAGTCGGTTATAGTTCCTGCACTATGAGCGGGAGCTCCATCATGTTGAAAAATTATTCTGCCATTTTGATCAGCATTCCCTAACGCTGGGATAACTTGGTACTGGAGCAGCTCTAAATATTTTTCAGCTATCAGGCTACCCTCTATGAAAAATGTTACTCTGTTTCCGCAGGAATTCCTGCGAATTATGTACGGATTTTTTGCACCCATATTCTCGTATTTTGTTTTGACTGTACCATTTGTACAGAAAGCACTTTCATCCGAGAAAAATATTTTATTTGTGATGGTTTGGTCGTTCTTAATTCGTTATATTCACTGTTCTTAAAACTACTTTCCAAGAAAGAAAATAATCACTTGGCAAAGTTCTTAAACATTCCTGACTCTAAAATCCTTGTATTTCTCTTTTTTAATAGCTTTGGAGAGACTACTCCTGGATTTTCTGGAAACATCGGCAAGCTGAGTAAAACTAGTTGCTGGATTCTCTTCAACGGCCAAGCATAACTCCATTTTAAATTTTTCGTTTACAACAGTTTCGTTTCTTCCTTTCCTCACTTGAGGACTTACGATACATCTAGTGGTTACGAATTTTTCATGTTCACCGTTGTACTGTTGTTCTGGAAGGGACTGAAGCGGCGAAGTTATTGACCATTTGTACCGACATTTCTCTGATGTAATCTGAAAACGTCCCCCTGTAGTGTAAATCGACATTTTGAAGAGATTTTCGACAATTTCAATGCACAAATTTAAAATTATTTTGTGACAATGAGAGCGGGTCACCTCTACCTGTTCTAAAGTTGAGAGACAAAGGTTACAAGGTGCACAAAAAGAAATTTTTTTTATCGGAAAAATGGATTTTAAAGGTATTTCCCAAAGTCTTTTGGCGTAATGATAAAGTTTTCCTAAACCTAAGACCCTAAACACCACCAAATTTCAGATCTGTTGCTTCAGTAGAACATGCTTTAACATGGGGTTGAAAATTTAACACGTAAAATCCTATGACCCGAGTTAAAAAAAACGACTTCAGTTTTATGTTTGATTTAATAAATTCCACCCTGGATGTGTCCTCATTTGTTTTAAATTTTAAACAAAATAAAAGTAAAACAATATAATAATGCTGTGTAGTATGGTGATCTCTTACAGCCAGGGTAAAAATTTTCCCAAACTTGAAATTTTTTCTAAAACAGATTTAAAAAAAAATCCCAAAAAATAACAAAAAAAAATTGTAATTGAAATCTAATAACAATGGCACACTTATTTGCTATGGATTCTTGTGTTTTTGCGCGAACCTCTAAAAACTGCTCCCAGTGTCTTATGCTTTCATCGAAAAGTAACCCATTTTTTATGCCAAATTTTCAGAGGTCGAACTGTCATAGCCTTAAAATTATTTGGTTTAAAATAACGATGCAACGATATCGGAAAACGGTCAATATCGATGTGCTAATATCGATATTTTCACAACTGATGATCAATATGCACAGGAACAAGAATATCAAAAACAAAACAAATTCCCACAATTTATCAATATGATATTATTTTTACCATTTTCTAATATTCAAAAGTATGTTAAATTTGTCTTATTTTATATTGAAAACTAAAACTGAAAATTTTCGATATGATGTGCTCATAGAAAATTGTGGATCTGCTTGCCAAGCGAGTCTATAATGTCTTGTTTTTGACATTTCGTTAGTGGATACGCACTTTTTGAGTTTTTTTATGACCTCATAATGACCGTAATATTTAAATCACTAAGAACCATGGTAAAAGTAAAAATTAAAACACATTTAACGCTAAGCAACGTTACAGCACAGAAAAATAAACGGTTTTTGGTTACAACCACAGACAGAACGCAAAACACACACAGCGGATTTGCCGTAGAATTTAAAGCCAATCAAACAAATAAACAACTCGAAAACCCGAATTCGCCGGAAATGACCAAAACACGAAGCATCGCTACCAAACTGTGCTTGCCAATGCATGTTTATTAATCAAATTATTGATTCCAAGTTTAAAGCAATAAATCTAATGGCAACACTGCTTCATCTCAGCAAAGTCTGACACATGTTCTATAGCCTCCGCTAAATGGAAGATTATTTGTTTTTATTTTACACCCTTTAAGACCCTTTTTTACTTTTCTAAAGTTTGGTCATGTATCATTATAAGTGAAGACAGCAAAGTAAATTTCCCTGTTAAAAAAAATACCCATGTATTTTATTTTCCCAAAGTTTCCTCACAATGGCGAAAATTCCCCCAATCTGGCAAACCTGCTTACAGCGCTCACCCATTGCAGCACCATCAAATCCAGAACTCTTTTTAGGAACCGATAAGTAATAACCGAGACCACGGTCGTCTGTTGTTTGGATCCCTAACAAGGGTGAAAGCTAACTATCTGCCCCCGCCTCCCCCCCTCCCGGAGTTTGCCATTAATTTGGGATGACCCGTACTTTAATACAAGAACAGCATCAACTATTTTTTGACCGCCAAACCACAATTATTTTCCTTTTCGTAATTGCTTCCGATGGCTTCGTTTGCGTGCAACACAAGTTGAAATTTCGTGAGTTTGAGCGTTCCTGAGTGTCAGAGGCTATACCTAATTTTGAATTGCTGCAGTAGAATACAAAGCATAAGAGAACGTCTAGTAGTCGCAAGCCTAATTTTGCTCAGTTCAAAAAGTTGGCAATTTTTATTGCTTATATTCAGGGAGTACCATCAAGCTGGATCATATGATTTATACTTCCGTAAGCCAGAAGTAGCTTTAAGCTAAAGAAACCAGAGCAGATCATGTAAATAAAGTGGCGAGTATAGTTTGCTGTGGTGCTTTATCGAAATACTAATATGAAAGGACTAAAAGCTCAGAAAGGCTTATTTTTATCATGCAGCCAAGTTAGAATAAAAGATGGATGTTTAGGATGTTTATTTATTTATGTAGTCACATTTGGAAGATAATACTTTTTATATCAGCGCATTTTATTATAATTTACCTTCTAAAAGTAATTATTTTTTAAAACGTATATTTAAAACAAATGACGTAAAAGTTGCAAAAACTTGGTTTTTATTTGGGTCTCGTGTTGCTTTAGCGTAAATAAGGCATCCCAGTTCGTCAGTCCAACACCTATTTTGTATACTAAGGGGATTACCTAAAATGACATAACAGATTTATATCAAAACTAATAAAAACTGTCTGTTAAACCGGTTAAGCGACATATTTTGCTTTTGAAAAACTTATTTTTATCCTATCGGGTATGCATATAATTTCAAATGCGTATTCTTATAGATGTAGTCATCAATAATCATCAAGTCATCATACTCATCATGTTCGTAAGTGTAAATTTTGGAATTATTATAATATAACATATATATATAAAGAAAAAGGGGTTTCACGTCCGAAATAATATAACAAGGAAAATCTTGGCTAATCGGACAAGAGCAGTAACGTAACTTACTGGTCTTGTCCGATTAGCCAAGATTTTCCTTTCTTATATATATATATATATATATATATATATATATATATATATATATATATATATATATATATATATATATATATATATACAGTGACCGGCAAAAAGTTCGCAACATATGGGAAAAATTTTTATTAGGAGAGTATCGGAAAAACTTTCCCAGGGGATCGGTTCTGCATGTCCGATAACCTAAAAATCGATTTTGACATACGTCACGTGACCACTGGTATAGCGTCAAATTAAAAAAAAAGTTGTTAATTTACAAAAAGTGAGGTTAGTTGACGAGATATCAAAAAAAGTTATTTGAACAAATTGCTTAGAATTAAATTCTAGGTCCTTGTGCAAAATTTTAAGATTTTATTTAAAAAAATTGGAAAACTCAATTTCTTTTAAATATTTTTTTATCGATTTACAAATTTCCGGTTTTTTTCGTTTAGATAGCTTGGCTAATGTAAAGCCCATGTATCTGGATGAAAATAAACGAATGTAGTAGTTTTTTCTACAATTGACAGGACAAAATTAAAAAAAACAGGGTTTCGCCGGACGCTAGCTGTTGCAATGATTTGTATCTAGCAGCAGTGTCAAAATTTTAGAGACATTTCAATGAGATTACATTGAGAAAACCTTAATCGTCTTAAATATATCTGAAGTTCGACTTTTTGTAAAGTTAAGGGGAGTAAAATAGATAATAAACAAAAAATTACCTGTTTATTTAATCGAAATTTTTAAACGAAACCCAATGTAAGAAAAACTTAAAAGTAGTCAAATTCTGTACTAACAACACAAAAAATCATTGTTTTTCCTTGGGTGCACAAAATTTAAAACTCAGTATGACCACCATTTCTCTCCATACATACTGTTGTTCTCGAGCGCAACTCTCGATTAACATTTCGGAGCATTTTACGATTTATTTGCAATACACAATTTATAATGACATTCTCTAAATTTTGTATATTCCTAAAGGGTCGATGTTTGTACACAGGGTTCTTTAGGTATCCACACATAAAAAAATCTAACGGAGTCAGATCTACAATTCTACAATTGACAGGACAAAATCGAAAAAATAGGTGTTCGCCGGACGCTCGCTGTTGCAATGGTTTGAATCTAATGAAATGACTGTATCAAGATTTTATTAAGATTTTTCGCACATAAATTTAACAACCAGGTCTATTTAGTTGTACTTAAAACTACCAAAGCAGGCTCTGAAATTAAAACAACCAAATAATCTAGTAGGTTAAAAACAACAGAAAAATGTCAAACAAATTATAATTTGTTTGATTTCAACCTATGTCATTGGTTTATGTCTCGCATCTTACTAAGTTTGATATTTTACATAAGTTTATTAATATTTTATTCCTTAAAATGGCACCCACACTACTTCTTCAGGAAAAGATAGAAATTATTTTAATTTCTGGAGATAATTACAAAAGCCATAGAGAAACAGCAGCAATTTTTAATGAGAGGCACCCCGATAAATCCCTCCATTATTCCACAGTATCTCGTCTAGTCAATAAATTTAAAGAAACGGGATCGGTAGAAAATCAGTATAAAGTTTACCATGAAAAACCGGTAACAGGTGACGAAGGTTCTCTGGATGTGTGTTTGTCGATCACAGAAACACCCCAATTAGCAGTTAGTCAAATATCGGAGATCACTAACATTCACGAAAGATCTGTGCGGAGGATATTAAAAGGAAACAAATTTCATCCGTACAAACCTAAATTTGTACAAGTATTAAAAGATAGGGATTATGACGCCCGCTTCGATTTTTGTGCCTGGTTCCAGGATATGATTGAGGAAGATTTTAATTTCCCAAAGAACGTTCTTTTCTCGGATGAAGCTACATTTACCTCTAAGGGAACCGTCAGTTCACAAAACTGTAGATGGTGGGCCACCGAAAACCCAGACTTTGTAATTCAGAGTAAAGACCAATATAGTTTTAAGGTTAATGTGTGGTGCGGAATTTTCAACCTCAGAATAGTGGGACCTTTTTTCTTTAGAGACAATTTAAATTCAGAACGATATTTAGAATTTCTACAAACTGAGATATCTGACTTTTTAGACAATTTGTCATTAGCCGAAAGAAGAAATTTATACTTTCAACAAGACGGAGCTAGCATTCATTCCACAAATGAGGTGAAGAGATGGCTGGATCAAGAATTTGGAAACCAGTGGATAGGACGGTTTTCTGAAAATCCGTGGCCTGCGAGATCACCAGATCTGACTCCGTTAGATTTCTTTATGTGGGGATACCTAAAGAACTCTGTGTACAAACATCGACCCTTTAGGAATATACAAAATTTAGAGAATGTCATTAGAAATTGTGTATTGCAAATAAATCGTAAAATGCTCCGAAATGTTAATCGAGAGTTGCGCTCGAGAACAATAGTATGTATGGAGAGAAATGGTGGTCATACTGAGTTTTAAATTTTGTGCACCCAAGGAAAAACAATGCTTTTTTATGTTGTTAGTACAGAATTTGACTACTTTTAAGTTTTTCTTACATTGGTTTTCGTTTATGAAATTTCGATTAAATAAACAGGTAATTTTTTGTTTATTATCTATTTTACTCCCCTTAACTTTACAAAAAGTCGAACTTCAGATATATTTAAGACGATTAAGGTTTTCTCAATGTAATCTCATTGAAATGTCTCTAAAATTTTGACACTGCTGCTAGATACAAATCATTGCAACAGCTAGCGTCCGGCGAAACCCTGCTTTTTTTAATTTTGTCCTGTCAATTGTAGAAAAAATTACTACATTCGTTTATTTTCATCCAGATACATGGGCTTTACATTAGCCAAGCTATCTAAACGAAAAAAACTGGAAATTTGTAAATCGATAAAAAAATATTTAAAAAAAATTGGGTTTTCCAATTTTTTAAATAAAATCTTAAAATTTTGCACAAGGACCTAGAATTTAATTCTAAGCAATTTTTTCAAATAACTTTTTTTGATATCTCGTCAACTAACCTCACTTTTTGTAAATTAACAATTTTTTTTTTAATTTGACGCTATACCAGTGGTCACGTGACGTATGTCAAAATCGATTTTTAGGTTATCGGACATGCAGAACCGATCCCCCGGAAAAGTTTTTCCAATACTCACCTAATAAAAATTTTTCCCATATGTTGCGAACTTTTTGCCGGTCACTGTATATATATATATATATATATATATATATATATATATATATATATATATATATATATATATATATATATATATAAGGGTGTCCGTTATTTCCCGACTTTAAAATTATTCAAAGCTCAGTAGTTATTTATTTCGGTTCTAGGACCCCAAAAACGAGGTTTCCCCAAGGTTCAGCTCGATCCGTTGCAAATAGCCGTGCCACCGCACACTTCATTTTTCCCATGCTATTTTTGGAATTACAAAATACTAATTCAGACAATCCGTTTAGTAACTGTTGAATACCATTCTACAATGATATACCTATTTACATGTAGGAACAATTATTTAGCCCATTCGTAAAGTAATTTTTTATTTTTTAAATTTTTTTATTTTTGTTTTTTTTTACGAAGGGTCTAAATAACTGTTCCTACATATAAATATATCATTGTGGAATGGTATTCAACAGTTAGTAAACGGGCTGTCTGAATTAGTATTTTGTAATCCCAAAAATACCAAGTACAATGCCCTTCCCCATTTAAATACCATGGGAAAAATGAAGTGTGCGGTGGCACGGCTATTTGCAACGGATCGAGCTGAATCTTGTGCAAACCTCGTTTTTGGGGTCCTAGAACCGAAAAAACTACCGAGCTTTGAATAATTTTAGAGTCGGGAAATAATGGAGACCGTAATATATATATAATAGTGTGAATTAATGTACGTGTTAAAGTTTGGCCTTCAGCAGATACCTTATTTGGGGACCAAAAATAATTGTGAGGTAAGGGCCCAGGTTAAAACTTAAAAAAACTAACCCAAAACCACTCCCAAAGGTACATTTTTTTCTCCAAAACTGTTAATTTTTCGGGAAAACAACAAGAGTACTAATTTAAAGAACATAAAAGTTCGTATCGTTTGATGTATAACTTGTTAATTTTTAACAAAAAATTATTCGTAAAACTACACCAAACCCACCCCCGAAGGTATTTTTTTTTAATTTTCTCGGAAACTGTTCATTTATCTGAAAACCAACATTAGAGCTAATTTAAAGAGCATAAAATTTGCTATCGTTTGATGTACAACTTGTTAATTTTTAACTAAATATTATTCATAAAAAAACCATAGCCAATCTACATTCTCTTAAATTTAGTTCTGCTATTTGTCGTTTATTTTATGTTCTCTGTTCCTCGTTATAAAAGTTTAATCATATTAGGAGTTTTTACGGTCATCCTAATACTGTATACTACAGTTTGGATTATTAAGAGGGTTCCTACTTGGTCCTTGCTATATAAATATATTTTGAAAGGTATGAGTTACAGATATTTCATTTCCTTCAAAAAAGATACACTGCTTAAATAAGCCCCTGGCGAATTAGGTTATATTCTAAAAACAAATTTAAACTTACTTAGAAAGACAACTTATTTATTATTAACTTTTATTTTATTTAACTTATTTAGAAAGAAATATACATTGTTTTGCAATAAATCCAATAGGGTGTAAAAATTAACACTAAATATTGAATAGAACGCGACAAGCAAAGTTTTGATGTAGAATGACTTTTTTTCGTAAATCCGCAATTAAAGCAGTTTTTCCTATTCCGGAGTCAACCCATTTATTATACACTGTATATAGATTTGTTATAACTATTAGTATTCAACAAACACTAAACTACACTTGTAAGTTATTTTTAGGTGCCTGCGTAGAAGTAAGAGGATTGACAAAAAAAATCAATGAAGTTAACCAGAAATTGTTGACACTTAGTGCGTTACACAAAACTTTACAATAACACAGAATTGATTGACAGAATTGGCAATAGAATTTCACAACACTCATTGTATCGCACAACGACTCATAAGACAATGAGAAAACTTTACAAACAAGCGTCTCAGTTTGTTAACAAATACAGGGGTGCGAGTGGTCAACTGAACAGAGCATCTACGATTCGATTTGGTAAAACACATATATAGTACATATTACTAGAAATATAAATTTCTTTTGATATCAGTGATATTATATTATGTATATACGAGTATATATATATATATATATATATATATATATATATATATATATATATATATATATATATATATATATATATATATATATATATATATATATCGATATTGATACCAAATACCGATATTTTACTTGATATCGCCCACCTCTACCGGACAGGTATAAAACGCTATGAATAATATCCCCATAAAATATTTTTTCTATTTTGGTTTTAGAACAAAAGTATTTCGATACTTACCGTTTTTAGTATCGTAACAGGCTTTTTATAAAGCCGCTTTTTTATTTTTTAAAAGTTGGTATTGCGGTGTTTAGTCATGTATAATAAAATAATTTAATTTATCCCGGCTGCTGTGGTAAATAAAATTTGATAGAATTACCACCATAAAATTTTGACATAAAAATTTTCAAAATTTGTATGTCATATTATTTTATTTAGAAAAAGTACAAAGTACATGTTTTATAAAGCTATTAGAGTACTTGACCCATTAGAAAAAATGATGCTTTATAAACTTTGCTTTTATATACTAATAGATATAGCGAACTCATCAACGCGAATTTGATTTTAGTATTAAAAAAGTGTCAAAGATAAGATCATAACTGTAACTAAAGCGAATTATATGGCTCTGTTAGTGTGCCATAGGAAAAACCGTTTTTCAAAAACCGTTTACGTTTTAGATGGTCGCTTTCATATTTTTTTTTTATCTAAGACATCCCACGTAGACTTCTGCTGCAGTAAGAAAACTATAGATCGCACATTGATGAAACGCGCCTCATCATATTCGTTTTGTTAAGAGCAAAATATATATGTTACCGGTAAAGTCCGTTTCTTCGTCATACTTAAGTTTGCCTAGGTAATCCGCACATTGCCGAAATGTTTTATGTAAAGTGCGAAATTGTTCTCTATTTTGGAGTTTGCTTAGAATGTAACCCGGCAAACTTAGGTTTGCCAAACACGTTTTAGGATAAGTCCGAAATACTAAATTTGTGACCTTTAGGTCACTGTTCCTTTTTTAGTTGGTACTAGCTAGAGCTTGTTTTTAATACGTCGCGGGTACACGTGCACTGCGTTGATTGTTCAAGTGTTTGTCTATCCATCTAACTCGACCGGGTTTGCTCATGCTATTGCATTTAATAAAAAAAAAGTTTAATAAGTATATGTAGGTATATTTAACTTACTGAAATACGATTGAGTCATATTATTTACAGGTTTAACATCACTAGTATACCAATCGTCATGGTACAATACAAAGGTAAGAACATATTTCGCGCTTTTCCTAAAACATGTTTGGCAAACCTAAGTTTCCCGGATTACATTCTAGGCGAAGTCCGAAATAAGGAACAATTTTGGACTTGGCTTAAAACGTTTGGGGGCATACCCAGGCAAACCTAATAGCGAAGCATCGTACTTTGGCGGTAACCAAAAAATGGTTTACTGACACGGTGGATGCGCTATAATGTAAATTTAAAAAATGACAAAATCTCGTTACAGAAATTAAACGTTCTATATCTTTTGTGCCAAAAGGGCCATTTGAGGATAGCTTTGTATGATGCTCAGTTAGCTAAAACAGTTAGAATTAAAGCGATACCATCCACGGCGTACGAAATACTGCATTAAGATCGAGCGAATTTGTACTAATTACACACCTTATTCTGTGATTTTTCGTACTTGACCATTCAAAACATTGTTAAAATAGATATTGATGTAACTAACATATATATATATATATATATATATATATATATATATATATATATATATATATATATATATATATATATATATATATAGATCAAACGCTTTTGTATGGCACCTGCACGTATGGTGCAAAGGCTCAGGGAACTCAGGGTTGTAATAAAAAAAATAAACAACTTTTCTTACAAGGAGTATACTCAAACTTTATTCTGGCGTTATTAGTATTTTTTTATGCTGCTTTATCTGGCGTACCATTTTCTGATAAACTTTTTTTTTGCACCTGCACACTATGAAAAAATTTTAGAAAAATCTGGTCAAAAATAATGACGAATTTTGCCTTATAAAAGTCTCTTAAAGTTTAGTAATGTTAAGTAATTCGAAATATAAAACACTTAATAATTAAACCACCAACTGTCAAATTTGGGTTTGGAAATAAAAACCAATAAATAAAAAAATATGCAGGAACTGATTACTTTATGGTATACCTATAAATGACGGAGTATATGTATGTATTCCTGTCAGTATTTTCATTAATTTAAATTTTAACTGTTTAAATTGGCCCTAATTACTGTTTGTTCTTTTTTATACATATAGTATGTATGTAAGAGGAACTTGAAAATGACACAATAATAACTTAACCGGTAAGCCAGGAATATTGCAGCAATTTGAAACGCATCTAAGGTAAATAATTTGTACACGAATGTTTGATTGACCTTCAATAGATGCATTAGCCAAGACCGTGTATTGACCTCTTGTAGGGAAGAAAGTACTAATAGTAGCGGGCAGTGCGGTTGATGGAATACCATTGTCAGTCTTATTAGACGTTATTAGACCGAAAATATAGCCGTAATTAAAGACTACGTTAGTCCATGATGTTACCCAAACCTATTTTAAGTTACTTTAGGCGTACAGGCTTGTAAGTCGTTGGCATTGGAGTATTTGGAACTATTTTAATGTATTATTTGACTTTTGCTATTTAACATTAAAAAATCGCGTAACCTACTAAATTAGTGCAAAAAAATCTCATGCAAAAACACAATATAATTTGCTTTTCTAAAATATAAACTTTGCGATTTTTCACTACAAGAATTTGCACTAACAATTTTTCTTAAGTCAAATCAACATTGAATGTGAAGTGTGAAGTCTACTTGTCAGGGGTACATATAAATATGTAAAATTGAGAATAAGTTCTCTAAAACCACCTGAAAATTCCTTATACAATAAGGATTTGAACAAATCATGGTAAAACAGCTATTCTCCGGGCTATATGCCCCTCCGAGCGCTGGATTACATACCAAAATTTGCCGTATTTTGGCTAACACTGTTAGACAACAAAATACTTGGTTTGACTGCAAGAAACTACCAGGAAGAAGGAAGCTTTTTCTCTAGTTAGGATGTCGTTACCTGCATACCGGTTTCGAACTCTTTAGTTCTCATCAGTACAGGATAAACGATCATACCTACCTTCCGAAACCGCATATCCTTAAAGCTAATCATGTCGAACTGCATAAGCAGTATAACACAAGCAGCGCCATCCATTAGCAGTTTCAAGCAGTCTGAGTAGAATTTACCGTGAGGTAAAATTATTTCAACAATGAATGTGAAGTGTGAAGTCTACTTGTCAGGGGTACATATAAATACGTAAAATTGAGAATAAGTTCTCTAAAACCACCTGAAAATTCCTTATACAATAAGGATTTGAACAAATCATGGTAAAACAGCTATTCTCCGGGCTATATGCCCCTCCGAGCGCTGGATTACATACCAAAATTTGCCGTATTTTGGCAAACACTGTTAGACAACAAAATACTTGGTTTGACTGCAAGAAACTACCAGGAAGAAGGAAGCTTTTTCTTTAGTTAGGATGTCGTTACCTGCATACCGGTTTCGAACTCTTTAGTTCTCATCAGTACAGGAGGGGCATATAGCCCGGAGAATAGCTGTTTTACCATGATTTGTTCAAATCCTTATTGTATAAGGAATTTTCAGGTGGTTTTAGAGAACTTATTCTCAATTTTACGTATTCAAATCAACATGTTGAATCTGAGAAAAATTGAGCAATATGTAAAATCCGTCAATTCTGACTGCTTATTGTTTTTTCTCATCAATTTAATTTTTAAATTTTAATCAACGCTATTTTTTTATTCCACTTATTTTTGTGTTACAGTATTTTACAGTGTTTTTTAAAGCTTAAGTCGGTATAACGGAACATTGTTGGCGATTTTACGTTTAATACTCTCTAACAAAAATTACGTACATTTTTGGACAATCAACTGTTCTTGTACTAAAATAATAAAATACACCAATCTAAACTTGCACAGTTCCCCATCTTTATTCTTGCTGGGATCTACAGTCCATCTTGAAAAAAAATTAATTAGAAATACTCTTGAACTTGTATACCGGGTGTCCCAAATCATGATTATATGACGATACTCCAGTATATACATATCACAGGAGGTTAGCTAAGTAGCATTTGTTTAATAAATCGCTTTTTGCACAACATGAGGAGAGAATTTAAAAGCTTTGTTCACTATCTTGAGACGATTTTGGCAGTTTCTTGTTTAATTAACTGATAGAAAAATTGTCTCTACTTCAAACAAAACGGTTTTTTTTGTTATTAAAAATAAAGTGAACCTGTTTAAAACTAAATTAACACATTTTTTATTTAAACAACACCTGGGAAAGAAAACTACTAATTAAGGACAGGGATACCAGTATAGACAATATGCAGTGTGGCAAATTTTTTTCTGTCAAAATCCAACTAATATTACTTTTTTATCAAAAATGTTACTTTTCATAAAAATATACTACTGTCTACTAAGTTTAGCTTAGCTTGGTCTACTTAATACAATATAATATTACAAAATGAAGATATATCGCGAGTCTAAAAAATAGAAAGTTTTTGTCTGTTACATTCAGAAGAAATTTGTCTTTGTATAAGAGTTTCCCGAGTACATTACATAAAAAAATAAAGATTTCCTTTTATGTATAGAAGAAGCCAAGAAACGAGGGTTGCGAGCATTCGAGGGTAAAATACATCACGTATTTTTAAAAATATAGTTAATATCATTAAAATGTCTTGCTTGCAGCTAAATGGTGTATCTCAACAGTACCATTGCATGCAATCAAATCGTACTTTGGGTAACTTCTCTGCATAGGACAATATTTTATTGGACACAGGATATTTTCAGGTCCCATGCCTAAGGACTCCAACTGACTAGATCGATATAATTTGTTGACTTTTTGTAGGCGAGGGTTCATAAGATAAGATTAAGATAAACATGATAAGGGTGATAAGTGGAAGTAAAAGCGACGTTTAACTTCGCTGATCGGACTATTCTCTGCACGGTCGCTGAGGTTAAATGACCCCTGGCGCGGTTAGTACTTACGTGAATGACCGCTTGGGAACGCCGTGTGCCGCCACTCTAAATAAGGAAAGTGGTAGAGGAATTCTTCCTCGGTCGAGATGGTACCACCTCACACATCCTCTTAAGGGGCTGGTGAAGTCCATACGGATGTTTCCAGTTCTAGATGTGTAAGTCGGATTTCCCCTGTACACCTACGGTACATGGTACTTAACTTTGGTCTTCGTGGGTAGTCAGAAGATGCAAAAAGTAGTAAAAGAAATAGGTTTTGAGTTAAGAGACGACGAGGACTAAATTTTATATCTTACAATTTCTTCAAAGCTTTATAATTTTCTCTTAAACATGGAAAATTGTTCTACTTCCCTTTAATTGAATATCAAAAAAATTCCATTTGTGTCAAATTCTTTTGGACACGGTTTATATTATATCTCAAATATGTTAATAGCAACATTAGTTTATAGCACAAATTTTATTGAAAAAAATTAATTTTGGATTATGGCGAAAACTTTCTGAGACACACTGCATGCTACATAATATGTGCTGGTATTCTTATCCGTTTACGGGCGAAGCTTGAATTGGTATTTTTCATTCCTGTGTGAAATTTTAAATGAAATTCAGCTTTAAACCGGCTAAATTTTGTCTGCAAAAAACATTTATTAAAAAGCTAGGTACTTCGCTAAACTACAGCGGTTTTTTAATAACGAAAGTATCTCAGTATATTCATATCTTGAGACACTAGGTATATAAGTTTAAGAGTTTTTCAATTTACTTACTACAATCTTAAAATGGACTGCTATTATCGGCAAAAGTAAAACTGTGACACTGTGCAATTTAGATTGACGTATTTCATCATTTTCCTATAAAATCAGTAGATTTAAAAAAATACATAATTTTTGTTATAGAAGACAAAAACCAAAATTAGCCAAAAATATCTCGCGAGATCGAGTTAAGGTTCAAAACACCGTTATAATTAAAGTCGAGAAATATTCGGACTATAACTGAGTGGTTCTGAGGTTTCTGTTAGAAGTTTAAAGAACTGGCGGGATGTTTTTATAGTTTCGTTATAAGATGATTTATGAACAAAAAATTAAGGCTTCCGATTAATTCACATCGACTAGGAGAAAAACGTAGACACAAAAAAAAAGGTTTATCGTTCAAATATCTAATAGCATCCTACGTTGTAATAATTAGGTACATATCACGTTGCGTTCTGCAACTCAATAACTATCAATATCAATAATTTTTCTAAATTTTCACAAATTAAGTATCGCTTTATCACTCAGATGACTATTATGAATGGAAAAAGATCTTTCCACATTAAACGATATTAGGAAACAATACTTTTTAATATACGAATTATATGTGACGGTTTTGAAAACTAAATATTTTACAAAAATTTGATTTTTTCTTATACTGAGTTTTCCTCCTCAAGAAACATTACTCGATTTATTTAAAATTTAAATATTTTACTTTATATTTAATAAAACTATTTGGTAGGAGTTGCATCTTGAAGCTATTAACATAACCCTGATAAAGAGAAAAGAGCTCCATCTTCAGGCGTTTCTATGAATATTTTACATAAATCTTAAATAAAACTTGTTAAGCCACTTATACTTTTCTCTTAAACTAGGTACGTTAAGGGCCCGATATTTGGTTTTGAACACTGATGATGTTTTTTAACATTTTTCAATAAAAATAACAATATCGTGTAAAATTTTCTTGCTACTTCAAAGCAAATATGGTTCAGTTGCAAAGTTCCCCTTATTTTAAAATTACAGGCCATATTGTAATGTCTGTTTGCCAATGGTATTTGGAAAAATACATGATTTAGAAAAAATCGCTTTTAATTTTTCTTTCTCTAGTGGCAAAACTCGGCAGAAGGGATGTAGCTGGCTATTCAGAAATAAAGGGTACTTTTCTATTAAACTATGTCTACTTTTTAAAATGATAACAAACTTTTACGTAATCTTAGTGTTTTTACTTAAAGAATGTTGATTTTAAAAAACTTTAAGAATTCTATAAAACTCAATTTAATGGCATACAAAAAAGTTTTAAATGGCATCATTATTCTTAAAGCTTATTTTCCCTTATATTCATCGTATTTAGGGACAGTAGTCCTTAAAAAAATTAATTTTGGTACACTTAGACTTATATAAAATACGACGAACGGCAGCCAGAGTTGCATGTTAAAAATAATATACATAGAATCAAAAATTATTGAAAATCGATTTACCAAAACCAAAGTTTGTCGGCAACTGAAATTTTACTGTTGATTATCGATTCAAAATCTACCATTAGATAGAACCAAAAAACAAGCGCTTCCCAATAAACTGATCCAAATAGAAAAAAAAAATTGTTTTAACGTGACATGACAAAATTTTTATATGTTGTGCTTATTGATTTTCACTAATAGATGCTGCATGTTCATATTATTTTGAGTAAATTTTGATAAAAAAGTAACAATAAACTTCAGACCAAATAACTGGATTGTTTTTACACCAATGTGGTCCTAAATTTGCCTTTCATGAAGCCGTAATACTTTACCGTTAAGAACAGTTGAACTTCAAAATGCTGCTAAAGCATACTTCAGAAAATAATTTTGACATATTTTACGAGTATACTCCAACAAAAACGGTTACATTTTATTAAGTGTAAGTATGTAGTTATATATGTTATAACATGTAAAACTGACTTTAGGACCACTGACTTAAAGCCAAGTGGTTTCAACAAAAACAAGAATTTTCATCTCTATACAAAAGATCCCATGGGACTTAGATCACCTGCAGTATAAGTTTGTTTTAATGTTTGTACTTTTTCCGTCTTCGAAAAAAAATCTGTGTTAAAAAACAACTAAACAAACAAAATCCTGGGTGCGCCTGTAGTTTAAAGTTTGGTTTTTTTAAAGTTTCAGTGCGTGGTTGTATTTTTTGTTAACAAACAACTAAACAAACTTTATGTATCAAAAAAAGCCCGTATAAGCTGGAAACATTCTTAATAAAGTAGGGCCGTCGTAAATTTTCAACTCTTCACATCAGAAACAGATGCAGAGGGAATTTAAGAGTTTATCTAATTTTATCCACACGATAAAACCCTGTCTTTACAGAACTTTTATTAAAACGTGTTTTTAATCAAGACCCAAACGTTCTAGTTTAAGTTACTCTCAACGCAGCAGTTTTACATCCGGCACCACTATCAAAATATAAAAAAGACGAAACGGCTTGGTAATCTGGTTCTGAACTTTGCCTTAAAACTAAAAAAAATTAATTATTCATGTAACTAGTCTGTTTAATAATAACTATAAAACTTTAGCCTGTACTTTAGCCACTTTAAAACAAGCACAAGACAATTAAATCACTACCATCATTTAAAATGTTTTTTGAGTTATTGGACACACTAAAACAAGAAAGTAGGTTTATGAATAAATGCAAACAAATAAAAATCTAAAATAATGTCATCAAATCGCATTGGCATATTCTTTGTAATAATTACTTTAATTACACGTAAAAAGGGTTTCCGATAATCCAACGAAAATAAAGTAAGTATGTATTAGTACTTTAAAATTCTACAAATTTAATAATTTCCATGTATTGGAAAGTTTATTGCTTTTATATTTTTCTACACGGGGAATTTGAGGTTTTATTTTAAGTTTGTGTTTAAAGCAGTGGCGCACCCAGGTGGGACTGGGGGGCTACAGTCCCCCCCCCCCCCCCCCAGACCAACATCCTAGACACAAGAAAATTTAAAAAGTGCACTATAAATTGAAAAAATTCAACGAATTGTAATACCTCACCTCACGGTGCCGACTGTCCCCCCCCCCCCCCAAGACAAAATAGCCCCCCCCCCCCCAGGACAATATTCTGGGTGCGCCAGTGGTTCAAAGTTTGGTTTTTTTAAAGTTTCAGTGCGTGATTCTATTTTTTGTTTTTTAAAAAAGTTTTTGTGCAGGATCACGTATCGAAAATAAAGTTACCCATCAGTTCTGTTACTCGAAACGGTGCATACAAAAGTGAAGAAAAAAATGCCTACATACCTACTTATTTATCTTTCCTTTATGAATTTATTAAAAAGAACCAAAGAATTAGCAGTATGAAATTATTAGGTTATCAATTTAAAAGACCAACTATCAAATCTGAGCCGTTTCTCGTACTAATGACCGTTTTGTCGGAATGTCCATTGTCATATCAGAAATGATATAACAATGGAATTGTGATTCCCCGAAGCCGGACAGTGGCGGCTCGATAAATAAAAATAAAATAGCTTTATATATCAACGAGAACCGATTCTCACTGCATGTCAAAATCGGAATGTGAACGGAAGAGGATATACAGTTTTACAGAGAGATACAGTTTTCTTTATAAGATACTCTAAAAAACAGGGCCTATTTTCCCAATAGGCCCGCTCGGCCTGGGCCCGGGGCCCCGCTTTCAGAGGGGCCCTGCACTCGGCCTGAGCGACACCATACTTATTCAAATAGTACGAGACAACAACATACTTTATGTTTCTGTACCTATTTTAAGACTGTTTAGTGTTTTATAGCCTGTTAGTAATTATTATGTTATTTGTAGTAACTAGTTTACGTTCTTTATGATATCATTAAAATATAATAAATTAGTGTTACGTAACCCTTTAAGGAAAAAACACTATTTGGAGTTATGAGGGACCCCGGATTGCGTAACGGGGCCAGGGCCCCCTATTACCAAAAATAAGTACTGCTAAAGAGTAGATACGAGATACAGAACGGAATGTTCTCTATCAATTAAATCTAATGAAACTTGTGTGGACAGACATGTTCACATATGATGTTGACATGAATATTCACCCTGAGACAATATCCAAATTAAACATAAAAACTGCATAAATGTTGGACAACAATGTAGGTAATCTACGCCACATCAAATTTAAGTTACTACCGTTAGTGAAATAATTTTCTATTATATCTATAGTCTTAATACCTATATCTTACTTACCACTTACTTAAAACGCGAAACTGTATATATTTTAAAAATTCAAAGAAAAATGGCCTGTAGAAAACTCGCGAAAATTGAGGTAAGTAATGAACTCCGCGCTAATTCAAACTAAATTATTAATTTCAAAGTCAAGTTAACCGATCAAGTGAAAAATTAGTTGTAAGAAACACTAATTATTTTGACGATTAATGGGTACATCTTACCACTAAAGAATAACAAATTGTCATGTGTTGCATACGTAAATGATAAGGTGCAAGGTTAATAATAATGGAAGTTTTCATGTCAAGAATCTTGTCCAGCAATTTAAAACAACGTATTGAAAAATAAATTTATACGGGCGAAAAATCCACCTAATTATAACTAGTGACACTAAATTCTAATGAACAGATTCATTGGTTACATTTGTTTTTTAAATTTTCAAAAAAAAAATGCAGTAAGGAAACTACATATCTAAATCTGGGCTAGACAATTTATGTAAACAAAATAATTTTGGTACACATTTTTGATACACATATAAAAATGTATTAGGTAACTGGTATTTTATTATTACTGTTTGTAATAATTATATATGGGTTGTGACGCCAAATTACAACAATATTAAACACACTCTCGTTTTGCAAGAAAGCTAATTATATTGCAGAAATGTTAACTTTGAATTATGCTATACAGAAGTGAAATATCTTAGATAATACCAAAAAATTTAATACTCTTCATAGTTTTTGGGTTGTATCGTTTCCTGATTCTTGTGAGCGTAAAAATTCTTGTTCAGTCAAGTAAAAATACATTAGCTTGTCAGTTATTAATTAAGTACATAAAATATATGAAATTGACCTCTTTTTATTGGGTATTTTAAAGTAAGTCATTTATTATTATTAAAAACAGTATCGTTTAAAAATTCTACTTTAAAACTCACTGATATACATATCTTCGAACGCCCAATAACATAAACATACAGCTGGAGCAATTTTGAACCTCTTTTAAAACTATTAACCCTGGCTACCATTCTTATTTTTGATTCAACATTATTTGTCATCCGAAACCACATACATATCTCGAACCAATTCAAAATTTAATGATTGTTGTATCTTGGCCATATTCTTACATTTATGTAGAGAAAATTATTAGAATCCAATTGCTTTTACTTGATGTTATATTTCGTGTATTATGTAGAATGAGAATCAAGAGTTATCTAAACCACCTGAAGATGCCTTATATAATAAGGACTAAACAAATAATGGTAAAACAAGCTTTTCTCCGGATTATATTATGTTCCTCGGAGCGCTGGATTACATACCAGAATTTGCCGTATTTTTGTTCTAACCCAGTTCCATAATAAAATACTTCTTCTGAATGCAAAAAACTACAAGGAAGAAGAAACATTTTTTTCTTTAGGTAAGATGTCGTCACCTGCAGACCAGTTTCGAAATCTTTAGTTCTCGTCAGTACAGGATAGACGAACATACCTTTCTTCCGAAAAAGTAAATCCTTAAAGCTGCGATGTCGAACTGCATAAGCAGTAAGACATAAGCAGCGCCAATCATTAGCATTCTTATATTAATTTATATTAACGGGTTGACATTTAACGATATGTATAATGTTATCCTTCACCTGCACGTTTCCTACTATCCCCAGATGTCTAAAAATTCATAATATAGGTATTCTGTAAACTACAATTTTAAGTTCGTTTTCAGTTGGATCAAACAATTTCGGCATAAAAATGTTCTAAGTATTAATTATTATTATTACTGATTATCATGTTTATCATAACACCTATGCAATTATTTTGTTACTTCTGACGGAATTTTGATGATTTTTGTGTCCTTGAAGAATCAAGTTTAGTTTTTAATGCTAGGGGGTTACATTACCAGATCTTCAATATGAAAATAATTTTTTTTTCAAGCAGGTTCAATAATATTTTGCAATAAATATAAAAATCTAAAGAACTGGTTCTTATTATTTAGCAGAAACCGTAAAAGCACAGTTTCACAATTACTACATATAGACATAAACACAAATTATTTAAAATTCCACTTTATTTAAACAAAAAATATATTAATTTACAATATATTCGACATGTTTCGCCAACACGGTGGCTTCTTCGGGAATGAAACAGATTTCGTACCAAGTGACAAGAGGTAGGTAAATAATTAGGGTTTTGGGGAATTTTACAGCAATAAACATTCGGTACTTTTAAAAGAGAGTTAACAAAGGAGAAGATCTTAGGTCTAATTGGCAATTTAACAGATGTTCAGAATTTTTAAGTTTATTTGTTTCTAGAGATTCTAGCAAATCTAATTTACAACCTTTATTTTCTAGCCTCAGCTCCATACGCTTTTTCCAAACTTATGAGGCCTGTTGTCCAGGAATTACGAGTAAAAGGAATTTCCTGCGTTACTTACCTGGACGATTTTCTTATTATAGGTCAGTCTAAAGAAGAGTGTAGTGTCTAAAAAATGTAATTTTTGCCACATCTCTTTTAAAATCGTTAGGCTTTTTAATCAATACTGAAAAAAGTATCTTAGTACCTAATACTAGATGTAAGTTTTTAGGTTTTATTTTTGATTCACTCTCTATGTCTATTGAGTTACCTCTCGAAAAACGTGAAAGGATTATTAAGTGGATAAAATATTTTTGTTCACGTAGAGAATGCAAAATTAAAGTTTTTGCGCGGTTCATTGGAATTCTTGTTTCTGCCTGCCCAGCAGTAAAATATGGATGGTTATATACAAAAACTTTTGAAAGGGAAAAATTCTTTCGACTTTATTTGGTGGCGAAATAGTATTATGCATACTAAAAACTGTCTGAGATATGACAGCTTTCAGTTGGAAATTAACACAGATGCAAGCTTATCAGGATGGGGCGCTTTCTGCAACGGAGAAACAACTTATGGCTGGTGGGACACCTCAATGAGAGAGAACCACATCAATTTTCTGGAGCTTCAAGCAATTTTTTTAAGCCTTAAGCATTTTGCTAATAACCTTCAAAACAATATTCTTATCAGAACAGACAACACGACGGCCTTGGCGTATGTTAACAAAATGGGCAGTGTAAAACATCCACACCTCAACTCTCTTTCAAAATTACTATGGCAATGGTGCGAAGAAAGACAACTTTGGATCTTTGCTTCATATATAAAATCTAGCGAAAACTGGCAAGCGGATCGGGCGTCGCGGACCCTCCCGTCAGAAACAGAGTGGTCGTTAAATACCGGGGTTTTCGCCTATATTTGCAGTGTATTTGGAGCTCCAGACATTTACTTGTTCGCCTCAATTGATAACCATAAATGTGAGAAATACTTCTCATGGTACAATGATCCAGGCGCCGAAGCAGTTGGTGCCTTTACATTAAACTGGGAAGACTTAAATTTGTATGCGTTTCCCCCCTTTTCTCTTGTCCTTAGAACGTTACAAAAAATAGTTACCGAAAAAGCAGAAGGTATCTTGGTTGTACCAGCCTGGCAATCGCAACCGTGGTTTCCTTTATTTTGTAATCTTATTGTGGGTGAACCACTTATTTTTGGACCAAGTAGTAATCTCCTTTCCTCTCCTTACAGGAACAACATTCACCCATTGTCAGAAAAACTTATCCTGGTGGCCGCCAAATTATAAGGGAGGCGTTCAACCTAAAAGGAATCCCAGATGAAGCCATAACACCATGCTTCGATCATTAGCGGACTCAACCATAAAGAAATATAATACTTCATATAAATTATGGTGGGAGTTCTGCAATAACAATAATGTTTCCCCCTTTGATTGTCAAGTACCCCAAGTAATCGCCTTTTTTCAGGAGTTATTTCAAAGAACGGAGAATATTTATGGGTCTTTTAATTCTCATAGAGCGGCCTTATCGCTAATCTCACCAACACTTATTGGGGAGCATCCCCATATCAAAAGGTTTTTAACGGGCGTGTTCAGACTTAGACCACCTCAACCGCGATATGAAACAATTTGGAATCCTGATGCTGTATTACAGTTCCTAAAAATAACACCATACTCGGATTTAAACAGTTTATCTAACAAAATAGTTAGGTACGCTTTTCCTACTAGCCACTGCCCAGCGAATTCAAACTCTTTCTCTTATACAATTGACAGATATTTATGAGACGGAGTCAGGATTCAAAATCTATGTTTCAAACTTAATTAAAACCTCTAAACCAAACAGGAAACAACCTTGTCTGGAGTTGCCAGGAACCACGACTATGCGTTGCTAGTTTATTAAAAAAATATATAATCCTAACCAAAGAGATAAGACACCCAAATTGTGTCAATCTGTTTATAACTTACAGAAAACTCATGGGCCCGCGTCGGGGCAATCCTTAAGCCGCTGGGTAAAAGATACTCTCGCAGCTGCGGGAGTAGATGTAGGAATCTTTAAAGCTCGGTCAACTAGACATGCAGCTACCTCTGCAGCTTTAAGAAAAGGAATATCAGTCGAACTGATTAAGAAATGTGCAGGGTGGACGGATCGATCATCGACCTTCGCCAAATTTTATAACCGCCCCTTACACAAACCGGAAAACCTTTTACGAACAGTGTTTATTTCGGACACTTAAATAATATTGTTTTATAAAGTTATCAGGTGCAAACCTATATATAAGTTAGTTATAGTTGGACTATTTCTTTACTTTAGTGAGTTAAGTTGGTATGCTTTGTTGTCACAGCTATTCAGTTCTTTATAAGAATATATTTTGTATTTTTTGTTATAAAGTTATATACAGCTTTTATTTTCGAGTTTAACCCCTTTTTTCTAGCCAATCAAGAATCTACTTATATGGTTTTTTGCCAGCTCTCTTCTTTAAACATCTACAGTTGGTCTAAGTGATATCGAGGATTGGATGCCGAAATATAATTTATCGATCAAATGAATTTACCTGAAGTTCGATCGTAATTATATGAGGCATCCAATCCGAAGATATCACTCCCCCCCCTGTTTCTTCCCTTCCTGTCAAAAAACCTACTTTAAACCTACCGAGGATCGATCGGACGGTCAAGGGTATGGTGAAGGGGTGAGCGGAGGGCCAGGAATTTGCTCTTTAAACATTGTGCGCGAGAGTACGGAATGCACGTACTACAGTTGGTCTAAGTGATATCTTCGGATTGGATGCCTCATATAATTACGATCGAACTTCAGGTAAGTTCATTTGATCGATAAATTATTTTCTATTAGATGATTAGAATAATTTGAATCAGATTTTTTATTTAAAAAACTTGCATGGTGTTCCTTGATTCTTTTTGAGAAACTTCTTCCCGATTGGCCTATATAGGTTTTTGGACAATCTGCGCATGATAGTTGGTAAACGCCTGATTTGTTGTTTTTGTCTGTTTTTGTTTTATTGTTTTTTAGAAACTTTCCGGTTGAACAGTTTGTTTTAAATGCAACATTGGTATGTAGGTTTTTGAGGAAACCTGCGATGTTTTTACTTGCCTGGCCAAAATATGTGATGAAGCAAAATTTTTTTGTTTCTTTAACTATAGGAAACACCATATTGATTGCTTTTTTATATAATTTTTTATTTAAAATGTTACTTAATGTGTCTGTTTTGTATCCATTATTGATGGCGATTTGTTTAATTATATTTAGTTCTTTAAAATAATTTATTGTGTTTAAAGGAACTGTTAACAACCTGTGGATCATACTATGAAATGCCGCCAGGTTGTGTTGTATAGGATGACATGATGTGTTGTGTATAGTTGTATCAGTGTATGTTGGTTTATGAAAAATTGAGAAGTTGTGTTTTCCAGTATCTCGTAAAATTGTTAGATGGAGAAAATTTATCGAATTGTCTCTTTCTTTTTCTACGGTAAATTTTACATTAGGGTGTAAGTTGTTTATAAAATTAATAAATTGTGTTAGTTGTCTGTCAGAACCAATAAAACAAGCTAAAACATCGTCGACATACCTATACCAATAAATAAACTTTTTATAATATTTTCTAAGGAGTCCATAAATATTTCTGCCAGTAGGGGGCTAAAGGGGTTACCCATTATTAGCCCTTCGTTACTGGAGTAAATAGTTCTATTAAATTCGAAGTAATTTTGCTCTAGGCATATTTTTAGGGAGTCTAATATTTCTTGTTTTTTAATGAAATTCGTGTTATTTAGGGAAAGAAGTTTTTCAACAAGAATAACTGTTTCATGTATGGGGATACTAGGAAAAAGATTAGTTACGTCAAAAGATATTAATTTTGAGTTACTTGGCAGTTGAAATATATAGTAATATATTTTTTGTTTAAATAAAGTGGAATTTTAAATAATTTGTGTTTATGTCTATATGTAGTGATATGGAGTTCCACCAAGTAAAGGCAGAATCAATTCAATTGTTTCACAATTAATTTAACTGATATAATTTGAATGGGTACAAACTTTTTTGAAGATGTGCTTTTTTATTTTTAATGAATATCTTTTAATTGGAACAATACTATGCTTCATAACTACACTTTAAATACATATGTTGCATAACTCCTTTAATGCCTTCGCAAGAATGGGACAGTAATAGCAAAATATAAGACTAATACAAGGATTTTTTTAAGCTGCGCAATAGAAGACTTCATTTACAAACGCTTGAGGTTCCTCGTACATGGAACCATAAATTTTAAAATAACGAAATTAAAAACAATAACTATGGCTCTCAAGATCCAACGCAAAAGCATAGAAAAGGTTCTCTGCTAAGATGTGTAGGTCATAGAAAAATATGTTAAATATTTTCAAGCAATGACTGTAGTCTACTTGTCAGGGGTACATATAAATATATATAGGTACAATTGAGAATAATTTCTTCAGGTGGTTTAGAGAAATTATTCTCAATTGTACCTATATATATTTAAATATTTTCATCTTTAGTACAGCTCACAGCTCAGATTTGCTGTAAATGCGACGCTCTCCCTTATTGCAAAAACCAACTCGTTTCTGACTTGGTCTTTAGGGCGTTTTTTAAATTAATGATCCGCTTAACCCGATAATAATCTAATAGTTTGCTGTCTTTCTCTGTCAGTAAGTATCAGTTGACATGGTTTTCAAAAACGCGTGATTAGCCCAAGCATATCGGTATCGGTTATCGTTATGGTTTTGCTGTGATTGGCAGATGTAAAGTATTCCAAATTTACTCAGTGAAATGCATTTTGTGTGTGCATATAAAAGCGCTCTTCGAAATCCGAAATGCGAAATTGATTATGATTGATCTATTTAAATTTGCAAAATGCAGCTTGAAGATTTGCACTATTTTTTAAATTCCCTTAAGCTTGTTAAAAAAAAATTACAATTTATCAACCTGAAGTAAATATATTAACAATCTATTGATTTTCCTGTCTGTCGGTAATTTTCTTAGATGTTGGCAGTTCGCGATCGAATGATATAAATGCTTTAATCTAATATTTCCTTAATCTGACTTTCATACACTGTGTGAAATTTTAAATACTTTTTTATTTTTACTTTTTTGGTTTCTGGTTCAGTTTGAAAAAAAATTAGATGCATCAATCAAAATCAATCAATCAAACCCAAAGCTTTCGGTTTATATTTTTCATTCAATACAGGGCGAAACAAACAAAATTAGTTTAATTTTGCTACAACTCTAGAACAGTACCTGAGAAAAGAATTATTTTATACTGAGTCGCGGATTTTATATGGATAATGAAATGTTTATAGAGGGCGGTGTAATTTTTTTCTATAAGTGTGTTCTACATCTACATGTACTACAGTTTAACTTGTTATTAGAACTGACTAGTAACTTATGTGTTACTGTTGACGTGAGACAAAATATTGTGCCAGTTCAAATTCTACTAAAAAATTACAATTTATCAACCTGAAGTAAATATATTAACAATCTATTGATTTTCCTGTCTGTCGGTAATTTTCTTAGATGTTGGCAGTTCGCGATCGAATGATATAAATGCTTTCATCTAATATTTCCTTAATCTGACTTTCATACACTGTGTGAAATTTTAAATACTTTTTTATTTTTACTTTTTTGGTTTCTGGTTCAGTTTGAAAAAAAAAATTAGATGCATCAATCAAAATCAATCAATCAAACCCAAAGCTTTCGGTTTATATTTTTCATTCAATACAGGGCGAAACAAACAAAATTAGTTTAATTTTGCTACAACTCTAGAACAGTACCTGAGAAAAGTATTATTTTATACTGAGTCGCGGATTTTATGTGGATAATGAAATGTTTATAGAGGGCGGTGTAGTTTTTTTCTATAAGTGTGTTCTACATCTACATGTACTACAGTTTAACTTGTTATTAGAACTGACTAGTAACTTATGTGTTACTGTTGACGTGAGACAAAATATTGTGCCAGTTCAAATTCTACTAACTTAACTTCCTTTCGCGAGGAAAGTTCTGTGCAAAGATTTTTCTAATTTTTTTTATTTTAAGATAATTAAGTTATGAGTAAACAAAAGAGTATTAGGTATTTATTCATTATTTAAGACAAGATGTCCCTGTCCCGTAGGATATTATTTGTAAACGGCTAACTTATTGTTACTACAGCAGAAAAAATATTTTATTTGATCATTAGTTTTACCATCTCAAGTATAAGATTAATGTAAACACCAACACCGGGATTCACTAAAAATTTGGTAATGGTTTAAATTACTATCTTCTAGTGGGCCAGTTAAGTTCTGACTAGTTATTCTCCTGCCATTGTTAATAAATCTTCGGTAAAAATGTATGTTATTCTGATTCTCGTACTTCAGCGATCTGACCGATTTCCAAATGATTTTTATCTCAGAACGTACTGTTAATATGAATTTAGTCCTATTATTGTGGAGTAATATACTTAAAGTGTCCTTTTCTTCATAAATTTGCAAAAAAGGGTCAGAAATAAAAGCACGGTACAAAACTTAGTTGGTTTATTCTTACCTACACTTGCCAGTTTAAAACTTTTGATTGTCAAATTTGACCGGTCGAACGATAGAGAATCTGTCTGTTAGAATTTTAATTTTAGATTAGAAAGATTAAGGACGATTAAGAAAGATGAAAAAAAATACTTGTTAGCTTGCATTGGTCAAAATATTCTCATATTCGGCCGATTCATTTAGGCAAAGATATAAACCTTACCGCCAATGGCATTAAGATGGTAGCTGGTTTTAACACCTAATCCCATGAAAAACCTATTAAACTTAGAGAGTGTCAAGTGTCAAGTCTACAAGCGACTATTAATAATAGACCATCTAAATATCACTTAACCTCATTATTAAAGATTAAGATTGAACTCTTACGTACGCCACGAGTTCTACCTCTGAAAATAAACAATATTTTTCTATCTAGGAAATGTTCAATATCCTCTCTGTTTCTGTCTGTACTCAGGACACGAGATCACAAAATCAAAAATAAATTTTATGTTTTAAAAAAAGTCTTATAAACGACACGAAAACTGTAGATAATAGTGTTGCTTAAATTAAATAAAAATAAGAATAATGGAAATAGGAGGATAAATACAAGCTCCGTTACCTTATTTAATTCGGTGCCAGCGCGCAGCGAGTTATACCTACACAAATTGTTTTTAATTGATTTTATTGTTTATCAGAAGAAAGTGTTTAATAGTTAAAATTGGTTAAATTTAAAAATTGTTTGTAATCTCTAATTTGAAATTATCAAAAAAGTGGCCTGAATTAAATATAGTACCTATATTAAAAAGCAAAATATTAATATATGGACTGTTTACACTGATAGAACTAAATCTGTTCTTGTAACAGTGAAAGTTATTAATGCAAAAATAGAAAAGGTCTAAATTATTTTTACCAATAATTCCCTGGGTGGTAAATAAGGACAATGCACGCAATGTAAAAATTCATGCATTCAGTCATGCATTGTAATAAAAAATTTGTCCAAAATTTAAACAAAATATAGTTATTTTTAAATAGTTTCTCAACGAGTTAACCAGTGGCTTCGGTACTAATTTATGCTATTTTTTATGAAAATTATGCTACTTTTTTAAATTTTTATTTATCATCAATTTTCACTTCACGCAAGTTGCGATTCATTGTTTTTTCTTTGATACGTGGAGTAGTTTAAGAGTACCTAAATAATTTTTGTTGGCCTAGGCTACAAAAACGATTAAACCTTTATTTTAAAGTAACATCTAATAACTCTTAATTAAAAAATATCAATGGAAATTGCTAAAAGTGTCCACCTTCAGTAAACGTACAAGCATCTAACCTTCTTTGCATATAATGTCGTGCATGTGCTAAAATCGCTGGTGTATTTCTTATGGTTTAAAAGCAGCTCACTATTCGGTTTCTTAGGTATTTTTCATTTTTTAATAGCGTTTTATTAACCAGTCACTTTGCATGTCCCCAGAAATAAAAATCAAGAGGATTTATGTCTGAAAACCTTGGAGGCCATGACTGATTAGGTTCTTCAATCCACCTACCATCGTTTTCGATAAGTTTCACTTCGGAACTCCCTAGCCACATCGTTTTTATAGCCTAGGTCAACAAAAATTATTTACTCTTAAACTATCACCAGTTTCAAAAAAATACCCACTTGTAACAATGAATGAAGTCTACTTACTTGTCAGGGGGTACATTTAAATATATAAAAAAAATGAGAAATAGTTCTCTAAACCACCTGAAGATGCCTTATACTATAAGGATTTGAAAAAATAATGTTAAAACAGCTATTCGCCGGGCTATATGCCCCTCCGAGCGCTGGATTACGTACCAAAATTTGCCGTATTTTGATTAACAATGTTAGACAACAAAACACTTGGTTTGACTGTAAGAAACTACCAGGAAGAAGGAAGCTTTTTCTTTAGTTAGGATGTCGTTACCTGCAGACCGGTTTCGAACTATTTAGTTCTCGTCAGTACAGGATAAACAAACATACCTACCTTCCGAAACATGAAGTCCTTAAAGTTAATCATGTCGAACTGCATAAGCAGTATAACACAGGCAGCGCTCGGAGGGGCACATAGCCCGGAGAATGGCTGTTTTAACATTATTTGTTCAAATTTTCAGGTGGTTTAGAGAACTGATTTTCATTTTTTTACATATCCCTACCTGTGATTATTGTGATTGAAATAAAGATTCATATCAAAGTTAAATGTTTTAAAAAATCAGTGGTGTGGAATAATTTTCATAAAAAATATGAAAGCATAATTTCGTACCGATGCCGACGTCACTGGTTGACTGCATGAATGTCTTAAACTTTTAAATTAGGCGTATTTAGGTGTTTATCTTATCTACTTTTCAAGTAATTGAACTTTTTCGACCGCTAGGGAGTTGAGGTCAATAATTTTAAATGTAATATATGCGGTGTGGAACCTCATTTCAAAGGTCTTCAAAGAAGAAACATTTTACCGTAAAGTCGAGGTCCGTATCTTAATTAGTTTTTATATGACAAACAAGCTTTTAAAAATTAAAAATCGAGAAAAAATTAATAATTTAAATTCCTTTATTTCTCTTAATCCTTAGATGACCACCATGAACTTCTTGGCAGTAAGAATGTCGATTTTGGAAGTCACTTTTTACCTTTTCGAGAATGGCAGGTGTTACTTCTTGACAGAGTTCCAAAATCGACTTTATTACTGCCAAGAAGTTCATGGTGGTCATTTTGAAGAAGTTTTAAAGTAATAAAAGAAATAGAGAGAGGTACTTTTTAAGTTATTTTATCATTTTTGATTTTCATAGGCTTGCCATTTAAAAACGAATTAAGATATTTGCGGTGAAATGTTGCTTTTTTGAAGACCTTTAAAATGAGGTACTACACGGTATAGGGTGGCATTTGAAATTTTTACGTCAACTCTCTAGCGTCACCCCTCAAGGGGTTTGAAAAAGTTAAATTACTTAAAAAAGTAGATTTATTCACCAATAATATACACCTAAAATTTGGTGTCTCTATCTTTACTAATAGCAAATATATTTGCCAATACTAAGACTATTCGGGCACCTTGTAAATATACAGGGTGATTCAAAAATACTTTGACAAACTTTGAAATGTGGTTTCTAACGTTATTTAAAGAAGAACAGTTGCAATAAATTATGTTCCTTAATAGATTCGTTTAGGAGATAATGGGTGTCCAAAATTTTTACATTACCTAAAAAATAGACTTATTAACCAATAAGATACACCTATCCTATGGTGTCTCTATCTTTACTAACATCCAAGATATTTGCCTATACTAAGGCTTTTCGGACACCCTGTATATAATTTTATAACTGAATGAGTGGGTACCATTTAAAATTAAAAACAAGGAGGGGCAAGATTTTTGTTTTTGCAATATATTAAAGACCAGAACAATTTCATAACACCAGCACCAATAGAATTAAATGTTAAATTACATACCTAAATTTAATTTGTATGTTAAATAATTTCCATCACTCCATTAAAAAAGAGTATCATTATTGTAGAAAAGCACAAATTACAAAAACACTATAACACAATTTTTTAAACGTAATGCTAAATGGAAAATGTCACTAAAAAAGTTTTTTTTATTGTAAACTTGTTCTACTAAAAGTTTATAAAACAAAAAAAGTAGCGAGCAAACAACTAGGATTTTTTACAATATCAATTAAATTGATTAGGTCTATGAATGTTATACACTATAGCTTTACCTCGATAAACTAGAACAGGTGTCAAGTTATTAACTAATAATAATTAAAACAAAATCACTGCGCGCGCTCTTTTCGGCAACTAAATTTAAAAAATTATGCGACGAATGTTCCAATGAGAAAACAGATCGTTTGTTGCTATAGTAACGGCGACGCCACGGAAAAACCGGAAAAGACACATCAGCCGGACAGCAGCAGCCGTCCAACCGAAATGAAGAAGAGTCAATCATTAAGAAAAATGACGTTGCAGTGAAGGTCGCTGCAGGAATCTGTGCGAAAGCAGGAATTTTGCGTGTCGACTAGAAAAGAGCAGACACTGCGGCAACTGCATTTGGGTAGGTAGACGCAAAGCTAAAGCAGACGCAGCTAGAGAATGTATAAAGGGGAGGTGGGAATAGGTCAAATGTGGGGTGGATAATATCATCTTGTGAATTTTGTGTGTATTTTACTGTTTATGTTGAAGCTAATATTTTACATTATTGTGTATATGTGGACATGCATAATTATTTTCATTAGGCTTATTACAGAGGAAATAATCTAGAAATGTATGAGTTGAAATATACAGTGTATAAATTAATTCATGTCAAATGCTTCTAAAGATCTCACATATAAATTAAAGGTAGGCTGGGTGCACATATTAACCGTTTTCGACATACATTTTACCCACGCATTATAACCTGATTCTTGCACTTGGAACGCGCTTTGCTAGCAATAATATACCTACAGCATCATCAGGAGATGATTGAAACTTCAGTTTTAACCACCTTTATATGTTAATCTTCCTGTTGTGACACTGGCTTTTCACAATGCCCTTTCAATGAAAATTTGGGAAAAAGCGCAGCGTTCGACCTGTAGTATTTAAATTAGAGTTGACTCCCTTAATAAGACCCGCCCACTTTCCACACACGCGATATGGAGTGAGATTGGACGTTTTCGAAAGTTGGGTCAGATACTGTCTCGTTCGATATAGTCGAGAAAGGCAAAACAAGAGGAGAAAAAAGCCGGGAAATAGCGAGAAGTTCTGTAACTGGCGGAAACGAGAAATATGAAATCCCGCCAATTTGGACTATAAATGTGCACGGAAACAAGGCAAATTAGGCAGTATAAGAAACTCCAAGAACATCTAGAACTTCAAGACATCAAGAACCACAACGGTCGACTGCGGTCACTCAACTTCAAGAGTCTGCGATCATCTAGAACAGTGGTTCCCAAATGTCTCGAAATTCTGGACTCCCAAAATTAGAAATTAGTAACATGCGGACCCCCATGAACAGTTTAGCTTCAAAAATAATAAAAGAAACAACCTTTGTTAAAAAAATATTTCTTTCAAAAGGGCCGATTTATTCAATGCCTTTAATATCGGTTGACAATTTGCACCCAAAGGCAGCCTGCTATTTATAAATAAAAACGGCATCCTATAAAAGTAACTGAAAAACTGAACTAAACTGAACAAAATATATTCTCTTTTCTAGCAGAAAAATATAATATATCAATCATCAGTTTTGGATTTTAATGAGAAGAATGAAATACTGTTTTTCCTGTCATAGTTCTTTCTAAATCTGGTCTAAGATTTGAACAGCCAAATTCTCCAACGTAGTGCGGTCTAATTTGACAACCAAAAGTTTTAAACTGACAATTTAAAGACAATTCAGTTTTATGCTATGAACTTATTTTTGAGCTTTCTCACAAATTTGTAAGGAAAAGGGCAATTTTAGTAAGTACTTTTGACAAAAATAGAACTAAATTCATTACAGCAACTCGTTCCAAGATGAAAATGATTTGGAAACCAAGCAAATCGGTGAAATATCAGAATAATTCATAAGTTGTTAACAATGACAGGACAAAAACCTGTCAAAACATAACTGACCAACTAGAAGATTTCAAATTAAACCAGTACTAAATCTTAAACCTTCTTAGTAAATCTGAACGGAAATTTTTAATCTTAGATCTGAGGCAACATCCAGCCGATTTCTTTGTTTGGATTTTAGCAGAATGTATTCAGAGAAAGTTTGTTCACACATCGTCGTGCAAAAGGTCATCAAGTGTTTCAAAGCAAAGGTTGTCGGACCCCCGCAAAATAACCTTCGGACCCCTAGGGGTCCGCGGACCACCATTTGGGAACCACTGATCTAGAATAATTCCGACAATCCCGGATTAGCTGGTATTTGGTGGAGAAGCTGCCGTAAGCAGTCCGCGGACCAGTTATAGACGAAGGAGGAAAAGTTGCGAAAACTGCAATTATTGTCTGCCCAAGATATCTGCAACCGGCAAAATAATTTAAAGAATTCGACGGCTTAAACAATGTTGCCAATTTGTTAGTAAACCAGATGTGGTAAGAAAACTTTAAATCTTATTAACGAAAACTTAAACAGTTTTTTAGAACTTTTTTATATCTAAGCCATCACACGTAGACTTCAAGCCTAAGTACTAACGTACCGTGGGTGTCTGAAGCGAAGGGAAATGTAGTCTATTGACACGGGATTTGAAGGATTGGAGGTTGGGACGGGAAGGGAAAACATCTGCAGGCAATTTCTTCCATAATCTGTAGACCCTAGGTATGAATGTGCGAGAGAGGTGGTCTGTTCTAGGCTTTTGTAGCTGGACAGTAAAGGGATGCATATGTAACGCGCCTCTTGTTGCTCTGTTAGGGACATTCAAGGGGGGAATAATACCGGCTAGTTCTTCAGAGCAAAATCCGTGGAAGTAGCGGTAGAAAAGGGATAAATCCCCTACAGCGCGGCGATGAGCGAGAGAAGGGAGTTTTCTCGTGAGGGCTGGGTCATTGATAAGTCGAATGGCTCGCTTGTGGATAGAATCAAGAATCTTAAGTGTCGAAGGTGATGCCGCTTCCCAGATGTGGGAGCAGTACTCTAGGTTAGGTCTTATTTGGGAAACATAGAGAGTGTACAAGTTGGAAGGGAAGTAATATTTTCTGGCTCGAAAGAGAAAACTAAGCTTTTCAGCTGCCGATGTGGCTACTGAAGTAATGTGTTTGTGCCAGCTGAGATCATGTTCGAAAGCGACACCAACGAGATCGAATGTTTCGTTGTTTTGTAGGGCTTGGCCATTCATATGGATGGGGTAAGCGTTGCCAGATTTTTTGCGCGAGAGGGAGCAAGACTGGGTTTTGGAGGCGTTGAACTAAACAAGGTTCTTGGCACCCCAGTCTAAGATTAATTGAAGATCTAGGGAAAGGGATAGGTACATAGATCTGCGTCTATTATCCAACTCCTGGTTCGAAACTTGTCTGGAAAAATGAATATTGGAGTGAAGAGTACTATCGTCAGCATAACTGTGGATGGGATTGGTAGTTGAAGAGAGTAGGTCATTAATGTGAAGGAGAAATAGGGTTGGTGCTAGGACTGAACCTTGGGGGACACCAGCATTGATAGGATGGAAGTTAGATGAGTGACCGTCAACCACAACAGATATGCGCCGATTAGAGAAGAAGCTGCCGATCCAGGCACATAGTTTTGTAGGGAGACCGTAAGAAGGTAGTTTGTTGAGGAGTGCGGCATGCCATACTTGGTCAAAGGCCGTGGAAATATCGAGATCAATAATCTGAGATTCGCCATGAAATTCAAGACTTGTTCCAGTTATGTGTGACAAAGCTAAGAAGATCAGCTGTGGATCTTTGGTGACGAAATCCGTACTGTCTGTCATGGATAATTTTGTGTTTTTCTAGATATTTTAGAATTTGCAAGTTGATTACTTTTTCCATAACTTTGCTGACAACGGAGAGAAGGGAGATAGGTCTATAATTGGATGGAAGGGACTTGGGACCTTTCTTCGGGACAGGCTGCACGCGAGCAGTCTTCCAGCTATCTGGGAAGATACCCTTGTCATAAGATAGTTTACAAACAATTGGTAACGTTGTTTAAGCCTTCTATTGCATTCTTTAAATTCTCTTGCCGGTTGCAGATATCTTGGGGGACTATAGGACAAGTTCACTAGGACAATTTCATCACAAGAAATTATCAGGACGCCGCAGAGTCAAAGTGATCTTCATCTCGTTGTGCACCCGAGATTACGCGTGTCTTCTTTGTGAATTTGTCGGCCAAATTTCCAGTACCTGGTATCATCCATATATCAGTTTCGGATTTTGTCACATTTGGTACAAGCCACTTGGTCCGGTTAACACTTGGGACGCCTACTGATAAGTCGTTGCCCCAGGGGACCGGTCAAGTGCGCAGCCAGCCTCACTTGTAAGTGTGAGTGAAACAAAGAAGAGCCGAAGAAACCAAAACAACTTTAAATCATTTCTATGATGGGCGTGTTTCAGGCTAGGTTACTTCCCGAAGCGTTGGGAAAGCCCGCCAACCAGAAGTTGGGGAGGTCAGGTACGGGATAGTAACCGGGATAGCCATAGTTCGTACCCTATTCGACGGTAGTACTGTCCTCGAACTGGAGGCGGTATCCGACCAACAATGGGATAAATTTTCTCTTAACAATAACACATTCGTCGCAAAATAAATTTCGGGTCTTAAAGCGCGGTAGTTTTGCCCAATAATTCATTCCAATCCGTCGCCAAAATAAATTTCGCGTTCTAAAAAAGCGCGGGCGTTTTGCGCAACCCCTTAGTAAAATCCATGTTCCCAGAGACCCTTCTGGACCTGGGAGCCGAATAAAAGTACAACCGTAGTTCGAGAGAATCGGGAGAGGTAGCACCTTTGTTTGGGTTGACTGGACACTGGTCCTCCCTGATCTCAGGGTTAGATGAAGCGAAACATAGCCCCTCTCTAGCCAAGACCGTAGTGCGTGATGAAAAATCACAACCGACCAGAGGTGACCCTGTTAACGCAAAACACTACGGATCTAGACTGGAAAGTCGATAAATATTCCTGACACGAGGCAGCAGTAGTGTCAGTATCGAACTGGAGCTGAAGATGAATGACATCGGCAAGGTCCAGAGATTGAATAACTTTGGGCGGGGTTGTATCAACGGAAAGGCCAAAGCACTGCGATACCGAAGGCAACGGAAAACCACCGTATTATATTTTTTCCTTGTATAATCATTATGGCTGAAAACGATAAAACCGTGGCCCTCAGTCCCCGGCAGACCTTAGATGGTCAGGGGGTGCTAAGAATCTCCGGGTCAGCTATCAGGATTGCTACATGGAATGTTAGAAGCATGTTTGAAGGAGAAAAACTATCAAACGCCATCCACGAAATGGAGAGAATGAAGATTGATATCTTGGGAGTCAGTGAGACGAGATGGCCAGATTCAGGCCAGATTGCAACTGCAACTCATGCAATGTATTACAGCGGAAACAACGATCCTCACCACAGACAGGGAATTGCCCTTATTGTGACAAACGAGATAAAAAAATGCATTATCAACGTTTCACCAATCTCGGATCGAATTGCTTTGTTGCAGTTGCAGGGGAAACCAGTGAATGTAAATATCATTCAGGTCTACGCGCCTACCGCTGATAAGGCAGACGATGAGGTTGAGGAGTTTTACGGGGAGGTTGAGAAGGTTTTAAAATCTCTAAAAAGACACGAAATGAACATTACTATGGGAGATTTTAACGCTAAAATTGGTCAAGGCAAGGTCGACGGGGTAGTCGGAAGTTTTGGTCTTGGAGAACGCAATGGCAGAGGAGATCGAATTGTCCAATTCTGCCAAGAGAACAATTTGGTGGTCCTAAACATCTTCTTTAAATTGCCCCCTAGACGACTATCACCCCAAGACTCACAAGATCGAGTAGTAAGAAACCAAATAGATTTTATATTAATTAATCACAGGTTTCGAAATAGTTTTAAGTCGGTGAAGGCATATCCAGGGGCTGACATTTACTCTGATCACAACCCTCTGATAGGTCTGATGAAGGTTGCGTTGAAGACGTTAAAGAAAAGACAAACAAAACGCCATGACCTTAGTAGAATAAAAGAACCCACTACAAAATATGTAGTTCAAGAACAATTAAAACTAGGGTTAAACAAAATCAACTTGTCAACAGAGTCGGACGCAATGTGGATGTCCCTAAAAGAGACCATCACCGAGGTGGAAGATAAAAACCTTGTCCAGGTTAGGCGTAAGAAGCAGGAATGGATGACCGACGAAATTCTGAATCTGATGGACCAACGAAGAGAACAAAAACACCAAAATCAACATAGATATAAAACTCTTCACAAGGAAATTGGGCGTAAATGCAGAATCGCTAAAGAAGAGTGGTTAACTGATAAATGCCAAGAACTGGAAGAACTGCAGAGAAAACATGACTCTTTTAACCTACACAAGAAAATCAAGGAGACTCTTGGAACCAACAGGAAGCGTGACAACGGTTTTTTAATCAGAGATGACGGCTCGGTTATTACGGACATGGAAGAAAAGTTAAATACGTGGAAACAATATATTGGTAGCTTATTCCACGACGAGAGATCGGAAACACATACCTACGAGCACGCACATGAAGGGCCTAGTATCCTAAGAGAGGAGGTAATACAGGCCATTCGACAGTGCAAGAATGGTAAAGCTGCAGGACCGGACGATGTTTATGTGGATCTTATCAAACTAACAGAAGACGAAAGCGCCACAGTACTTACGGAACTATTTAACGTCATATATAGTTCAGGACAAATTCCACGAGACTGGCTAAAATCTACTTTTATTACCTTACCGAAAAAACCAAATGCAAAGCGCTGTTCAGAATACCGCACCATAAGCTTAATGAGCCATGTTTTAAAACTGTTCCTTAAAGTAATTCATAATAGAATTTACAAGAAATTTGAGGAGGTAATCTCTGAGACACAGTTTGGATTCAGAAGGGGCTTTGGAACTAGAGATGCTCTTTTTGGTATGCAGGTCTTGGTTCAGAGATGCCTAGATATGAATAAGCCTGTATATATGTGCTTCATAGACTATGAAAAGGCCTTTGATAGAGTCCAGCACGCCAAAATGTTACAACATCTACAAAATATTGGTCTAGATCAGCGGGACATCAGGATTATCGCAAACCTTTATTGGAACCAACGCGCCTCGGTTCAGATCGAAAACCAGTCAACGGAGGAGATAGAAATTCAAAGGGGAGTTAGACAGGGCTGTGTTCTCTCACCGTTATTGTTCAACATATATTGTGAATTTATAATCTCAGAGGCATTGGTTGATAGTGAGAGAGGCATCAACGTCAATGGTATACCGATAAGTAATATCCGATATGCTGATGACACTGTCTTGTTGGGCGAATCGGTTGAGGATCTGCAGTGGCTATTAAGCAAGATCAACGAAGTCAGTAACGATAACGGGCTAAAGATGAATGCAAGCAAGACCAAATGGATGGTTGTCAGTAGGCAGAATGTCGTTGATGTCCAAATAACACTAGGCAGCCAAACCATAGAACGCGTTGAACGCTATAACTACCTCGGATGCTGTTTGAATGCTGAATGGAACATCGGACAAGAAGTAAGAATTCGCATTGAAAAGGCCAGAAATGCTTTCACAAGAATGAAACAATTACTAACATGTCGACAACTTAGTCTGGATCTGCGACTACGCCTTGTAAAATGTTATATTTTTCCAATCCTACTGTATGGAATGGAGGGATGGACCTTGCTGGACCAACATTGTAAGAGGGTTGAAGCCTTTGAAATGTGGATTTATCGACGTATGCTTAGAATCGCATGGACAGATAGAGTACGCAATGCCGAAGTACTGCTAAGACTGAACGCAACCACAGAAGTCCTACACACAATAAAGCGAAGAAAGCTGGAATACTTTGGCCATGTTATGAGGGGTCAAGGGTATCGTCTGCTGCAGCTTATCATGCAGGGGAAAATTGTGGGACGCAGACCACCAGGACGAAGAAGGACATCTTGGCTTAAGAACCTCAGAGAGTGGTATGGCAAAAGTGCCAGGTCTTTATTCCGAGCAGCAGTTTCAAAAATACAAACAGCCAGAATGATCGCCAACCTTCAGTAAGAAGACGGCACCAGAAGAAGAAGAAGTTCGAAAGGGACCAAATGGGCCTTGTTGGAAAATATTCAAAATAGAACTGGGGAATGGACGATTTTATCTAGCAATCGTGAATTTAACCGCGCTGATTTGTTCTTGTCACTACGTTGGGGAAAAGGCGTTTTCGATATTTGTCAATGAGAAAATTCTTAGCCTGAGGACTCTGTTCTTGTTGTACGTCGATGGGAAAGGCTTTAATAACCTATTTTCGTAAGCTGACAAAGAAAATTCTTAGTCTGGCGGTTCTTTGTAACCAGATGAAGGAAATTAATCTCCGACGATTCATTGTTAATTACCAATCACGACATATAAATTATCTTTAACTGAAATTAATTAACAGTCATTGGTGGGCTGTGCGTCTGGGGAAAGGACTCATATTACTCTATTAATCATGGAAATTCTTAGTCCCGCTGCGCGGACCTGCTAAGATAGATTACGGACACGCAAGAAGACATTCGAGGACTTCACCAATCAGGGAAGACCGAGATTTCATCATAAACACCGCTTTTCGGAAAAGACGTATTTAGTACTCTCCGATATAAGTAAAGGAAAATTCTTTGCCAGACGACACTGTCCTTGCTAAGTTTCGCGAGAAGCAGTTCGTTCTAAGTACGCGTCTTGGGAAATAGATGACAATCCAGGAAAATTTTGACGCCGTGTTTACGTAATAAACATTACTTTTAAAATATTTTATTTTAGTTGATCGAAGTGATGGATGATCGAAACTTGATACAACTACTAATTAATTATGATGCCAATACTATCTTTTAATATAAATATTATTGTTTAAAAATCAAGACGGCGCGCGGCGGCGTGACGTAATTTGATTGATACGTGATAAGGTCAAAATGGCACACAATTTTACCGTCCGGGCGGGGCACAAGTCTACCGGTAGTCGGCCTCTTGTGCCATACAGTATCAGGCTGCGCACGGCAAAGTGCGCGAGCACATTTATTTGTTATTTTTGTGGCCCACTTTCTTTTTCAACTTTTTTGACTTCTTCATTTGACGTTTTTTATATTTTTCGTTTTTGACATCTGCGCAGTAGACCAAAATGCGTACCACGCGCAAACTAAGAGGACTAGACATGCGCACGAAATTTCATGGGCTGTACTTTGGTGTCTACATTCGAACCCATCCACTTTCCAGAATATATCTCCAATAGTAAAACTACAACTACATTTTTGTGATGTCTAACTATTGTGAACATTCTTAACTGCATAATATTGTAACGCCCCACAACAGGCATATGGAATCAAAACATCATTAAAAATATAAACACTATGTTACGGTGGTACGGAACCCTCTATGCGCGAGTCGAACTCGCACTTGACCGTTCTTTTTATCTCACATAATCACGGCAACGCCCATGAATTACACTATTTTTGTCAAATACCGTACATGGACGTACTTATTTTCAGCATTGACGCCTCTGGGAACAGACCAACGATGTCAGCTTTACTTATCAGTTATATAACCTATACGCACTGACTTATTTCCGCCATCGCCGCCTCTTGTTACTTATTTAAGGGTTAGCCATACCATAGTTATTTAGAATTTTGCGTTCTGTGAGAAATTCACAATATTGTATGTGGTACGGAACTCTCTATGCATGAGTCGAACTCGCCCTTGACAGGTTCTTTGATTTCACACAACCACGGCCACGCCCATTAATTAAATTCTTTCTGTGAAATACCGTATAGGCACGTACTTATTTTCGGCATCGACGCGCCTCTGGTAACAGACCAACAGTACCCGCAGTAACTTACGTTAAAAGTTGTTCAAAATGACCACCATGAACGTCATGGCAGTAATAAAGTCCATTTTGGAACTCTGCTAAGAAGTCACACCTGATGTGGGATTCCGCGAGGTCGTAGAATTCTATTTGTAGAGACCAAGCCATATTTTTTCGCTCTGTTTAACGTTCACTGTCGAATGACCGGCAGACAAAAACAACACGATCGCTTTGTGTCGATTATAGAAAACTATAACCACACGGAATTGCACCTCTGCCATTCTCGAAAAGACTTTTAAAATGATTTACCACACAGCATAGGGTTGCATTAAAAATTTTTAACCTCAACTCCCTAGCGTCACCCCTCAAGGGGGTTGAAAAAGTTAAATTACATAAAAAGTAGATTTATTAACAAACGAAATACAACTAAAAGTTGGTGTCTCTATCTTTATTAATAGCAAAGATATTTGCCCATACTAAGACTTCTCAGACACCCTATATGTTATATTACTTTAATCCAAGTCTTTTCCTATTTCGCATTTTCAAATTTCACAATGCTATGTGAGTAAATAAATATTTGTATTTTATTTTC
This sequence comes from Philopedon plagiatum, assembly GCA_963971165.1. NCBI lineage: Eukaryota > Metazoa > Arthropoda > Insecta > Coleoptera > Curculionidae > Philopedon > Philopedon plagiatum. Next base: position 77,483,072 of record OZ020193.1, read on the forward strand.
AAGTCGGATCCTAATTTTATTTCGAACTGGGGTAGAGACGTCCCTGGAATATCCCATGTTTACAATGCTTTAAAAATAAACTTCAGGTCAAGCGGCCGGCGTCGCGTCGCCCTTGCGATAACAAAAAGTGACATACATTGTACATTAGAACGCACAGCCCTCACCGCTGAGTCTGGAAACTTCAAATTTTGCAGAGAGGTTTCCTATATATCCTAGGCATTTACTTAGGAAATGTTTTTCAAAATTCAACCCCTAAGGAGGTGAAACAGGGGTTCAAACTTTGTAGGAAGAAAAAATATTAGATGGTTCTATTAACTCGAAACTTAATAGAAGTATTCTAAAAAATATGTTTAAACACGTGTTTTACAGTTTTTAATAAATTAATCCCTAAGGGGGTGAAATTGGAGTTCAACGTTTGTAACGGAGTAAAATTGGTATACGGTTTTATTACCTCGAAACTACGTGAAATTACTCTAACAAATAAATATCTGTTTTATAACTTTTTAATAATCATCCCCTCATAATAATATGGGGGATCGAAGTTTGTAATTTAATTATGAATATAACTAACGGAACCTAACATACCTGTACATACATGTGTTCATAATCATGATGTTTATACACAGACAAAAAAACTCTCCCTAATGTATGTATAATCTCTGCTTCTCGATTATACATATTTGAAGTAACGTGTAGGCAAGAATAAGTTATCTCAACACGATGACTTTGTGCTGAATCTTCTTTTTTTCAAAATTAACAATTCGGTTCAAGAATATAAATCTTTTCGTGAATCGCCTTTCTATTAAACCAATATATTCTGGAATAATTACCCCAATACGTTTTCTTTTAAAGCCAAGTAAGCTACAGTATGCAATAAAAACACTATATTTCTTTAAAGGGTATAATTTTAATTCACACATTTTAATAACTTGTCGAATTATTATATTGGAAACATATGTCTATCTCCCCTTCCCCTTGTGAACTCTTACAAGAGTTTTTAGAGCATGTTATTTCGAGATTTTTTTAAATCAACTCTATTCAAATCAATTTATGACGTCGATAGACAGCAGGTAGTTTAGGCTGGTTTGACACAGTTCTGTCACATTCCTTCTTCTTCTTAATTCCTTGGCTTTGGTTATCCTGAAGTAATTTGCCAGCTCTCCTCAAAGTTTACATATTTTTAGACAATGGATATTTATGATAATTTTGCAATAATTATATTTCTAAAATAACTATAAAAAAATTACTTTCCTTATAAGAGTAAAAGTAAACTATTATGTGAAATGGACTCCTTGTAAATTACATTTAGATAAGTTATAAGTGCTTGGTGTAGTGAAATAAACTAACATGAATAGTGAGTAGTAATTAAGCGATCGATTTAAGAAAGTTGACCGCAAACTGAATAAAATACGGGCGACACGGGAGGGTTAGGGGTTGGTTTGTGTTCTTAAATTGTCATAAAGTTGTAAAAGTAAAGTTAATGTTTTTGTCTAAAAATTACTTACTTTCTTATCCCAACAAACGCATATTTTTTGGATCAACAAACTATCACAAGAAAATTTATTTTCTTGTCGATATACAAGTATGTATGTAAGTAGAGTGTTTTATCTTGACTATAGAATAGTTTTTCTGTGTGTATGTTGCAAGGATAAAGTAAATTTTTTATTTCTCTTCTTTACTTAAAAATTGGATTAATTTTATTTCCTGCCTAACATTAAAGTAGAAATTTATAGGACATAATACTAATAATTTTTTTCTTACAAAAGCAGTACAGCGTAAAACTGGAGTAAACAATTTTATTCTTGATATTTTATAAATAGAATCTGGATATAAATGATTTTTGTACAAAAGAAGAATATTAAATATGGATCCAGAACTTTATGGTCAATTATTGACACGTTTGACCTGGGACGAAAAAAAATCATCCATGTCAAAGTTAGGGATGTTTATTGTGATAATACTAATTTGAAATTGTTTAAATTAAATCCAAATATATTTTTCTGTGCCTTATATTATAACCTAGTTTTTCGCAAAAAACAAATATGCCTATTCAGTTAATTATAAGTATTTGCATATGTTTTGACAAACTCTGTTGTCACATACTATGTTGTTAATCTAATTAGAACATGCTGACTGTTTTGAATACATTTTTAGTTTCCGTGCATTTCACGTTATAATGTTTATGTTTTATAATTAGATACTATTGCACTAGAAAAAAGTAGATTAAACATGGGGAATTCTTTCGGTCTCGTATATTTAAAAAAAATGCCAAGATGAATTTATTTGCAAAGTGTAATACAAGACCGTTAAAAAGCTCTAAAAAAGATCAATTTTTGATTCTGACCTAAGTAGATACCCTCCTTCACACAAACAAACACCATTGTATTGTCTGTCGAAGATATCTGCAACCGGCAAAAGTAAAGAATGCGAGACAAGGCTTAAACAATGTTGCCAATTTGTTTGTAAACCAGTTTTAAAAACTGTTTAATTTTTCGGTAATAAGATTTAAACTTTTCTTACCACATCCTAAAATTAGTCCTGTAATACCTATCGTTAAAAATTAGATAAATATACTATTTTCTTCAGTTAATTTCCCGAATGATATTTTCCTGTAAAATATTTATAAGAACATTAGCAACACTGGATATTCTCCTGTCTTCTTCACATCGTCGAAACAACAATGTTATGGACCGCGTCGGTAATGTACTTACTCGAATAGAAAAATAAAAGGTATAACTTATTTGGCGGACTGCAAGAGTATTGTAGAGGCAAATGATTTAGTAGTGCCGCTTGTCTCATAGTCGTCCCATCATCGGTCGAGCGTTTTGGAGTTGCGAAATTTAAACATGGGAAATTTAAAGAGAAAGGTTTGATTGGGTTTAAAACTCGGAAGCGCAATATAATTAGGCCAATCATTAGAGCAAAAAAAAGTCATATATTGCAAAAAAGACTAGTAGAAAACCACCTATGCCATCATTTAAAAGATAGTCCGTAGATGTATTCTGATGTGTTTTCGACTCGCAACTCTCATTAATTAATTTATTATTAACAATTTAGTGCAAAAAAACTCTTTTTTTTTGGTTTTTTGCTTATAAAACGAAAACTATTCGAAGAATTGCAATTCCGTAAATGGAAAAGTTGTAGAGAATTAAATTGCGAAGAAAATGAGGGGTGGAGCAATCCGATCGGTTGATTAGAACCGAAGAAAATCCGGAAAAAGCGGAAAATTCAGCTTTATTTTCAAAAATTCATAACTTTTCCATTTATGAAGATTAAGAGCTGAAATTTGGCACAGAAGTAGATAATTTTATCAACTTTAAATGTGCGCAAGGCGGGTGCTGTCGGACAATGAGTTTTTGCGCAAGTGCAATTTCAATTTTTTTATGCATTTTTTTGCCGGGAGCCCGCTTGCGTTAAAAATGGTCCTATTTTAATTCTAATACCGGTTTTCAAAACTAGAGGTAAAATACTATAATTCGTATATCCCAAGATTTCATTAAAATACAGCGAAATGGATGAAACATGCACTTGAACATCGGTGTAAATGGCCTTGGGCACGCGAGCGAGCGAGTGGTGGGGGAAGGAGGGGAAGCGTACATATTATATAGACATACAGGCACGCCGCGCGAAGGGTCGCATCTTTTCACTGGATTTTCTCAGCGACTACTGCACCTTTCTGGAAGATTTTTTGTTTGATTTAGGGGTTATTGAATACGAGGAATCTGATCCTCTATTCAGATTCCACGAATAATTCAAGATAAAGCTGCTATTCCACCTTCTTGAGTAACATTCTTATATTTCTATTCTATAAATAAACGAGCAGGAAGGTTGTTAATTTAAACACATAAATATATATATTTTTTTCCGTGACGGGAAAAACGTTTGACATTTTATCTCTGTTGACAGGTAACAAAATGTCACTTTTTATGAAATTACTTTTTTCCCCGGGGAAAAAGTGAGTACTTTTTTCCCGGATATATATATATACACATAAGTAGAGGTAGATATTTAAATTTAGAATATTTTATTATACAAAAGTTACATTTCCTTTCAGACATTTTTTAACTGTATATTATTCAAAATAACTACTAAACAACCACTAAGTTTGCAATTTTTAAATCAAATCACAGAATTAAAATGACAGATGTTTGATTACTTTATCGGTTTAATTAGCAACGCAGGTCTAATTGTCGCTATAAGTACAACAGCCTGCCAGTTTAAACATTCAAATTTCGCATCGATAATTTTTTGACTTTAATATATTGTAATAATAGGTTTTTTCCTCGGTTTTTTCAATATTAAATCGTCGTTTTTCCCGTCGCAGAAAAACATAGTGTATTATACACGGGAAAAATATTAGATTTTAGCTCTCGGTTTTTTGTCTCCCTCTTCTTCGCGTCGAGAGACAACACAACCTCGAGCTAAAAGTTAATACTTTTTTCCCCTTGAATAATAAATAACTATTTTTTTTCACAAAACTGTTTTATTAATATGATTAAAAATGGATGATAAACAACATGAACATATTATTGCGCCGAATACATTAGTTATAAAATTCGCCTTCCTTTCGGAAGGTCCGCATAGTTTATTTCATTTTCTTCGATCTGCTCGCTATCAAAGTCAGAATCATCGTCGGATGCAGATGGATCAATCAATCAGATCGAAAAGTACAACTCACAGCTCCGAACGCTCTGTAGCATCTAACCGTTGGCGTCGCCTTCTCTTATATTCCACCTCTTATTTTCTTCGTAATTTAATTCTCTACAACTTTTCCATTTACGGAATTGAAATTCTTCTTATCGTTTTATAACCAAAAAAACAAAAAAAAAACATTTTTTTGCACTAAAATGTTAATAACAAATTAATTAATGAGAGTTGCGAGTCGAAAACACATCAGAATATATCTACGGAGTGTCTTTCAAATGATGGCACAGGTGGTTTTCTACTAGTCTTTTTTTCACATAAAAAGCTCTAATGATTTTCCTAAATTGCGAACGTAATCAGGGTTTCCGCTAAGGAGGCGGGGAATATTACTCCTAAAGTATCAATAATAACCAAAACAGAACGGCTACGCTGCCAAAAGCCACACGGGTGTGAAGTCATCTCTAGCAAAGATTTAAAAAGAAGATGCTATTAAATTGAGACGAGCGCCCGTCTTACAAAAAATTGGAGATGGTGATTTTGAAATGAGCATAATTGAATTTTTTTCTCGAATATAAAATTAGATCAACAACAAAAAACTGTCTATCATAAATTAAAGAAGACATGAATATTTCTTTCCGAAGAGAGTCTCTTCGGAAATTATTGAAAAACAAGTAATTTTATTGGGGAAAATACAATAATACGAGAATAATTCTTTTGAAAAAGTCAAATATTCTACATCCTAAAATGTATACCTCTGAAAAATGGGACGAGACAGACTGGACATTTAAAAGGTGGTGGCAAAATAAAAAAAATGATTGTGATGATTAAAATATGGGTCCCATAGGTATGAGTAAGGATTTATAATGCATAGCTGCAATAGGCATACAAATAATTTGTTAAACTTTTGTTACCGGTTCATTTAAAATTTAACGGCCAGTTTAACGGACAGTTAAGTTTCAAACTGACAAGCGTAAAAATAGGACAACTAAATTTTATACTATGAATTTATTTCTGAGCTTCTTCGCAAAATAAAGAAAGTGGCAATTTTAGTAGGTACTGTATACAATAATAGAACTAAATTCATTCTAACACACGTTCCAAGATGAAAATCATTTGTAAACCAAGCAAATCGCTAAAATACTAGAATAACTCAGAATTTTTTAATAACGACTTATTAGCAATGACAGTACAGAAGTCTGTCAAAACCTAACTGATCAACTAGAAGATCTAAACCGGTACTAAATCTTAAACTTTTTTAGTGAATCCAGAAGGTAAGTCTTCCTCTTGACATTTTTTGTATTACTACGTCATGTGACTCAACTCTATTTTTACCAACGAGGAGGGTAATTTGTTTGGCAGTCTTGTGTATATTTATATGTACTTACGTAATTACGTACAATTTCATATTTTCTAGCAATTCAAAAAACATTTTTTCCGCAGATTTTCTTTGACTTTGTATGTTTTAGTTATTTGTGATCCCTCAAAAAAATATTTTGCGGTATTCTTATTTTGCAAATTGTAATAAATTACTACCGATATATTTATGGATATTTAAGTTTTTAACCATAGTTTAACATTTTATGTTTGGATTACGTGGGAGCTAAACCCTTAAAAATGTTTTTTTGCCTTTTATAACACTATGGAAACACAGCATTGGCAAACGCTTATTAATCAAGCTTGTAAACCTCTTTGATTAGGGAATACTAAATTAGTCTGTACATCCTTTTGCCGAATTTCGTTCAAGTCTTCTATACATTAAACAGAGTGTTTTCTTCTGAATTTTTTAAATTATTTTTATATAAGGATTGGTAAACTGTCACTATGCCAATGAGTATAGTGCGATTTTAACACAGTTTCCTTACGTTTTTATGACTTCCTCTCCCTTGCGTCGCGGTTATCGGTAACTTGGGCGGACAATACTATCAAAGAGACAGCCAATAAATCAATGTATGCTATGTTTCCTATTCCTGAATGACCGCTATATTTAATTTCAATTAACCTATTCTTGTTTTCGCAATAGCGGTTGTGATTAGTTTAAGAATAAGAACATATTGGTTTAGATAAAAGGCTATATTTGAGGCAAAATAATTTATACTTTCCCACTAATACTTTTCAATAAAAGGCTGGGTTTAATGCAAAACAGTTACGATGCTTAAAAATTTATTATATTTTATGGTTAAGCCTTAAAGAATAATTTTTTAATTGCCATTAAACTAGTATGTGTTAAAATTAAATAAAATTATTCTCAGAAATACAAAAAAACCTAATTACGTAGATCAATATAACCCTAGCATTAGTTAAATAATTATATGTAAGCCTAAGTTAACTGTTAAGTGAACAATATTTATATTGTTTTTTTCCAGACAATAATTATTTTTAAATTATACATTTCTTAATATTGATTTAAAACAAACATTACTGTGGATTTGAGCCTAATAAATGTTTGAGGAGTTGAAATGCCAGTCTCAGCTTTTCATTTTCCCAGAGAAATAGTGTACTGCCCTATGTTTTTCCATGTTATGACCAAGGGCTACGTTTAAAAAAAACGTAAGACATTTCTTAAACATTTTTAAACTAGTTAGCATCATTCAAAAAGTATAATTGTATTTTTGAATTCCGTAAATTGTAAAAATATAACATCATTTACAAAGTATAATTTTATTTTTGAATTCCGTAAATTGTAAAAATATAACATATACACATGCCGTTTTTTTTTGGAAAATCAAAAATTGCAGTTTGCACTTGAACTTCTCGTTTATAAGAACAGATATAATTATTATTATAATAAATAGGGTGACCGAAGGTCCCAGTATAGTGGCCAATATTTCCAAAACTAGTAAAGTTAAGAAGATTTAAATATTAATGTATTAAATAAATGCTCTTGTAAATCTTAAATGCAACTATATATTCAGTTACAATAGCTTTAAAGGTCTACAGCTACATTATTAAGATTTTAGGTTTTATCCGTTATGTCACACCCCCACTGGGAGCAATAATATTACCAGTTACCTTTTTTGGTACAAAAACTGACTCATTACATCATGTACATTTTCACTTAGGGCATAGATGTCAAACAATGAGCTCTATACACTTTTCATCTGTCATTCTTCAGTTTTTTGCTATAAAATAAAAAAAAAATGCATAAATTTTTTTAAAAAAATCAAATTAGTGCCTCGATAAAATAATTCAAATACCGCTTTACCTCCTTAAAAAAACAGTCTCAGTAGAAAAATGCAAACATGTCCTTACACTGAAAAAACATTGTAGGACATTTCACTACAATTGTGTATCTTTTTCCTACAATTTGTACCTAAAAACGTCCAAGACCAATTTGTAGCAAAATTTGCTACAATTGTATGAAAATGTATAAAAACTGTTGTTACTAGTAATCTAATTAGAGTAAATTGCTCTACAAAGATTTTGCTACAATTTTGTGTGAAGAAACGTCCAAACGATTTTTTCAGTGTACCTTTTGATTGACATAATATATCAATTAGTTTTATATTACTCTATAGTATATATTGTATATTCATTTATATTATTAATGTCGTAGTTATAATTTTAAAATACTTTTTAATTATTTGAATTCAATAAGACTTTGACAAAGTACTAGGTATATTTTACTTATAACTCCTAAAAGGGACTTTTCTTAAAATATCGGTAATGGTGGCATCGAGAGTCATCGAAATATCTAGTGTATATCAGTACTTATTTATCATTACAGACGAATTTATTCAATCCTCAATAATCCAGTAAAACCTCAATTTACATACAAAATGTATTGCAAAACTCAAGACATAACACCAGTCGACCAGTCGTAAACACAACAAGAAAAATGACGTCTTCATCTCGATCCACATACGGGAGTTTAAGGTTTATGTAGTAGTTGGGTCTGCCTACCCTCACTATTATTGAAATAAAAATATCCTGCAATGAAATAAAGAAAATGAAAATTACCTGGATGTTCTTTTGCTTGTAAGTAGAGAAAAGATATTTATTGGTGTTAAAACAGATTTTATTTAATTGATATTATAGTACTGTTTTTTAAATAGTAATGCTTTTATTGCAATAATTAATTACTCTTTGGTATTTATGGCAATGGGCATGTTGTTCAGTCATTTCGCTTTTACAATAAATATATTGCCAATCAGGGGCAATCGAAACACGCACGCAAAAATTACATCCGGTCGGTTGGACGGATAATAACAAAAATATTACGTTCAGATTCACTAAGAAGGTTTAAGATTTAGTAGTGGTTTAAATTAAGACCTTATAGTGGATCAGTTATGTTTTGACAGGTTTTTGTCTTGTCATTGTTGATAAGACGTAATTAAAAACATGAATAATTATTCTGATAATTCAGCGATTTGCTTGGTTTCCAAATGACTTTTATCTTGGAACGAGTTGCTGTAATGAATTTAGTTCTATTATTGTCGAAAGTACGTACTAAAACTGCCCTTTTCTTTATTAATTTGGGAAAATGAGTTCATAGTATAAAACTTAGTAGTCGTATTCATACACTCAGTCAGTCAGTTTAAAAACTTTTGTTTATCAAATTAGACCGAACTAGCGTTGTTAAAGTTTAAAACTTGACGAAATTAAAAAAACTCAGTTTCCCGCCTGACGTCATCCTACGCAAAACAACGCAACTAGCAATGTGACGTATCAAATTTAGGATACGGCAACACCGCCATGATCTCCTATAGGCTGTTTTTACGAAGTACTTATGTGTACTTAAATATACCGTGTCTAGAAAAAACTTAACAAATGGAAACCTTTTTTATTTTTGACTTGCGAAAAAAAGTTATTCTTCATAGAAAGTTCTGCTTGTTAAGGAAATAACACTCAAATCAAAAATTTTGACTCCAGCCCTTACCCCCCCCCCCCTGAAAATATAAAAATTGTCAAAACAAAATCAAAACTTTCCATAAATAATAAGAAAACTAAGCACATCTCGCATTTTTGTGTCGTTTTTAAAACTCGTTTTTATTTTATTAATAGAAGTTACAATAAAAAAGCTTTAATTACCGATTTTCTTGCCCCCCCCCCCCTGAAGAAAACCCTGGATTCGTACCTGGACAGCAGGGAAGCATACACGGGGTGTCAAAAAAAGTAAAAACGATAAATGCCATAGAAGGAAAACTATCTTTAATTTTAATTGCTAAGTACAATAACGTAAGAAAGTGTCGTTCCGAACTGAAAAGTGATCGAATATGAACTTTGACAAAATAACTTTATGATCATTCATATGTACCTACCTTTCAATTTTTTAAAAAAAGCATTTTAAAATACATGTTTTTTTAATAACATGCTACCAAAATAAACAACAACATTTTATGAAATAACACACTAAGCTTTAACATGACCACCGTTTCTTTCCACACAAACTCTCTGGTAGTTCTCTTTAAATGGTTTATGTTTTAGAAAGGTCTGTGGGCAAAGACTATTTCTTTTAAGAATCTCCATAAGAAACAATCTATGGGAGTTATATCTGGGGACCTTGGTGGCCAAGCAAATTCTGACCTTCGTCCAATCCACCTCTGTGTAAATGTACGGTTTACAAATTCTGTCACTCTTGCAGAGCTGTAGCATGAAACATCGTCATGTTGTAACCAAAATGTGTATCTTATATCCAGTAATAGTCGATGAAAAAATTCTAATATTTCCGTGTTCAAAAAGTTGAAATAAATTTCACCGGTAATATTTTCTCGAAAAAAGTACGGCCCTACCATTTTGCTCTTAAAAACACCACACCGAACGTTTGTAATGAAAGAATACTGGTCACAATACTCAATTACGGACCTACAGTTTTGGGAACACACCACTCCATTTGAGGCGAACGGGGCCTCATCGGAAAATAATATTTTTCTTGAAAAAAATGGGTCATCTGCTACCTCCCCTTGAAACTAAAAGCAAAACCAAAATCGTGAATCAAAACCAGTTGTAAAAAGTTTGTAAAAAAATTTAGGTTTGTATGGGTGAAAATGATTTTTCTTTAAAGTAATTTGGGCCGTCGATTTTGTAACATGTTGTGGAACAGTTTGTGAAATTTATATTTCTCAATGAGATTTTTGAATTTTTGACGACAGCTTGCAAAACCTCTAATTGGGTATCTTCGTCCGTCCGCCAAACCCGGTGCTTATCAGAAAACGTATTGCCTACAGATCCTGTACTTTTAAATTTATTATCAATATCTCCAACAGTTACAGGCTTATTATTTTATTAGGATGTCTTTCATTAAAAGTTTGATTAGCCTCTCTGTATGTTTTATAGTGATCCTCAACAGTTAATGCTATTTCAATTCTTCCCCTATGGTAAGTTTAAACACCATAAATAAAAAAGAAACACAACTGTCAGCATTAACAAATAAAAGGCTCATTTGGTATCATACCTTACTTTGTACTTTTCCAGATAAACTAGATGAATGAAAAACGTTCCGAAAATATTATATACATATATATATATATATATATATATATATATATATATATATATATATATATATATATATATATATATATATATATATATATATAACAGTATATATATATATATATATATATATATATATATATATATATATATATATATATATATATATATATATATATATATACTGTTATATATATATATATATATATATATATATATATATATATATATATATATATATATATATATATATATATATATATATATGACAGTATGTTTTAGTTTATTTTGATAATATGTTATTTATTTTAAAAAATATGTACTTATTTCAAAATAGGTACGTTCTTAAAAAGTTCAAAGGTATATGAATGACCATAAAGTTGTTTTGTCAAATTTCATATTCGATCACTTTTCAGTTCTGGATGACACTTTCTTACATTATTGTACTTTGCAATTAATTAAAGTTAAAGATAGTTTTCCTTCTACGGCATTTATCGATTTTACTTTTTTTGACACCCCGGGGTCAAAATTTGTGTGTTATTTTCTCTCAGCAAGCAGAACTTTTTATGCAGAATAGCTTTTTCCGTGAAGTCGAAAATAAAAAGTTTCCCATCTGTTAAGTTTGTTTCTGGACACGCTGTATAACGATGAACTACAATAGAAATAATCGTAAAACCCAAAAATCATTGTGGAATAACCTCAGAGTGAGCGTTAAACTTAATTTATTGTTTATACTTTAACTTTTACTCAAAGAATGAAAGCGTATTCAATAGTATGTTTTTTTCTATTGGAAGCGCGATTTCTGAGCCCGCTCTTCATCAGACAGGCTCGCCAGGGTGGCTAAAGAATATACCATGTTTTAAGAATCAAAATCAGCCATCGGTGAGTTTTAGATGGGTAAGATATGTCTCACGCCCACTGGTTTGTTTTTTGTGTGCTCTTCGAAATAGCAATTGGCAACCCGAATTAAGCCTAACAACGTTGTCCCAGCTGTTTTTTAGTGGGCAAAAAGGGCTCACTAGAGGACAAAATTGATAAGCATGCCAAATGACATTGTAATGAAGACAAAAAGAAACGAAAACATTGGCCAGTGTGAATAAGAAATAAACAAAGTTAATAAATCTACCGACGAAGACCCAATGTTCTTAATTTCAATCGCCAGTTGGCTGCTAACACAATATACATCAAATTTCTTCAGCTATACAAGTACACCAATATATGAAATAAATGTGGAATTCAGTCTTTAGGTCATATATTTTTAGAAAATGTCAGGATGTGTTTCCTCGATAGTGCCGTACAAGACTGCTGCTGTCAAAAACTCGAGATTCTGGTCCAGGTGCCCTATTGCTATCGCGATTTCTGGGTCTTTTCCATTTCTCGGGCCGGCTTGCACTCAGGGTGGCTGAAGAACAGACCACACCTAGAACGGTATCGTACGTAAAATTTACGTGTTCAAGATCAATAATTTGCATTTAGAAGAGCCATACATGTTTAGAAAGTCGAAACGAGGTTTAACAGACAAAGAGCTGGAGAAAGCATTGTTGGAAAGTAGTGACAGTGAACCGGAAGATATATATATATATATATATATATATATATATATATATATATATATATATATATATATATATATATATATATATATATATATACAGTCAACTTCGGATATAACGAACCACCAAGGGGATCTTTAAACAGTTCGTTATAGCAGGGCGTTCGTTATATCCGAAGTGCAGAGAATAAAACAAATATATGTACTATGTACTGTATGGTACTTTTTATGAGTCGTTTATTATAATCAATACATAATAGTATTTTTAAATTATGTACCTACTTATTAAACATACATATTTGTATAATTTATACAAAATCAGTAATTTGAAATTTTTTCTTTTTTCTAGTACATGTTTTTCAATTTTAATTTGTAAGTAATCACCAGACTCAATCAACACTCTTGTCAAAATTATTATTATTAAAATTTACGAATATTAATAATCTTTGACTTTTGTAACTGATAGTCCCTACAGATTTAGGCATTAACAACCCCATTTTGCAGTTTTGTAATTATGTCAACTTTTTCTGCTTTTTCGCTTGCTGAATTTTGGCGCGCTCTGCTCCATGCTAGAACAATATTCCCTCGCCTATTGCCGAAATTAAACTACAAATTGAAATGGCGCCTGACAGGTCGCTACTCGACCCGTTATCCGAGAATACCAACCATAGAGAAGCGACAAAACGTGTCGGTGCCTTTGATATTTAGGGTAACCAGTTCTGCTGACCTTGGCCAGACACGTATCCACAATATTGAACGGAGAAAGATATTTCGTCACACTAATGATGCGGTATAGACAGAAGTCCACATTATCGTCGCACATGCCCTGTGAAATCTTGTATTGTCTTTGTCGCTTCTCTATGGTTGCTATTCTCGGCCGTTACTTTACGAATATGGAAGTGATACGTACGTGAAATTTCGACAGTTCGTTATAACCGAACTTCCACAAGCAAAAACTAATCAAAATAGGGTTCGCTATAGCCGATAGTTCGTTATAGCCGGGTTCGTTATAAACGAACAAAAATACATATATTCTTATGGGCGTTTTGGCCGGACCATAATTTTTGTTCGTAATAACCGGTGGTTCGATATATGCGGGGGTCGTTATATCCGAAGTTGACTGTATATATATATATATATATATATATATATATATATATATATATATATATATATATATATATATATATATATATATATATATATATATATATATATATATATTATATATATATATATATATATATATATATATATATATATATATATATATATATATATATATATATATATATATATATATATAATATCAGTAGGATAACGACCGTTATAATAAAACTTGCAAAATAACGGGATATCGGTCAATAAAATAGTATATTAGCTACTCTTTTACATATACCAAGCTTTCGTAACTATTTGGTTACTTAGTCAGGGCTAAAATTATAAAATATTAGGAACTATAAACATATTTTTATAATGTTGATATTTTACCATGCGGTGAGTTATATTTTTCTTATTAAAAATTATTGTTATCAGTAGATATCATATAAAAGTTTGTATAAAATAAAAAATTTAATTAAAATGGTATGAATCCTTAATAGAAAATTGTAAAATGTTGACACTTCTGACTTTTCTTATAAAAATTATCAATTTGACGTAAATAATTTTTGGTATTTCTTTGAAGGTGTAAAGGTATAAATCAGTATTTAAAAAATTTTTTTTAAAAATATATAGTTAAATTAGTGTTCTAATGATAAAAGGTATGAGTAAATTATGCTTAAATCGTTAATGTCAGTTTTAATATAACTCACCGCATTGGTAAAATATCAACATTATATAAATATGTCTTATAGTTCCTAATAATTTATAATTTTAGCCCTGACGAAGTAACCAAATAGTTACGAAAGCTTGGTATATGTAAAAGAGTAGCTAATATACTATTTTATTGACCGATATCCCGTTATTTTGCAAGTTATATATATATATATATATATATATATATATATATATATATATATATATATATATATATATATATATATATATATATATATATATATATAGATATAAGAAATTTTCAGGTGATTTAGAGAACTGATTCTCAACTTTACGTATTTATATTTACCCCTGACAAGCAGACTTCATCCATATGTTTTATTTAGCTTGAAACGTTAAAATCTGAATAAAGTTTTATTGTTTTAAGATAAAAAATATTGGCCATATTAAAGGACTGCAATAAGAGATACAGGTCCGTATTTAAAAGAAAGTAGCTATGGCATGGCCCAAAGACGAAATGTCGTGTCAGAACACAATCTTGTAGAGGAAAAAAAGTGGCATTGCGAATGTAAAATTTATTTTGTATTACTTATTTCTTTAAATATATCAGGAAAAATTAAAAACCAAAATGGCAATTTTCGGTTCTTTATGAATACCTATCTTCGGAAGTACTTGGAATTGTCCAAATTTTTCGCCGACACTAACCTATGCTGTATTGCGGTATCTCTTACCGTTTGCGAAATCCCATTTGTGGACATCGAATTTGCAACACCCTATAAGCGCTTATAGGAGATTTTAAGCTTCCTATTAAAAAACTGGAACGAGTATGTTCAATAGGGTAACATACTGAAAACGTATGGTCGGCCGGGCACTTGGACAAAGGTAAGGCAGACAGACCAAGCTAATTTTAATTTATTTCTCTACAATTCATATAAGTTTCATCATTGATTTATAAGATAGACGAAATGCCTTTTCATATATAATTAGCTTAATTACCTCGGGAATCGTAAAGGTGTGCCATCGGTTTCATATTTTTTTTATATATCTTCTTTCATAATTTACCATGAATTTGGTTGTTTTGTACGGAAGATATTTGAGCCGTCACGTCGCCGTTCTACCTATAATATCAAAGTTTTTTGCCCGAACCTTTCACCGAGGTTAATTGCACGAGTGATTTAAAAAACGCTTGGACTCGCTGTTCTGGTTTGTTATTTTTTGCCTTCCGCGTTGTTAAGTGGTCTAAAATTCTAAGTTTATATTGGAAAAATAAAAAATATACCTAGTGTAATTTAGAACAACGCACATAGGTTAAAACAATTACTACGGTGACGAACAGTACAAATAATTGTTTTAAATGTAAGACAAACTGGCTAACAGCCTGAAAAAATTTTAATGTTGAATATGTTCAAGATTTAATGTTGAGTATTTAGTTATTTAAGTTCAACTAGTCTACAAAAACGTAAAACTCAATAGACATGTTCTCACCAGCTGGTATGAACGGCTTCGCTCACAAATATATTTTACTGATCAGTCACTGATGACCCATATCTATTTGTAACATATTTACATACATATCTGAAACCCCATGCTGACTAAGTAAAATAAACCCACGACTTTGTCTACGTCACTAAAAATCGTATGTGGAGTGACCACGAACATATGCATGGCACGTGTCGGCAATCCTTTGCTTTTAAAGATACGAGCTTAAGATTTGGGTGTATTAAGAAGAGTGCACTTTTTACTTACAGCGACAATTACATTCTAGGTGAAAATTTTCCGGAAAATTACAGCGACTATTTGCATTCTTATTGTTATTATTGATCAGTGATCAACACCCGTATATGTGTCAATGTTCCGTTTTTATTAACAGGCTGTAAAAGAAATGAATGTGTTATGTTTATTTCATTATCAAGAACTACATAGTAAACACACTAAGCGTCGTTTTTTATGAATCGGAAAAAATGATTCGTTTTAGGGTGTTTTCTTTAGATAGCATTTCCAAGATAGTAAGAAAAGTGTCTCCGAGAAAACCAAAAAGTCAAAAGCATGCATATGTACGAAACTTACAGGCTTCTGCATAATTACAAACCACTCTCTACGAGCTCTACTTCTGCACTTTAAGCCCTAGCTAAAAGTGGTGTCGGAGAAGAGCACTTAATCAAAATTACAGTGCATTCTTCAACGAGTTTCATTAGGTCACAACTACAGTTAGATGAGGACCATCACTAACAAATTATAAAAAAAGGTGGAAAAGAATCATTTTGCTTAAACAACACTCAAGAATTGGGACTCCTGACCGACGATCCAATTAGTCCAACCTCGGAGCCTGAACCTGACCGGAATTTGAGCCCGACAGATACTTTTTGTTACAATAACTGTGTTTTTATTTATAACAACAGTACTAAATAAATGTTTGTTTCTACACTTTTTGTATTTTTATTTAAAAATAGTCCAAGAAATATGTTGTGAACATGTAAAATTACATGAAAATTTTGCTCCCAAATTTTACAGAAACAGCATTCATGCATTTTTATTGTTATTTACCCCAATTAACAATAACATAATAAACAAATAAATAAATCTTTATTAAAAATTATCAATAGTTTTACATGAACTTAAAATACTATAGATAACAAAGCGTACATTTTGATGGTTAATTTGACTTAATACTGCTTGATACTACTTCCGGTCTAACCACTAAACATACTTAAGCAATATATCGTACCACTCTTTTTTCAGATATTTGAAGCTTGTTAATTTGTGCGAAATTTTTAAAACAGGGTACTTTCTGGTTTTAATTTTTAAAGTAATTCTAAGTAACTACCCAACCATGCTAAATACGTAATAAATAATTAAAATAGGTACTTACTAAGGTAAAAACAAATTTTGACAAAAGTGATATTTTGCTCCTTTACTAAGTACCTAAGTTTAAAAGCCTTTTTTATTAACTGAACCTGCAGTTTATATTTTCGTTATTATTACTTCACTTTGTAAGAAAAAATTTAACTTTTTTTAAGCACAATTTTCTTATTTCTATTGAACTTTTTATGGATTTAAAACCTTCTACTTTTTTATTCTTGATAAATTCGATGGAATTCTAGATATTTAAGGAATCTCCAATTTAAAAACGCTTCTTTACTTGTGACGTCAAAAAGGGATACAAGCCAATATTACCAAATAGTTATGCTGTTTATGCACTTTATTTTATAATTTGCTAAATTAAAGAAATTAAGATTTAAAAGGCACTTTTAATCTCTATAGAGATATTTTTATTTTACCAAGTGTTTGTAGAACATATTGGCTAAGTAGTTAAACTACGTGCAATTAGGTACTGTCTTTTTTTCCTAATGCAAATTTTGTTTGATTTGATTGGTAAAGAATTAGTTAAAACTATTATCTTAAACTGAATATAAAGTCAATACGAAACACAGGGGGCAGGGGGCACCCCCTAGGGCCTTGGACAAAAATGATTTCAATAGCGAATTTTATAAAAATAAATATTGTAACATAAACATTTACCATTTCTACATATTCTACAAAATATTATAAACAAAAACAAACATTTTGCCGTCTGTGAAAGGTCTTTGAAATGAATTATACCAAAAAAATATGAATAATAGGTCAATTCTAATATGTAGTATAAAAAATGCAAGCCTTTTTTAGCATTTTTGATTTAGATGCTCTTAGATTGTTTCCGAAAACATTCCTTACACATTTCACTGCGATCTGATCAAAATTGGCGCCTGATAGTTTTGGTTTCTAAACGAAATAAATAAGTCAATATTTTTTGTTCAAAAAACATCTCTTTGGCAAGTATTTTTTTTCGAAAAACAGCTCTTTCGAAAATGGTTTAACGAAATTTTTTAAAAATATTTTCTCGAAAACATATCCCGAACCAACATTTTTTCAAAAATGTCCTAACCGCTTTTTCAAAGATGCTTTTTAGAGAACGAATTTATGAAATATTTTCTTCGTATTTCGAAAGTACATTTTTTCAAAAATATCCAAACAAATAATTTTTAAAACAGGTACACTTTTCGAAAAGTAACTTATAAACTCTAGTAGCTTCGAAAATGTTAATGAAAAAAAGACGAAAAAGATCCTGAACAAACCCAAACGAACCTTTTTTGGGTTTAATCAGGTTTCCTTAGGTTTGGTACGTTAATTTGTCGTAAATTGCTTTTTTAAAAAGCCGTTGCTTGAAAAAATTAAAAAATTAAATTTCGAACAGGATGTTCTCTGGAAAAATGCATTTTTGAAAAGTGCTTTAAAAAAAATTTGAAAATTGGTTTTAGGCAAATTGTACTTTCGTAAGTATTCATATATTCCCCCCAAATGAGCACAATAAAAGCAAATAAAAAACGAAGCGCAAATAAAAAATGCTACAATATTTATACTTTCATTTTAATCAAACAATTTGTCCTGGCGCGTGTAAGCTAAGATGACCAACTCTTCTAGCTGTTTCTTTTTTCAGCAAGTATCTTTTTTGATGTTAAATTAAGTACATTTTTTCGAAAAACAGTTTCTTCGAAAATATATTTTTAAAAAAGAACCTTTTAAAAATACATTTCCCGGAAATATAATTTTTAGGAATCATAGTTTTTCTAAATTTAAATTATGAACTCTATGTGATGGTGAAGTCAATGAAAAAATAATAAAGAGATCCTTAACTAACCTAAACGAACCTATTTTGGGTTTGGTCAAGTTTACGTCTCCTTGTATTTTCTAGTTACTCTGTAGTAAATTACTTTCAAAAATGTGGTGTTTTTTAATATGAATATTCGAAGTCTTTTTCGAAACAATCTTTAAAAAATGTTCTTTCTAAAAACATGTTTTCTTGAAAAAAATTAGTTTCAAAAAGTGCTTTAAAAAGTTTGTTTCAGGAAAAAAAAATTGAAAACACCTAGTTTTCGAATATCTGTATCTGCAGGTGTATACTTATTAATTTGTTTCAATTTTGCTTTTTCTCCCTTATTTATAAATATTTTACTTTTTATTTCTTTAATAACAATATTTATAGCTGGGTTAGGGGCAAATTTTGAATTTGATTTAAAAAAAATATTGCTCTTTCTACCTTAAGACAATTAGGATTAATAATTTCATTATTAATCTATATTATTGAAAAAGTTCTGTTTTCGAGAAAATAAACTGCTGGCCACTTGAACTTACACACAGAGATTTTTAGGCAAAATTTAAAGTTCAATATTTTCAACAGGAATGCAAATTTTTGAACGCGTCTTGCAGATTTTAAGAGCTAGTTTTTTTCGGATTAAGCTGCATGACGTATATTTATCGTAGGACCATAGGTTTATTATATACGGGGTGATCAATGAAGTCATGCAAAAAATCAAAAAGTTTGTATGAGTGAAATTTCGCAAAAAATTTTTTTGGTCGTTGCAATATGGTGCGTTACTAAGGTAACATCAATATCTCTAGACGTTTTTGTCACTTTTTGGATTAAGGCCCTTAGGTCTTGTACACACTATTAAACATAAAATTTGGGTAGCAAAATTTTTAAAATGCTATAACTTGACATTGGATTGATTGTTCTTGATGATTTTTACGGATTTGGAATCCTTATTTCACGTAGATTTTCTATAATCTAAGCATTTTATTTATGGGTTGAAATATACAGGTTGAAATTTATTTTTACAAAAACTTAAATAATGCCAAACCTTAGAGCGCGTCGTACCCTACGTTTTTGTCTATTATCGACCCGGTATAATGTGTAAATTTCAACCCCCAAATAAAATGCTTAGATTACAGAAAATCTACGTGAAATAAGGATTCCAAATCCGTAAAAATCATCAAGAACCGTCAATCCAATGTCGTTATAGCATTTTAAAAATTTTGCTACCCAAATTTTATGTTTAGTAGTGTGTACAAGACCTAAGGGCCTTAATCCAAAAAGTGACAAAAACGTCTAGAGATATTGATGTTAACTTAGTAACGAACCATATTGCAACGAACAAAAAAATTTTTTGCGGAAATTTCACCCATACAAACTTTTTGATTTTTTGCATGACTTCATTGATCACCCCGTATATAATAAACCTCTGGTCCTACGATAAATATACGTCATGCAGCTTAATCCGAAAAAAACTAGCTCTTAAAATCTGCAAGACGCGTTCAAAAATTTGCATTCCTGTTGAAAATATTGAACTTTAAATTTTGCCTAAAAATCTCTATGTGTAAGTTCGAGTGGCCAGCAGTTTAGTTTCGAAAAAATGCGTTTTCGAAAAATTTTCATATATCATCAGTCCAAAGGGACAGAAGATATAAGTAAATTAAAAAAATGCTAGAATATATAAGTTAGGATGACAAACCGTTCTGTTTTTGCAAGAACAGGTTCAGATATTTCGTCCATTATGAAATAGTGTACATTTCCTAGAACCCTAAACAATAAAAATGTAATGTCGCACTCGAGCTTGCCCGTTTTTTTTTTGTCTGTACTTTTGTGTAGCTCGAGGTGGCGTTGCACTTCCGAATCGTGCGATAGTAAAGCAATGCAACGCAATATTTATATGTAAATAGAATTATAAAACTGTTTTAATAACTTTAGAATAAAAATATGTTTCCCTTTTATTTAAAATACAATTATTAATTTTTTTTTGAATAACTAATTTTTTATGTTAAATGTTGTTCGTTTAATAAGCTGCTAGTGTTAGTAGTGTAGCGTGTGCCTTTTGTATTTTATAATATGTTATATGCCATATTTAATGTAGGTACTTTGTTACGTTTTATTCCGGGAATTTTCATTTGAGAGACTGATTGTGTTTTTAGTTCTTGACAGTATGTATTTTTTAAATAACAAGTTTAGTTATTTTTATTTAATTAATTTAATAACTTGACTTTTATTATTTGTCTGGATTTTTTTGAAAACGTCCTTAATTTTCATTAGGTTTGTCAGGAAATTGCATTTTTGAATATGGTAACCCTACCTGGGGTTGACTTTATAGCAGGAGAGGTTTTAAAACAACCACCAAACAAAGGTACTTATGCTAACTTACCTAATTATGCAGCATTGAGATTAAAACACATCCCTGGCGTCTGGCAAGTGGCTGAAGTCATTATGCTACCAAAATCAGGCAAGCTAGAAAATACACCCACTCAAAATTGTTCGAGAAGCTTATCTTAAAACAACTAACAGAAAACAATTTAATCCCCAATCATCAGTTTGGCTTTAAATGTAATCAGTGCACGATAGACCAAGTATCACAGTTCCGTATGAAAAACTGCCAAATACATGGGGATGGCCTCCTTCGATGCGAAACCAGGATGGAAGGAACATATAAACGGACTAAATTAGGGCTCAAGTATGAACAGTTGTTTTGACTCTTGAGACGAAAATCTCCGCTGTCAGTGCACAGTAGAATCATGATATATAACCAGATTTAAAATCAGTCTGAGTTCATTCAGTTATGGGGGTGTGCCGAGAAGAGGCACTTCAGACGCATCCATACCTTCCAGAATAAAGCAATACCGAATATAATTAATCCACCGTGGTTCATACGTAATAGTGGCATACATCGTGATCTTATTATCCCATATCTCGCTAGTGAATTTGAGAAAGTTGCCATTAAGCACGAGTCTCGACTCCACTAACATGTTAAAGTAGAAGCCATCAGACTTTTTTAACAAGAACCTAGTCTGAAAGCTAAAAAAGGACAAAGTCCTTTGAACTAGGGTAGATTTTTTAAAAGCACAGTATAGTGCGCAGGTAGTGTGTGAGTGCTTCTCCATTGATTGAACTTTAGTATAGAAGAAATTTAGTTTTTAAGAATTTAGAGAAAAGTTAATGGTTGGTCTAAAATACCAAGATTAATAATAATAAACGCCACAGGCTTTTACTTCAAAAATTTAAAAAAACATTCGAGTTTTATACATTTGGATCCTATAATAGAAAAATCTTTGAACAACCTAAAGCAGATATAATATGTAATTTTATGCTTTCCATATTGTCAAATTTATGAGAAAATATATTTAAAACGCATATGAAATATAACAAGTAATTTTAAAAATTAAATAAATGCAACATTCGCCTTTCTTCTTTTTTTTTTTGAACACTTTTATCAATATGTGATAGCTCGTCGCCACGCGCTTATGTAATCTTACTCTAGGCGAGTTGGTGTATGCCGCGTATTGCAAAACAGGTTGTGTTCATTCTTTTAGCGGAAAATTAAAAAAAAAAATGGAAAAAAGTGCACCAGTAAGTGGGCAGCCTTTTCGACGTACCCTTCCACGAATCCCCTGGTCTAATTCTTTATTCAGTAGGATAATCTATACCAAATACGTACAGTTGCCAACAGTGTGACTGAAAACCACTTGTTCTTCTATTTTTTCACCAATTTAAGTACTTTAAGGTAATGCAAATGTCCAATGCCTCTTCCCCTCTTCCTTCCGAGCTAGAAGTGACGGCTCGTGAGGTATTAAACTGGGTGTTCAACTCTGTGGATATACAAGAAAAATGCGAAGAGAAATATTGCAAAAAATGCATAACAATTTAAGCTTAGCTTATCTAAAGTCCATTCTCCTGTTCTTCATTTTTGCAAAAACTTCAATTACGCGATTAAAATTTAAAATCTGGTACTGCATTTTAATCAAAATAACATCGAAAATAATGTACTACCACTAGCCGTCTGGCCTCCCGCATATATCAACATTCTATCAGCTGATTACTGATAGATTCAGGGCATTGTGCGGTGCACGCCAGAACCAAAGAAAAACCAATGTTTTTCTCTGCCAGAACGCTAAAAGCATCATTTTGATAAGACGATGTATTGTCTCACGCGCCGGACTCCTCTTTCTCCAACACACGGTCTTTACCGATACTCTCAGCGTTCAGTTCTGATATTGAGGGCGCTAGAGCTCGTATTAATGTTAATGTTAGAAAAGAAAGAAAAGAGCTTGACTGTTATAAAAATAATACAGTATAATATAGTATATATATAGTTTAGTATAATAGTATAGTTATAAGGTATAGAAAACCATCTTTTTGTGTAGATTTTTAGGGTGTTCACTGCACAATTGATTCTACACAAAAACCGCCACTGCGAGCTAGAGAATATAATGAAATGAAAATTTCCAAAACCTGCCGCTTATGTGACGTACACTACAGTTACTAAAGTTGACAGTAGATTATGTCTTATTTATCAACAATCCAACAAAGGAGAGTGAGTTACTGACATAACTAGCACACAAATGTAATGCTTAAAAATCCTTAATAAGTCAAGGTGTTGGTACTGGATACATCATAATCATCACGCAGAACATCACACATATGAACATTCATCCAACTTTATACATATGTGCATTCACCAGGAATCAAATTTTCCGTGTATTTTTTATTATTTATAACCAAAACCATTACTTGGAAACAGTAACATACAGTAGCATCATGCAATCATAAAACCCCTTCCCTCAAGCAGGAAGTCAAACAAGGACCCAGAGGCATACCTACAAATGAGGTTATGCTCCTCCGGACTCGCTTAACCTCCCACAAAATAAATGTCGACCAAAAACGTCCATCCACCGGTTTACTCGGCCCTTCAAATGGCTAAGCGGCTGGGCGCCTTCGCGGTACGACATTTTTTGTGGATGTGTGCGGTATGCCACATCCCTTAATGCAATTTTATTTGTTTATAAAGAAGAAATTCGTTGCATTATAATAACATCTGTTACCAGCGTTTTCCTTTTTACAGGATGAATTAGTACCAAACTGAAATTGTGTTAAATGCTTTCGATAGAATAGCTATTGCAATTGCACTGCAGGTATGATAATATATTCTTTCTGTCGTTATGGTACGACGAGCTGGTGTAGCAAGCCGTACGATTATAGATTTTTTCAATGTGGTCTTAGAAATAAAGCAATGAATGCAATTTTAAACATTCAAACGCCTTTTTCTTCTCTTTAAGATGATTAGTGACGTTAATATGAATTACGAAACGTCGTCAAGTTCTTTATATGTCAAATTAAATATAGTTTATGATATAAAAATGCATTTTTATATATTATACGGACAAAATAAATTTTCTCGTTGATAATAAGGAATCTGCATTATTCAAACAGGTTACATACAAAAACCAGGTTTAAAGAACTAGCCATTATTTACCCAAATAGCACATCCTAGTCCACTGGATGGCCAGTGGATATCCTTAACTGAACATACCGGCTGTCCATAGGATATCCAGAATTTTTCCAGCCCACAGCTCATGGATATCCAATAGACTATACAAATAACACACTCCTGGACGTCCTTCTGGATACCATTTATGGACCTTACATGGACAAGTGCAAAATGCGCAGAATTAGTATCTATGGAACATTTAGATTTTTAAAAAACAAAATTTAAAAACCAAGTTAACACTCCTTTTGATTATAAACCAGTTTTCACATTTTCTACTTTTCTACCATCATTTTAATTTCATTATTATTGCTAAATATCTTGTATGTACCTGCGTAAACCATTTATTATATTATCTTGTTGATATTACTTACCTTTTTTATACATAGGTACTACTTACTTACTTTAAAAGCTCTTTATTCATTAAAAATAAGTTCACATAGCACCACTACAATAACGTCTAAAAACTATATACAATTTCATTGCTATGTACAGGGTGCTCGAGATAAGGGACATGTTGCAAATTTACTGTGAGTTGCGTGCTAAAGATAATTATAATCATCAATATGTCGGAAATAGAGACCAATAGGCCCATGTTGTTATACATCAATGAACTCGTCTTTTAATTCCCTATTTAGAACTGACATAATATACTTCTTCTATTTAAAAAAGTAAATTCCTAATACGCGCAACACGGCAACACTGTTACATCCCTGTATTTTTAAATTTTTACTTCAGGCTGTAAATGGGGTACGTTTTAGTATTTTGTTTGGCGCAAGCAGAATTTTAAAAAGCATATTAATAACCTAATGATGTTAATTTAAAGATATGTCAAAAACTGAAGATAATTGCCAATAAATCCGAAACGTTGCATCTTAGACCCATACTACTATATATTATTGCACTCACCTTATTATTCAAATCTGTAATAATATATAGGGTGTGCCATGGTAAATAATAAAGTGGGTATCTGCCCAGGAAAAGTAAAACACCCTCTGTCAATAAAATCCAAATAAATTAAAACATCAGATAAAATTAAGAAACTTTTATTTTAAACATTTTAAAGTATCTCTTACAGTTTTCCATATAAGGGGATAGGGCGTCTTATCTCGGACACCTTGTACATTTAAAAATTGCCTAGCTAGAGGATGCGGCCAGGCCATGGCCGGGGCTGGTGTTAGCCCTTGGATGTTGAATGGCGAAGCGTATGCATACTAGAGGACCCTTTCAGGTTGACTTTCAGGGCCATAAGAAATTTGATTTTAGGACTTGAGAAACTTTACAGAAACAATTCATATAAAAGTCCGTTGCACGAGTCTATACGGTATCCATTTGGTTTTGAGAATGATGACTGAAAAAACAATTGAACAAGAATTAACCCTATTGGTCAGTTCCATGGACCGTTTACACCAGAACATATTTTAGTGATCACAATATTCATCTTTTCTTTCCTGATAATCATGGAAAAATCAGATTTCTTTCTATTCGTGTTGGCGAAAGTGCATTAGACAAAGACAAATAAAAAAAGGAATTGTGAAATTTTTTATCGTACATTCTTTGCTTGTGGAAGTATTGCTGGTTATATGCTTCGAAAGATTAGTCATCGCAAAATTATTTTTTTTTTGATAAAATCCCAGAGGAATCCGGTTTCTTTCTATCCTTGTTAGCAAAAGGGGCATTAGTAAAAGACAAATAAAAACGATGTTGTTGCCAATAAAAAAGAATAATCAAACAACATTTCATCACAGGCTGCTTTGTTTGTGCGCAAGTATTTCTGGTTGCCTATAGTGAAAGTGTAATCATAATCGGAGTTGTCATAAAAAATAAGTTTCTAACCTGACAAAATACTTACGTATGTTTTATGATTTTATAGCAAAAAACCTTTGTTTTTACTGAACACAAACAGCATTTGCAAAAATCTCGTTTTTATTAAACAAAAACAGTGTCAGCATAGTCACATTAACCTTATTATTTTATAGCATTTAAAATTGTTTCCTACCCAAATAACAATACTACCCCGAACCAACAATTTGCACTAAAAGGATCGGAGAAAAAGTATTTAAATAAATAAAGGAAAAATTTCAAAAATGAGTAAATATTTTTATTAGGATAAACAATTTATAATAAGGTTAAAAAATATTCCCTATTCTCCGATATATAATGAAAATGGATGTATAATATAGCCTACCTGCGAACAGTGATATTTGTGTAAGTTAAAGACGCGATAAAAAATTTTTAATCGAATATACCAAGTAGTTTCACAATTTTTAACTGTAAACGTTGAGTCTTAGTTCCAGAAGGATAGATACACTTTGTAATGGCACTGTGACTTCTGCTTTAAACTGAAACCAAACGCTTCTAGGGCGCATTTTTTTTTATCTAAGACATCCCACGTAGACTTCAAGCCTAAGTACTAACGTACCGTGGGTGTCTGAAGAGAAGGGAAATGTAGTCTGTTGACACGGGATTTGAAGGACTGGAGGTTGGAACGGGAAGGGAAAACATCTGCAGTCAATTTTCACTGCTTTCTCAATAACTAAAGAAATCTTCTGTAATGCCCACTCTTCTCAACTTTATATCGGGTCGGTGTTCCTGTTACTCACTCCCATAACGCCCGGTCCAAGTAATGTAAAGGAGAACAAATATGTACCTTGCGTAATATTTCAATAGTTGTTAGTCAGTCCCAGATTCATAGAACACAGGAATTTAAGCTGCTAATGCCTTATATAAACTTTTTAAGTATATGTTTACACTGCTAAAACAACTTATATCATGGGACAGGCTTCAAATAATATGTCATATTAATATTTCACATAACCTAACTTTCTACCAGCTGTAAAAATTTTACGAGTATGAGAGAGAAAGAAGAGGAGAGACAAAGAACATGAGAGAGAGACAGAATTGATCTCTGCGTTGTAAAATGGGTTTCTGTCATCATTCTCAAAAGTAAATGGATACGGTATAGAGCTACAACGCCTGAGGTGGCAGGGAGGTAAAAGACGTAAAAAGTGGCGTTTTAGCTGTGGAGGCATAGGCGTGCGTAATACTCAGTTTCAATTATATATATTAAGTTAATTAGGTAAAAACTAAATAAAAGTATATTTGTGTAGAAAGGTTTGTACCGTCATATTAAAAAACAAAGAAATGTATATGATTACAACTAAAATATATTTTCATAAAAATAATATATCGAAATAAAAAAATCTAAAAACGGATTCATAAAACAAACATTACAAAAAAAAAATTATCTACACCATAACATAGGATTTCTCTGATCTAAGATTTTTACAATAATTTTAGTCTTTGTCCAAACTGGTGTCACTATCATTACTGTCAGTATCGTCACTGTCACTGCTGTCATCATTGGGTGAGATCATTAATGGTTCGACTTCTTCCATGTATTGATCGTAACCCAAAATTTATTTTCAATATCAATAACGTGTTTAGAGTATTTTTGCCAATCTTCTTTAGTTATTGACGCAATAGCCCTTTCGGTTAAATCATTTAAAATTTTTATTGTAAACGCCCCCGTAGTATTGTGATTTCTTATAAAATGCTTCACTTGTGCCCACATCATTTCGATGGGGTTGAGGTCACACATATATGGCGGGGTGTTCTAATAGGAGTATGACCGTGAGATCTGATAATCCTGTCAATAACGTCTTTTTTTTTGGTTGTTGGGGGGCTTGTGTACCTGAACCAATTCAAAGAGTTCCCATTTTATTTTGTTTGGATCGTGATTTATTCCTGAAACAGTTAAAAGTTTTAAAAGTTAACTCTTTCTTGTAACTTTCCTCAACTGTAAGTTACAAAAGTACTCGATATTTTAAATTTAAGCAAAATTTTACTATTTCAGTAGAGATTTCAAGCATTGGTGATTGCCGTAACATAAGAATTCCTTAATTCAAAAGACTTATGTTGGGTTGCATAAAAAATTTAATGACGTAATAAGTTTAATGGACGTTTAGAATAGTTCTAAACGTCCCGGCCACAGATGCAATTATTGTATTTGTCAGCGTCAGTATTATATGTTTTGTTACAATTAAAGTTCCCGGCTATTGGTTCAATTGCTTTGAGCAACCCGCTATAAGTATAGTTACGGCAGATAAAATTCGGACCCCAATCCGTCATCTTATGACGTTTAAGTGTATTTCGGTAAGTTTGGCACAAGCACACTTTTATTTGCCCTAAAAATTAAATATCAAACTGCAGGTCATAAAAAATGATATGCGATAGCAATACCTACCTGTCGAGTTTATGTTGTTGACTACCTATACCAAATACTTCGTCACTTTGCCAACATTTCTTAACTGTTAGGTCATTGTCCACCCACGTTTCGTCCATATATTTATATTGCTTTCTTCTTCTCTATATGTTTTAAATTCTCGTAAATACTTATATCGCCAATGCAATATGTTGGGCCTTTCCATCAATATTTTTCTTTTATTTTGGCATTTGCGAAAATAAAAGCCGTTTGCTTTCAGTAGCCGCCTTAATGTGTCTTTGCTATAGGCAAAGTCCATGTCCTCTCTTAATTTTAGTAGAAGTTTCCTCATTGTGGGGACAACTTTCAGTTCCAAATAAAATTTTTGAATAGTGCGCCTAATTATGCCAAAATCGGTGTCGTCAATCTTGTTGATAGAAAGACGAGGCCTTTTTTCCCAGGAGATGATAGTGGTTGCTCCGGGTGCTCTCTCCGTCTCTCCTCATCTTCTCTCCGAATTCTTTTTAACGAATTTACGCTTACTCCCGTATATAAGGCGGTTCGTTCAACTTTTTGTTTTAGTGGCAATTTAAATTGATTATTTGTAGCTTCTTCATTGCACACCCTATAAACAAGGCCAATTACTTCCAAGGCAGGGTTTTCCCCCGCGTGGACTCATTCATTTTAATAAAAATCACAACAATAAACAACAAATTTCAATCAACTCCGACTCCAACTGCTTCTCCGCCACTGCCAGTCGCCCGTTAAACCTTCAGATGATACGTGTCTTGTTACACTTAAGTGGGACAAAGAAATATTCTTTAAAGAAAACATGTATAATGAAAAGAGACGGAATATTCATCAAACGAACGTTATTTTTAGTCGGTGTCTTACATTGGTCGAATGCAAGGCCGTTGCCAGATTTAACAAAAGAAAGGGTTAACTAAGATTTTTAAAACTATTAGGCCTGGTGCCTTACGCTTATTGAAACGTTGTTTTGTTTACGATTGCTTTATTTTTATTGCAAAGTTAAAAATCTAATTGGTATACAAATTACAAAGACATAAATTTAGCTATATAAGATAAATTAAGATGAAAAAACTGTTTACAATTATTTTATTTAAATTTCTATAAATAATTATGACAACAGTGTAAGTTTTTTGTGCGCATTTTTCCGCCAGCTCTAGTCTCGTGCCGCGGACTTTTTAGCTAACTGCTGGAAAAAGCAATGAAAAAACAGTTTAAATACTTCAGGTACAATGTAGATCCTTAGATCTAAATTTTAAAATCACATTTATTCATTCATTCTAAATACTTTCATTCATTATTTTCCATTCATTTCCA
Organism: Philopedon plagiatum; assembly: GCA_963971165.1. Classification (NCBI taxonomy): domain Eukaryota; kingdom Metazoa; phylum Arthropoda; class Insecta; order Coleoptera; family Curculionidae; genus Philopedon; species Philopedon plagiatum. The sequence continues at coordinate 77,513,148 of OZ020193.1, forward strand.
ACTCATTCTTTTTTATGTACGTTCCATGTACGTATATTTTTCTTATATTCAATCGATTCACGCTTATGTACAATCATGGATTTATTAAGACTGGATACGGGATGATCTAACATTCTTTGACGCCAAAACAATCCATTCTAAACGAAACTGTAAACACAATTTGTAAACATTGGCCACATCTTATTTTACCTTGTATTTTTGTACAAAAAATACGTTATAGCCCGGGAGGTGGTGTCAAATTTTTATGGGTGATTTCAGCATAACTACTCTCTATTCTGTATGGTAGTTTGTACTTGACAAGCAACTAAAATAAGTGTTAGCTGGCGCGACGCTGTGACCTGCGGGTGTAAGAGGCTGCCAAACTCGTAAAAAAAATTTTTTTTTCGAGTCATTTCAGCAAAGCTAAAAAGCTGTAGATTGTTTATTTATAATGTTTCCATCATGAAAAAATGTGTTAGCTGCATGGGGTAGGGGGAAAAACTTGTTAGCTGCCGAAGTGAAAATGTATGAAAAGTACGGAAAATCAAGTGATTTCAGCAAAGCTAAAAAATTGCTTATATAACAGTTTACGATCTGAAAATCGTATAAATGACTGTTAGCTGGTATTAAAATGTGGCAAAACCTGTTAGCTGGGCTTTCAAAGTGTAGCGTAGCATTGAGGCGCGGTGCCTTTAATGACGCAGCTAACATATTTTTCCACCTTTTCTTGTCAGCTGACTACTGATTTTTTTATCATAAACTGATGAGGTACTCATTTTCATACCTGCTGATATAACATTACTGAAAAAAAATGCAATTGAAAGAGAATACGGAAGTACAATGGTATCATATATTGTATACTAATATTATAAATAAATTAGTGTATTTTATAATTTGTACATTTATCGAATTGCAGAATATTATTTCAAAAAGCAGAGACTATGTTTTCTACTAGTATAGTATACGACATTGTCGTAGTTAGAAAGGTCTAAAAATCCGATTTCGACTGTGAAAATGATTCAGATGATGAATATAAATAATTTGAGAGCTTACTGAATATATGTTATTACATTTTCTAAATTATACTATTACAAAAATGTACACAATTTATATCGATTGTAGTAGAAGACATTTTTCTTGCTGTTCGAAATAATATTCTGACATTCGATAAATGTACAAATTATAAAATACACTAATTTATTTATAATATTAGTATACAATATATGATACCATTGTACTTCCGTATTCTCTTTCAATTGCATTTTTTTTCAGTAATGTGATATCAGCAGGTATGAAAATGAGTACCTCATCAGTTTATGATAAAAAAATCAGTAGTCAGCTGACAAGAAACGGTGGAAAAATATGTTAGCTGCGTCATTAAAGGCACCGCGCCTCAATGCTACGCTACACTTTGAAAGCCCAGCTAACAGGTTTTGCCACATTTTAATACCAGCTAACAGTCATTTATACGATTTTCAGATCGTAAACTGTTATATAAGCAACTTTTTAGCTTTGCTGAAATCACTTGATTTTCCGTACTTTTCATACATTTTCACTTCGGCAGCTAACAAGTTTTTCCCCCTACCCCATGCAGCTAACACATTTTTTCATGATGGAAACATTATAAATAAACAATCTACAGCTTTTTAGCTTTGCTGAAATGACTCGAAAAAAAAATTTTTTTTACGAGTTTGGCAGCCTCTTACACCCGCAGGTCACAGCGTCGCGCCAGCTAACACTTATTTTAGTTGCTTGTCAAGTACAAACTACCATACAGAATAGAGAGTAGTTATGCTGAAATCACCCATAAAAATTTGACACCACCTCCCGGGCTATCTACTCTACACTTTGAAAGCCCAGCTAACAGGTTTTGCCACATTTTAATACCAGCTAACAGTCATTTATACGATTTTCAGATCGTAAACTGTTATATAAGCAATTTTTTAGCTTTGCTGAAATCACTTGATTTTCCGTACTTTTCATACATTTTCACTTCGGCAGCTAACAAGTTTTTCCCCCTACCCCATGCAGCTAACACATTTTTTCATGATGGAAACATTATAAATAAACAATCTACAGCTTTTTAGCTTTGCTGAAATGACTCGAAAAAAAATTTTTTTTTGCGAGTTTCGCAGCCCCTCATCATCTTAAGCCCCGCTTTTGGACCAGCTGACACATGATTCTTCGATAAGCTATGAAACAACAATCTGCAGTAAAAAAATGAACTTTGGTGAAATGGTCCGATAAAATTTGACGCCACCTCCCGGGCTATTAGAAGCATCACAAGATTTACTAAAAGTAATAAAAGCCCTAAAATATTTTATTTTTCTGCTAAATAATAATAAATTTAAGTTAAAAAGGTTTTATTATTTATAGGTTATGTTATTTCTAAAGGTGTTTATTTAAAGTCGCTCCGAGTCATTTATAAATCTATATAAATCTATACGTCGCACTTTTTCTTTTCTAGTTCATTAGACAAAGACGTACGTGTAACCGAGTGTTCAGACCGAGGTTCAGCCGTTTTCCTAAACAACCACCACAGACAGCAATACTTCTGAGCTCCAACACTTCAATGCTATTTTATCTCTTTCTACTACCATTCTTGATTCAAGTACGTAGTTCGTAAACTAAATACTTGGGGGAAAACAAACAACAAATATAAGGCTTCACGTTCGATACGCTCACAATATACGGACATCGAATCCTTATTATAATAAATCCATGTTTACAATCCATTTATACGTTATATTCGATTTATACTTATCTACAATCCGTTTATTCATTTTTTACACATTTACATAATCCCCCAAGGCACCGATTAGGACCAGGGATGATTTGTGAGTGTTCTACTTTTATGTCGGTTGTCAGTATAAATATTAAACTTAGTAGCCAATGTCACTCTTAGTTAGAACGAATTTAGGTCTAAGTGCTGTGATTGGTTGATTTTTTTTTTGATAGATACTAGCACCGAAGCAGAAGCTCGGTAATGATTTGCACTGGAGAGGATATGTAGGATTATTGGTTGAGATTCTCAAAATAAATCGGAAGTCGTTTATAAAGAGGTTTATGCGTCTCCATCACGCACCTGTGTTAAATTTCTCGTCAACGCTGAGGAATTTATTTTTGTTTTATAGAAATTATTAGCTGTGTTATAAATGTATTTATTCGTCTTGGTCATATTCGTAATTTGGTGTAGTCCTCAACGGTGACGAGGAAGTTCATCGACGTGGCGCATCTCAAGAATGTGTTCTGCAGTGGCACTCTGTAAGAAAAATAGCGATAGCGACAGGTGTCTCTTCGAAACATACCGAACGGTGATACATAGGAAGAATCTGCAAAGAGACGCCGGTCGCTATCGCTATTTTTCTTACAGAGTGCCACTGCTGGAGACGCTGCAAAAGTGTCGGATAGCATTCCTGCAGGCGAACTCTGTAACTAAGTAGAAAGAGAATTTCTTGCCTATATAGAAACAACTTTAAAATGGTATGTTATACGTTTTTCATTATTACTCCCAAAAAAAAAAAAACAGGTTAGAAATAAACGTGTCAAAAGAGTGAAATTTAAAATTCCCTAAAATTTTCGCTAGGAGGGACTGAATGTTTTTAAGTTCAATAATACGCTATTTCCTACTGCCGATTTAACCCGAAATGTTTTGGAAAGAAACGTAGAGAGTAGGAACTGGAGATAGAAAGAATATTCCTTTCTATCTTATTTTCTCTCTATGTCTATCTCTACGATGTTATAGAGTTCGCCTGCTGGAAGACTTACATTCCTTATAGTAATAATTCATGAATATGAAGCAATGTCTTTGAAGTTATTTCACTTCGGAAAATAACGATAAGATAAATTGAGCACACCGTCCTCTTGTAATAACTGGTTCAATTGTTTACTTTATGCATTTTCTGAGTGAGGGCGCTATATCGAAATACAAAACATGTCCAAAATTGTACATCCATAAACACTAGAATAAATGAATATCCAGTGTACCGTTCAAAAATGTCCATGGACGTACTGGATACATTATGAACAAATTTTGACCTTCCAGTGGTCGTCTTGTACTTTGTGCTATCTGGGTAGCCTGTTAACAAAGAAAAACTGAATCTTTAAACTAAACCTCAAATAACAGACCTAAAAATACATACTTATAGGTACCTAATGTTTGCAATAATTGTATATAACGTAATTGAAAGACGTGATGATTTAAATCTGTAATGCCGACTGAGTCCCAGTGAGTTTTCTTGCTTATATTGAAAAAGTAAACAGGGTCAGCAGAGCAGAATAATTTTGGTAATATTTTGCAGCCGGTTAACCACTCATGTTTTTCGTAAAACCCCACGTGAAAATGTCTCGTGAATTTTTTTACAGACTTTTCTACTTTGTAGATCGCTTCCCTAGCTATTAAATTTTGCCCGGTTTCTCGTGTAACGTGTGCCGTTGCTTGTAAGCCGGCTTGATATGCTACATGAAGGCGTAGTAGGTAGACGAAATGCGGTCATTGCGAAACGCGCTTCCACGCCCAGGCCACGATGACGACATGAGAAAAATTGGTTGCATTGCAGCGGGGTACAAAAATTCGGGTACCAAAAATTGGCTGGACGAAATATCCGGGGATTAAACGTCCGGAAACGCTACGTCTAGAAATAAATTTTCCAGAAACAAAATATCCTAGAATCGTCCCGTGGCGTTAACAGTCCCAATCCCATAGTAGCTGCAACAAAAATAAATTAGTTCGGTATATATTTTAAAATGGTGTTCAAATGTCTATTAAAGGTGTCAGCCTTAGTATTATCATAATTAACAATAAAATAGCCATACAAAAATTTCTAAACTCTTTTGGACGATGCCGTTTTACTATATCAAAACAAAGCAATCTTGCAGACATCTTACTATTGGGAATTTTCAAGCCAGGTATCTAGTAAAATGTTTCTTTCGCCATACTGTCAAGAATACAATAATATCTAAATCTAAACAAGCGTTTATCTGGAAGGACTTTATATTAAATTTTATTATTTGAGAGCATGCTTATTATTGCCCTAACTTTAAATAAAATATTATCGTTCTAGCTTTTTTGGTTACTATGGTAACCAATATTAACTTGGTAATTTTAAATGACAACCTGCAATTTCTTTAATTTTCAGATCTCTTTGTAAAAAAACCAAACATTTTATTTCAGCACACCCTATGTTTTTCTGTTTTTGAGATAATTGATTTTATTCAGAAATTTGCTTGTCTTAACCCCAGTTTTCTTCCGTAAATATGTTACTACCTTTATTAACAAAACATATTGGAGTACTCTTGATAAAGAAGGAAATAATCGAAAAAATAATACTTATAATTACCCACACAATTGTATTATCAAGAAAGAGAGCATCAGGAAAAACAAATATTTCAATTTTTTCAAATGGAAACATGATTTTTTAACATTTTCAGATTCTAGGGAAAATTTCAGTATGAGGTGATATAGCAAACCTTATACTAAAATCTCAGTTTTTTAAATAAAAATAATAAGGAATATGCACCTATTTTTTTTATTGCATAAATCGTTTAAGGAAGTCATTACAAACCCAAAAAAAATATTTTGAAGAAAATTACTAGGATAATTTAGCTACAAAAAATGTTTAGTTTTCGGTATAATTTATTACAATTTAGAAAGCTGCCATTTGTCCTTAGTGAAAAGTGACGTCAGGAGATCAGCAAAAATCTACATGTTAACGTAAAGCTTAACCTAAAGTCGAACAGGTTTGATTTTCTCGGAAACAGTCAGAGGGAGAGAAATCGAATTTCTTGGGTTGATAGAGGAATAGTTCAACTAGCTTCCATAAAAAATTCAGTTATACAGGATGTCTCGTTTCGGAGCTATTAAACGTCAAAGTCGAAATTTCCGCGATTTCCGTTGAAATCGGATACAGGTCGCAAATGTGAATTAAATCGATGTAAATTTTCGGAGGTTGTAGGGGACCAGGAGCTTCAGCACTCCACTGAAACTGGTGAGGTTCAGAAAATGGCAAGTAGTTCTTTTGAATTTTTTTAGGTCGAAAAATGCCATTTCCAGACCCCTCTTTGGTACCTAATAACTCGAAAACAAAACGTCAGATCGCAAAAAGGAATCATAAGTGAAACTTGAAAATCTCAAATACTTTTTTTTGCAATATACTTACCTACACCTAAAATCACTGGAACATGGAAATATTTGGAAAAAACTGGAAATTTAGATTTTTGACCCAAATATTTCACGGTTTGTAATTTTTGGTGGGGTCAAAATGGTTCAAATTAAAATCCCATATACATGATCGAAAAGAGCTCGTCAAAGTATGTGTTATCCATATTTTTTAGTGTTGTATATTTGGTATGTCAGGTGGGCCGCACTGTTTGTCGTGCCGTTTCCCCCTCCCTAAATAGAGGTTATAAATATAAGATTGACCGACCACTTCGGACTATTCTTCTGCTTGTGATATGTTGAAATTAAAGTGAGCTTTAACCATTCAAAATTTGTTTTATTATTCACAAAGTGTCAGAGTAGCAACAGGACATAACAAAGTGGCGACGAGGATGGGATTGTTTAAAAGGGACTTGTAAATATTAAGTTAAAAAATCCAAATGTGGTGCCAAAGTTTATAAAGGCCAGATCAGTACCTTTCGCCATAAAACAACAAGTTGAGGATGAAATTAATAGACTTTTATCTCTAGGGATCATTTCTCCAGTGGAATTCAGTGCATGGGCAACCCCAATAGTACCTGTTTTCAAGAAAAATGGTCGAGTCCGCATATGTGGAGATTTTAAAGTCACAGTCAACCCAGAGATAGAAATAGACCAGCACCAGCATCCTATGCCGCGAATTGAAGAGCTTTTCTACAAACTTCAAGGAGGAAGGGAGTTTTCAAAATTAGACTTGTCCCAAGCTTTTCAACAAATAGGAGTGGAGGAAAAAAGTAAGGAGTTCTTGACTATAGCAACTCATTTAGGTCTGTCTAAATATAATAGGTTAACCTTTGGTATAGCTTGTGCACCTTCCAAATTTCAGAAAATAATGGATTCTTTATTAAATTCAGTTCCCGGGTGTGCAGTTTTTCAAGACGACATCCTGGTTACCGGAACAGACAGGAATAGTCATTTTGCTAATCTAAAAAGGGATTTGGGTATTTTAACAAGTTCGGGTCTCAAAGTAAATTTAGAAAAATGCAGTTTCTTTCAAAAAAAAGTGGAATATTTAGGATTTATTATAGATGAGGAGGGCTTGCACCCCTCTAAGGAAAAAACTGTAGCCATAGATAAAGCCCAAAGGACAAAAAATGTTAAGGAGCTTCAATCGTTTCTAGGTAGTATCAATTATTATGGTAGATTCATTAAAAATATGGCTACTGTTGTTAATCCTTTATATAATTTGTTAAAAGGTAATGTCAAATTTAACTGGTCGGACCAGTGTGACACGGCTTTTAACAAAATTAAAAACAGTTTAAAGTCAGCAGATGTGCTTGTACATTTTGACCCAAATTTGGAGTTGAGGCTAACGGTAGATGCTTCTCCTGTCGGAATCGAAGCAATTTTAAGCCACAAATTTCTGTCCGGAGAAGAGAAACCTATCGCTTTTGCCTCTAGAACGCTTTCTATTTCGGAAATAAAATATTCTCAAATTGAAAAAGAAGGATTAGCAATTATTTATGGAGTAACTAAATTCAGTCAATATTTGTATGGCAATATTTTGTACTCACAATATTTGGTCATAATAAATCCATTTCACAATATTCTGCAAACAGGCTCAGAAGATGGGCCATAATTTTGTCAGCTTATAATTACGAAATAGAGTATGTTAACAGCAAAAAAAAATACTGCAGATTGGTTATCGCGTTTTCCAGCTAATAATATAGATTACTGTTACTTTTTTAGCCATTGCGCGGATTTTAAATTGGATTTTCAAGCTATTAAAGAGGCTACGTTAAAAGATCCAATTTTGGCTAGGGCTAAGGAGTGGGTAAACGCAGGTTGGCCCAGGAAAAGAAAAGATAAAAAGTTTAAACCTTTTTTCATTAAGAGGTTTGAGTTTTTTATGCGAGACGATTGTCTGTTTTGGAACCATAGAATTGTCGTGCCCATGGTTTTGCAAAAATAATTAGTTAAACAAGTTCACAGTACTCACATGGGTGCTGTGAAAATGAAAAGCTTGGCTCGAGGCTATTTTTGGTTCCCTAATTTGGATGTCGAGATTGAAAAAACAATAAAGAACTGTAATGTTTGCATTTTACACTCTAACAATTCGCCAAATGTTGAAATCTCTCCATGTCCACTGCCAGGTGGACCTTGGCAGAGGCTTCATATCGATTTTTTTGAACTAAGTAAAAGTTTTTATTTAGTAGTTACTGATGCTTATAGTAAATGGCTGGAAGTTTTCGAAATGTCGGACAGAAGCTCGAAAAAGCCTATTCAAATTCTTAGATGTTTGTTTGCTAGGTTTGGCTTACCTATGCTTATTGTTTCGGATAATGGTCCTTCTTTAGTATCGGAAGAATTCGAAAATTTTTTGTCACAGAATAATATAAAACGTTTGACAAGTCCACCATATCACCCTTCCTCCAACGGAGCTGCAGAGAACTGTGTCAAAACCGTAAAAAGCGCTTTAAAAAGGTTTTAGCAGATAAGGGGTCTAATTCTAACTTAGCTTTGTGTAGGTTTCTTTTTGATTACAGAAATACTCCACATATAACGACTGGGGTCAGCCCAGTGGTTTTAATGTTTGGTCGTCCCTTAAGGACAAGATTTTCCACTCTTTTACCACCAGTTCCAATTCCCACCTTTATAAGAAATGTTTGTAAACTTAAATCAAAGGTCAGTGAAAGAGTAGAAAAATCACAACTAATGCAAATAGATAGTAGTAGGGGTAAATCAGATGTAAATTTTGTAGTTGGTGAGTCAGTTTTAGTTAAGGATTATAGAAATGTAAACAAACCTTCTTACATTAAGGGTAAAATTTGTAAAAAGTTGGGAAAAGTTACTTATTTAGTCGAAATTCCAGAACTAGAAAGGCGGTGGAAAAGGCATTGTAACCAGATTAAGAAATTTACTAATCCAGGTTATGTAACGCCACATATACCAATTTCTGATCCTGGTGCTTCTAGCACACCTACTCAGGACGAATCTGAACTTGTTCCAGCAGAAAAAGAAAGTTCTAGTCTAACAGAATCTGATGTATTACGCAATAACGAGTTTGCTGAGAGCACGGTCACAGATTCAGATGTAAATACTGTAAATATTGAGGTTTCTAGTTTAAGACCAAAAAGAATGGTAAGGCCGGTTGATAGGTTAGTTTATAAGAAGAAATATTTGTCTTAAAAATAGATTTTTAGAAGTTTAGGTCAAAATTTAAAAAAGGTATATTGTATACTATGTTTCGTATGCTTGTTTTGGTGGTGTAACCAGGGAGTTATAAATACCTATGTAAATATCTTTTTTTTTAAAAGGGGGAATAATGTTGTATATTTGGGATGTCAGGTTGGTCGCACTGTTTGTCGTGCCGTTTCCCCCTCCCTAAACAGAGGTTATAAATATAAGATTGACCGACCACTTCGGCCTATTCTGCTTGTGATATGTTGAAATTAAAGTAAGCTTTAACCATTCAAAATTTGTTTTATTATTCACAAAGTGTCAGAGTAGCAACAGGACATAACATTTCGTTTCTTCATTCTCTATAGGAAGGGAGCAATCGCCGATTAAATTTCGATTTTTTTACTTTTTTTGCCCTCGACATCGGTACATTTGAATCACCCTGTATTTTTTCCTATCTATTTTTCCCCAATTTTTCAACTCTATCTTATAAAGGGATAATCACACTGTAAAATGAATACCGAATGGGTCATCCAGGAGCGTATTTAAGTAATCCATTAAAGCTACAATGTCGTACTGCATAAGCAGTGAGACACAGGCAGCGCCATCCATTAGCAGTTTCAAGCAGGCAGAGTAGAGTTTATCGTAAGGTAAAATTTTTAAAAAATATGAATGAAGTCTACTTGTCAGGGGTACATATAAATATGCAAAAATTGAGAATCAATTCTCTAACCACCTGAAAATTCCTTATACAATAAGGATTTCAACAAATAATGGTAAAACAGCTATTCTCCGGGCTATATGCCCACCGAGCGCTGAATTACATACCAAAATTTGCCGTATTTTCTTCTAACACAGTTAGATAAGAAAAAGCTTCCTTCTTCCTGGTAGTTTCTTGCATTCGAAACGTTAGTATTTTCTTATCTAACTGTGTTAGAAGAAAATACGGCAAATTTTGGTATGTAATTCAGCGCTCGGCGGGGCATATAGCCCGGAGAATAGCTGTTTTACCATTATTTGTTGAAATCCTTATTGTATAAGGAATTTTCAGGTGGTTAGAGAATTGATTCTCAATTTTTGCATATTTATATGTACTGAGACACAGGCAGCGCCATCCATTAGCAGTTTCAAGCATTCAGAGTAGAGTTTACCGTAAGGTAAAATTATCAAACGTATGAATGAAAGTCTACTTGTCAGGGGTACATATAAAGATGCAAAAATTGAGAATAAATTCTCTAACCACCTGAAAATTCCTTATACAATAAGGATTTCAACAAATAATGGTAAAACAGCTATTCTCCGGGCTAGCTTCCTTCTTCCTGGTAGTTTCTTGCATTTGAAACAGTATTTTCTTATCTAACTGTGTTAGAAGAAAATACGGCAAATTTTGGTATGTAATTCAGCGCTCGGAGGGGCATATAGCCCGGAGAATAGCTGTTTTACCATTATTTGTTGAAATCCTTATTGTATAAGGAATTTTCAGGTGGTTAGAGAATTTATTCTCAATTTTTGCATATTTATATGTACCCCTGACAAGTAGACTTTCATTCATACGTTTGATAATTTTACCTTACGGTAAACTCTACTCTGAATGCTTGAAACTGCTAATGGATGGCGCTGCCTGTCTCTCACTGCTTATGCAGTATGACAGTTGTAGCTTTAAGGGATTACTTTTTCGGAAGGTTGGTATGTTCGTCTATCCTGTACTGATGAGAACCAACGAGTTCGAAACCGGTCTGCAGGTGACGACAATCTAACTAAAGAAAAAGCTTCCTTCTTCCTGGTAGTTTCTTGCATTTGAAACAGTATTTCCTTATCTAATTGTGTTAGAAGAAAATACGGCAAATTTTGGTATGTAATTCAGCGCTCGGAGGGGCATATAGCCCGCAGAATAGCTGTTTTACCATTATTTGTTGAAATCCTTATTGTATAAGGAATTTTCAGGTGGTTAGAGAATTTATTCTCAATTTTTGCATATTTATATGTACCCCTGACAAGTAGACTTCATTCATATTTTTTAAAAATTTTACCTGACGGTAAACTCTACTCTGACTGCTTGAACCAGCTAATGGATGGCGCTGCCTGTGTCTCACTGCTTATGCAGTACGATATTGGAGCTTTAAGGGATTACTTTTTCGGAAGGTTGGTTGGTATGTTCGTCTATCCTGTACTGATGAGAACCAACGAGTTCGAAACCGGTCTGCAGGTGACGATATCATAACTAAAGAAAAAGCTTCCTTCTTCCTGGTAGTTTCTTAACTGTGTTAGAAGAAAATACGGCAAATTTTGGTATGTAATTCAGCGCTCGGCGGGGCATATAGCCCGGAGAATAGCTGTTTTACCATTATTTGTTGAAATCCTTATTGTATAAGGAATTTTCAGGTGGTTAGAGAATTGATTCTCAAATTTTGCATATTATTATTATTATTATTATAGTATCCACCTAAAATACATACAACATACCTAATACGTCACGTCTCATCACAGAGGCATTCTGCAGGCTCTATCCCACGTTCTCGCCCCACACTCATTGAGAGACATCCTCGGATAGACTCAGCAACACTTAATTTTTTAATACATGTAACTGAAATATTTCATTTCTACGCCACTGAGAACTTCCGTACGGGTCTACAATCAACTTTGGCACTACATGGGCATTCAACAGACTCCAGCTCAGGCTTTTCACCTACACTCATCGAGTGACAACCTCAGATTGACTCAGCAGCCTTCATTTTTCAATACATGTTACAGTAATAGTGAATTTCTACGCCACTGAAAGCGTCCGCACGGGTCTACAATCAACTTTGGCATCACAGAGGCATTCTGCAGGCTCTAGCCCACTTTTTCACTCTACACTCAATGAGAGAACCTCGGATAGACTCAGCAGCCTTCATTTTTCAATACATGTTACAATAATATTTAATTTCTACGCCACTGAAAGCGTCCGCACGGGTCTACAATCAACTTTGGCATCACAGAGGCATTCTACAGACTCTAGCTCACGTTCTGACCCTACACTCATTGAGAGACAACCAACGGATGGACTCAGCAGAACTTTGTATTTTAATACACGTAACTGAAATATTTCATTTCTACGCCACTGAGAGCTTTCGTACGAGTCTACAATCATGATCGGGATTTTTTTGTCAATTTTTAATTTAAATTTATTAATTTTTTGGCGTCTAGTAAACGTTTGAAAATTTCAGCGGCCGAATATTTTCGCTCGCGACTCGACTATATAAACATAAAAAATAAAACCTAGCACTTTATGAACACAAAATATTGCACAGTAGTAAAACTAATTGCATGAGGTAGGCGGCATTTTATAAAAATTTGTTTTATTTGACCAAGTAATATTCATACAAAACAGGAACGAGTGACACTCGTTAATATTTTTTCGACTTACGTAAAATAAGGCAGTGTGTACACAATATATTTTATATGAAAAAACTATATAAAATCCACAATTTTCTCAGATCTAATGCGCTCACTTCCATTGTATCAATCCACTAAACCACTAATTAGACTGCTTATCGCTGACACAACCGCCAGCCGGACCACGCTCGTCGATGCTCGATGGGCCCGCGGTGACACACCGTTACCCACTTCGTTCTCACTCGCTAGTCCTCGGTGGCTTTCGGCCCAACCTTGGTTAGTTCGAAGATTGACCTGCGAGCATTAGTGAGAGGGCGCTGTGAGTATGCTGGCGTAGTTCAAAGATTGGCCAGCGATCGTTAGTGAGGGGGCGCTGCGAGTATGCTGGCATAGTTCCAAGATTGGCCAGCGATCGTTAGTGAGGGGGCGCTGCGAGTATGCCGCCATAGTTCCAAGATTGACCAGCGAGCGTTAGTGAGAGGGCGCTGCGAACGTGCTGGCAGTACTGACAATACTGGTAGCTATTTTGTACTCTCACCAAGGTCGAGGCGAAAAAAATATTTTTGCGTTTTTTTCTCCGCGTCCCCAGTGAGAGTGTAACATTGCTGCCAGTACTGCCAGCATTTGTGCCATGCGCACTACGCATTATATGTATGTAGTAACATAATAATAGTATTTTGCTATACTATGATGTACTATCAAGGTTTTTTGTGTGATCGTTGACTAATGGTCGCTGACACGAGAGTTTCAGTTTTAGGATGTCGTGCGGCTAATTTGGCGTAACATCGCGTTTATGAAGGAGCTGCATACGCGCTGTAGATTTTTTGTTGATCTAGTGCTTTACGGGCAGCACCACGATTTACCAAACGACTGGTTACGTCACGCTGAGCACGTGATGCATGTTAAATGTAAAGAAACTATTATATTATTATCATAGAGCGGAAATTTGGATGCCGTAGCGGAATCAGACTGCTTGCGAAACGCATGGTATTTGTCATAACCGTCTTATATTGTGTAACATCTACAGTTTAGTATACAGAAAATATATTGGTATTATAATATTATTAGAAATAGCTTTTTTCCTGTGAGCAAGTCTATTATTGCATCCAGATTCCGCTCACTGATTATTATATTATCCACCTAAAATACATAAAACATACCTACTACGTCACGTCACGTCGAAACTCACTGAAGATATCATTTTCCATGTTTATTTGTTCAACTAGGTACCGTGGCGTACTTGGTTCTATAGCTGGGAAACGTATATAATACGAAATTTATACACATGGTGTGTGCGGTTTCGATCCGCGCCTTGGACAGAAAACTTTTTCAGTGCATACGCGACTTACGAAATAAATACATTTAATTAGGTAGGATTAATGAAAACGTTTGTGATGTCATCGTGAATAAGGACCTAACGGCAGAAAGAAGAAGACGAAGACTAGATAGTACCCAAATAGATAGTGCCCAAGTAGTTAAGACCAAAGTAACTAACGCCCAAGAGTGTGACAGATGACAGGTGACAGTTGACAGATGACAGTTGACAGATGACAGTTGACAGTTGACAGATGACAGATGGCATATGACAGTTGACAGATGACATATGATAGTTGACAGATGACAGGTGACAGATGACAGATGGGTTTGATTGGGTGCGTTCGGTATCGGGTTGGGTTTGCTCTGGTTTACTCGGTACCGGCTGGGTTTGCTCTGGTTTACTCGGTACCGGGAGTTGGGTTTGATTGGGTTGGCACTTTTCTCGTACATGCGCATAGTCAGTGTGGTGTGGATGGTGAACTCTCTATCTATCACTACTTCATAATCTCATTCTACGAACCTATTTTTTTAATCAAAAAAGCTCTTAATTAACAAACTATTTAAGTTTTGTTTAATACATGAAGTTTCCCAAAGAAAATATGCTATGTCATTCGATAAATAGACATGGTTCGGTCGCAGGTTTTATACAAGCGCATTCAAGAAAGAGTTTTTACAAGGATTCTAAAATGACTCAGACCTTAATCTACGAAAATGGAATACGGATGATTATTTTATAAATAGGTATGATACAATTTATTTGTAAGATAAGTACCAAGTGAAAATCAACCAGTACTGCTCTTATCACTTCGCCAGACTAAATCGGCAGTTCGTTAGATTATGGAAAAAGTCGCTGGCAACCCAGAGTGTATCATAATACGGTTTCTTTTATCCACTGTCAAGCCATTGATCTAAAGTCCAAACATTAATAATTGCGCCCTCACTGTTAAACCTCCTGCCACGCTCTTTTTCGCACAGAAGAAGAATTTTACTTCTACTTACCCTTCATAAATAAAAATTCAAAGTTCGGTAAAAATTTAAAAAAATAAATATTGAGAATTTACAAAATTAACTCACATAAAGAGTTGAGTTGAATGCGAGAGGCTTGCGCATGCGTGCCAAAAAAAATGCCCTAGCTCCAATGCCGGAGAGAGGGGGGGTTTAATAAGGGCGCCACTGTTTTTAATGCCGAGTGAAAAACAGAAACCCTCCTAGATAGTATTGGGATCTCGCTTTCAGCTCACTCTCTCACATATAGTTACCATATTATCCAAAAAAAAAAAATCCAAGAAACTGCGCTGTCTGGTGAGGCAAATAAAACACTACCCTTAAAACAAATTTACAAATATATTACAGAATGGTTAGGGCAAAATTTCTAATTACACATCAGTGGATTTTGTCCTTTTGTGAAATTTGATAAAATAACATTATTAGGAATTATTAAGTATTATTAAATAAACTTATTATTATTATTATAATAACCATTCGCAGGTCGTATGACCGGTTTTGCAGTAACTAAATTCAAATCCTGAGGGGGAAATAAAGTCAAAAAGGTAAGGTACTAATCCGCTTTAAATTAATAATGCTAACCATGGTTAGAGCCAAAATCGAATAAAGTTGTTATCGTAAAAGAAAGGTAACACTAATTATAAAATAAAGGAAAAGTTGCCTGAAGGGGTTCATCCCCTGTTGACGGTGTCCTAGGTCAATGCTGAACTGGCCTAGGCAGCTTAGCTGACTCACAGCACAATGAAAGACTGGAGATGTCTCCCAGCCACAAAAGAGATTGTGCTGTCTCCCAGCAAAAAGAGGTTGTGCTGTCTCCCAGCAAAAAGAAAGACTGTGGGTGTCTGTCTCTCAGTAAGCAGAAAGAAGTGCTGTCTCCCAGCAGAAAGAAAGACTGTGAGTGTCTGTCTCTCAGTAAGCAGAAAGAAGTGCTGTCTCCCAGCAGAAAGACCCTGATAAAACAAAAGGTATGCGTCAAGGCAAGGTAAAATTCAGGTACTATGCAAATATAATTTAGAAGAAATATTAAATTTAAATCACAAAAAAAAACTTTTAGTGGCTGAAGGCCTTATACAATTATTCACTGGTATCAAGAAAATAAAACCGAAGGAAATATTTTGAATTAAATAGACATCAGGTCAAAAAAAAATAAACAGGCAATATCGAAGCCAATTAATTAACAAATCAGAGTTAAGTTAAAATTTACATAAAAGTAGCCATTGTACGCTACTGTACACAGACAAATATTCATTATAAAATAATTATATTTACATAAGTAATGCAGCTACAAAAATCTTAAACAATTAGATCATACACTGGTGACAAAATAACCAAAATTGTTAGGTAATCGCTTAATTACACAAAAGAAAAGTTTAGCCGCAAAATACAATGTGATAAAATTTAGCACGTTAAGTATAATCAAAAGAGAAATTCAGTATTACTATTACCAAACATATACATCCAAATATAGTAAATGTAGCTTAATATTTATGAATATAGAATAACCATACCGTATCTGTAAGCGTAACCCAAGAATGAACAAATACCATAGGCCATAGTGAATAGTTAACGGTACTATATTACACCCACCCTGAAATTTTGTAACCAAATCTAATAATTAAGAATCAGCCCTGTCTATGTTATACCCAATATTAATTAAAAGCTAATTAGCAGCAGAAAAGGAATAAGTGAAATACGAAAGTCAACACTTCTGACTGTCAGACATTTAAAATATTTACCCAAATTACTATAGTTTTAAATTGCCGGTCTCTAACGCTGTCAGCTGACATTCCAGAACACAAGATCTGAATTTTTAATGACCTGGCTATCGCTTATTAGCATAATTAGTTGATAAAAGGAACATCATTAGGTTCCAATTCACGGGCATACACCAATGACTGATTCACTATGACTATGAATACGAAATAACAAAATAAAATTTAACCTTGGGTCACCCGGTAGAGTTCTGACCAACATTATCAAAGAATGTAGTAAATCAAGCTAGCATAGCTGACAAAAAAAAATTAGGTATCGATAAGAATTTGACCTACAAACCTGTGAAGGTCACATAAACCCCATTTAATTTTTATTAAAAAAGAACCATCTGTACATAATTTTCCTACCACGAAATGTAGCGATCTACTTGTATTTAGAGAAGTTTTAACTACAGAAAAAGTAATTAAAAACGTGGACGTCGTAAAAAAAAAATAGAATCAAAAAGGAAATCAACGAAAATTAATTAAAATAGCAGTTTAATCGCGGGATTCTGTATTTTTAAGGGTTTAATAGTGGCAAAAAGGCATACCTGTCGACCTCGGGTCGGGTCTAAGTCCACATGTCCGCTGTCGTCGTAAAAACCGACGAAGAGATGTCGAATTTCTTCTACAAAATCAACTAAAACGGCCTCACTGGACCAACAACGTAACGCCAAAATGGCAAACAACAAAACAACGTAAAAGAAATTAGTTGTACCGCATTCACGGATCCCAATTTTGGGTGTCTTTCTAAAGACTTTAGAATACGATACAGTCGACGACGCGATCAGTTTGTGAAAAGAACCTCTGCTCCGGTGCCACACCCAATCCTTGCTAAAAATTCCAATATCGATTTTCTTGCACAAGTGACGTCACAGGGTTGTTTCGAAGTACCCCTTGGTACCTAATTATGTACAGTTCTGAAAGCTTTGATTCGATGGTATTCCCTTCAACGCATTGGCACGATGTTCTGCCAGTAAAATTAACCCAACCAATGAACACCGGCAATATACCAACAAAACTAACAATTAAATACGTGTTTCCATGTCCATAAACCGACATTCATTAATAGTTCGTACAATTGGCAGTACAAATGCACCCCACCTACGATTTTGGTCAACCTCGAACCGTAATGCATGAATGAACATTAGAAACCTTTAAAATCAAGGGACCTAGAACTTAGAACGCAGATTCCATCGTTCCTGGCTTCGACGTTTTCCAATAACAGTCACAGAGGGCGGCTCAGGACAGAAAACTAAGGTTTTACCACAAATAACGTGTTATTTCGTCATGTAAACAAATTCTAATTTATATTAATAGCCAAATATAGTTTTTAGGGCCAAATTCGGACATATTTCCTTAGGGATTAACTATACAGAAAGAGGGAAAACAAGGCTGGATCCAAGACAGACTAGTGACGGAAAATTTGTAAAAATTAAATTCAAGGTTAGGAAAAAAATTTTGACTAAATGGAAAAACAAACCAAAATAAAACGTTCAAGGAATGAGTGAATATATTCAAAAAGGTAGGCCTAAATCCTAAAAATTAACCAATTGTTGCAACTGCTATAATAATAATACTTTAACTTCGTATGACCAAAACAAACCGTAATACTCCTCACTATTGTTTGTATATCTGCATGGTTGTGTGTAAAATTTCTTCGTGTGCTACCTTTATATTTTAAGTGTTGGGTAGACAATATCAGCATACGTCGGTACCCTAAATAAATACCTAAAGATTTTGTCTCATACATCACTAACTATTTCTTTAATTCAATTTGTTTATCTTATTCATATTATTAGAAATAAAATTGTGACAAATAAAATTAAGAGGTGTAGAAGGATGGTTGATGTGTCGCATAAGGAATAGTTTTGACCTGGTGAAGCAATAAAGACATCTACAGAAGTTTTGTTAAATAATTATATTACATTCTTTTCAGATGAACAAAATGTCTCTAAAAGTTTAAATCCTATATTGGATCTGTGCCTTACTCTAGTTCTTATATTCCTGTATTAAGCCTAATAAACTCCCGAAATTTAGCTACACTGGTATAAACTCCCGGATGTATGTGATCAGCACATGATATGCCATACGATACTAAACCGTAAAGGACGTTGTCAATTACAAATGGTCCACCTGAATCACCCTAAAAAAAGAAACAAATGTATTTTTATGGCATGGTACTTTTTTGTATAGGAAAAAGGATTAAGAAAAATGGCCCAGGAAGGAGCTATTATTTCTAAGTAAATGGCCCTATAAGAAAATGACAGTTAAATGTCAATATTGAGAAACCGTTCACTTTAGACACATCGTGTATTATATGAAATACATAGATATGTCTAGAGCTAGACCGAGACAGTGCCGCGCTTAGCACCTGCCGAGTCGTTGCCACCGGTTGTGAATCCAACTTTTGGGTTCAGACCGGTAAGCTCGTTCATGTTAAAGCACTATGACAGCTATCATTGCAGTCTCTCTCTTTTTTCTAGTTGAATGTTTGTTTGATTCCATTTCAGTCCTTACCTCGTGCTATCGCAGCCTAGTTAGTAACGGCGTATGACGAGATAGAAAGAGACCCGGGTTCAAATCGCGGTGAAGGCAGAAAACTTTTTCAATTTTAAAAATGTATTTCAATGCCGGCGAAGAATGTCGGTCATCTCTCCCGACTGTCAAGACGAGTTGACCCAACACCCCCTGAAACAATGCCTAAATGCTTCCGAGCGACGTCATCACATCTAAGCCATTTATTTAATATAGGTTAATAGAATAATTATGAGTTATAGGTGGTAATATTATGTAGTAAAAAGCTTAAAAAACATTTTTCTTTAAATTTATATGTACAGAGGGTTTAAAAATAGATAATCTAATCTATACTTGCTATTAGTGGCGGCTCGCCGGTTAACAGGTGGGGTTGGGAAATATTTTTTTGGTCTCCTCAGACAGCATAAGTATCTTATAAACATAAGTACCTGTATGCAATTCATCACAAGAGGTTTTTTTGTTTTTTTAACCCTATAAGCATTGTATGTTATATATAAAAAAATATAGACATGACATACAATCTTAAAGTTGGCGTAAAGTAGGTCACACAACTTGTCATTGGATAAAAGTATGACTATGCAATTTGTTAATTAATTAAGTAAAGGTCACTATCGGGATATTATGTCACTTTTTGGTAAATTTAGGGGTAATTATTTAGTAACAGCATCTAGTTTTCTTTTCGTATTTTTACCCAAGGGATCATTTTTTTTTCACAGTAATTTCTTATTAATGTATTTGAAATACTGCTAAGTATAATTTTTGCAATACTTAGTTCTGAATGTTCATTACATTCTGCAAAAGGAACTAGACGTTTTTGTTCAATAAGGAATTTAATAAGTAAATTACACAGAAAGGCTTTTTTACTAAAAGTATCCAAAAAAATATCTTCGAAGTCTTGAATTAATTGCTTAAAAATAATGTAAGCCGTTGACACTACACCGAGAAAAAGTTTTACTAACCATAAGTAAAAATCTAGTTATCCTAAGTAAAAAGTTGTATACGATATGTGACAAGTATTTTCTGTACTTAGGGTAGCAAACACTAGGTTGCTAACACAGATTGCTTGCTAGTAGTTCATAGTTTAGTAGCTACGAGTACTAACATTAGTTATCATAAATAGTCAGGTTATTAGTGGTAAGTATCAAAAATAATAACCACCAGTTAACGCTAGAATTGTCACAAGTACGCTCGTTGTTTATGGCTACTTAATTTTATTAGTGGCTAGTATTTAGTTAGTAGTCATGTTATTAGTGGCAAGTATAGGGAATAGTAACCACTAGTTGACACTTTAATTGTCACTAGTATGCTCATCGTTAATGCTAGTTAATGTTTATTAGTGGCTAGTATTTAGTTAAGTTGCCACGAGTAAAATATTAATAGCTGCTAATAGTTGGTTATTTATGATTAGTATTTTAACTGTATACAGTAATGTTCAGGCTATTAGCCACTAGTAATGTACTTAATTGCTACTAGTCGATGCCTTAATTATAGCAAGTAAACAGCTAACTAGCTGCTAGTATTAAAAATTAATTATGTATTCACTTTATTACCATAGTACGGTTGCGCTTAATTCCTCTTTCACATTTCTCTTATTTCTAGCTTTTAAAACAAATGATTAAAATAGAAACCCTCAACAGCTAGCCAGAAATAGTAGGTGTCTATTATGTATGAAATCGGAAATACGGTTCTCCTTCAGAGGAAAGAATTGGCAATAAAAATACCAAAATATATTTTTATTATGACCCAACTACAAGATTATTACTAAAATGGCATACTTAAAAAGTTTTTTTGGTAACTTGGTAGCCAAGATTGGAAACACATACACTGTTTAATATTATGTTTCATTTATTAAGAATAACTTTATGCTCCATTTTATTCCATTTCCATTATCCATTTTAGTGATAGTAGTATTGCCATCTCTTAAACGGTAATCGCTGTGGGCTCAATTAAATTAGAGAGAAGCTTCCTGTTTAAGACATAATTTATGCTACGTTGTCAGTGCTGTTCTTAGTTTCCGAGATACTTTCTAATTTCTGCTTCCTACACTTTGGTTTTCAAATATTCTGTAAGTTTACCGGAGAACATTAATCTTGGCCCATAAATAATTTTTTGGTTGTTTCATCTTCAATAAATTCAAAACTTCATCTGTAATCTCTTCTCCTAAAAATTATAAAATGTCTATAAATTTATTTGATACCAACGATTTAGTTGTTGATGAATCGTTGTTAATACTTAGTAAAGCTACTAAGATTAGGTGCGGTTGATGCCTTATCAACGAAATTTTGAATCTTATGGCATTAAAGCTTACTTGGACTTTGATTTGATTTGATTAATCAATTACAGAATGACCAATAACATTATTACAAATCATGAAACAGTAAACAATTTGCAAATTAAATAATTTTAGTAGTTCAGAATTTCCCTATTAGCAAGGATAATATAAACTTAACACTTACGTAAAAGTAAACTTATTGAAACGTACGCATCTAAAAAAATTAACTGATTGTGCAGGATATCTTACAAAATGGGACAGCCTAACCTCTGTATATTATATTATCAAATTTCATGTTTGGTTAAAACCTAGGTACGAGTAAATTTAATAGTTATGAGACACTGATATTAGAAAATCGATATTTATAGACCTTTGATAACGTAGCATATAAATGGTACATTAAAAAAAAGTTACATGTCCCTACTTCGATACCTATACCTACATTCTCAAAATAACTTCGGTTTAACCAGAACTGACCAAAAGTCCAAGTTTTTACTTCCGACTGGACTTCCGATTAAACCGGATGTTGACATTGTTAGGTAGAGAATAAAAACTAGGATAGGGATATACAAGCGGTTTTTCTCTGCTCTGCACCATTTAAATGTTGCAGGCTGTCACGGAGCAAAATTGATCACTTCTCAAATATCAGTGTTTCGAAACTCAAGCATAGTGTTTCATATCATAAATACAGAATACTTTTAGAATCTTAAGTAGAATTTAAACATAAAATCGTATACAGAATATCCCATTTAAACTGTAAAATCAATCGATTTAATAAAAAAGAAATTTCACGATGCTTTTGTACGTTCAAGGAGCAACTGTCAAACCCGTAAAAACACTAAATTAAACAGTGGTTTCTATATGCTTTAGAAGCAACTGCAAAACTAATCCCTTTAATGAATTAAATTTAACTATGCCTCATGGTCATGTCCTATATAAAGGCTCTACGAGCAATTGTGGAAAATTAGGTAAAAAGCTGGGTAGAAACCTGAATACGAAATGCCCCCCCCCCCCCAAGGCAAATTTGAAATAATGCCCCTGGTGAGATCCTAAATTCTTTAGAAACAACGGGGAAACCGGTTTATTAACTAAAAAATTTAAAAATGTCAGACATTAAATCTTAAAAATACATGATTCACCTATATATGTAAATACGTAAACACAAAGGACAAGCGTTGACGAGCAGTAACTTTCAAATGAAGGTTTTTTCTTTTATTTTTCTCTGGTTTTTTCAAACCTATTTGGCCACTGACCAGAGAGGTTATCAGAGAAGCCGAGGTTGGCTTGTGACATTCCCCATTCGCACGAAAAAACAGTAACTCTTTATATAACTTTAAAAATAAACATTCCATTTTTAACCAATCATTAAAATGTTCTTTTACGTAAAAAAATACCAATTTTAATTTACTAAAGCCGATGTTGGTACCTATGTTGATATATATGAATACGAGATACTCAAAGAGATATGGGTCCCTAATTAGGTCATTAAATATTGGAACATTTACTTACTTTAATAACAACTCGTTCAAGCCCCATTGCGTTAATAACTTCCGATAGGCCATTCACTATGCGACATGTAGACCATCGTCTTAATCCACAACCTATTGCCACATTGCCACTATGCAGCTCAGATCAAAATAAAACACAAGCCGGACGCCAACGTATACCGAACGCTCACTTATAGCTCACCGAAGTTGCACGAAGCGAGTCGAATGGGCCAGATGACTTGTGGCAATTATAGGGGAGAATTACCACAAGTAATCCGATTATTAACGATTATTATTTTTTTTTAATAACACTAAGACAATAATGGCAAGAAGTCCATCACTTGCACTAAGTAAACGACTTTATAATGGTTAGTTATAATTATTAGCAACAAGCCATTATTTACGGTAAATAAAAGATTTTCTAGCCCTAAATAAAAAATTACTTGTGACAATTAGAAAAATGTTAGCAACACAGTTTAATTGGCCGGTTTTTCTCAGTGTATATCTACTACTGATTCGCGAGGGTACAATAACCCCCCACGATCTAGATTATTAATAAGTTTGTAATTGTCTTCAACTATACAGGGTTCATCATAAACTAGTGGTCTTTTACATATTTCACACTTTAGTTTTTTTAAAGCAAAGTGACAGCAGTATCCGCTTAAATAGGTTATTATGACCATTTCGTTCTTCACTGCTTCAATATCGCAATTTTCTATAGTTATTTTAGGGAATAAGGTTTCAGCCATACCATCAATACCATACCATCAATCATAATATGGTATTCATCGATTTGAATTTCGGTAAAGATCTTAGATACCGAGTTAGATATCTATCAGCAATGTGAAGTTGGTACCTAGACCCAAAACATGCCTACATACATAAAGAGGTTACCTTCTTAAACTTCTACCTGCACCAAGTAACTAGTATAATTCAACGGTATTCTACCCTACTTTTAATTTTACTGTAGAGGTGATACGTAGACCCAAAACATGCCTTTGTATAAGCTTACCTTCCTAAATTGGTACCTACACCTACTTAAGCTAAATAGAACAATTCCCATTTTACCAGTTATTAGTGATGTGACTTATGTATATGTGATACGTAGACCCAAAACATGCCTACCAAGAAAGTTACCTTCCTAAACATCTACCTACACCGAGACCTACACCCACTTAAGCTTAATAGAATAATTACCATTTTACCAATTTTTAGTTACCCTATGTATATAAAATGCGACTCTTGCAGAGTTAATACGTAGAAAATAGCCCCAAAACATGCCAAATCAACTAGGACTGTAATTGACCGTCAACTTTTTGGTTATGTGGGTACATACAGGAAGTAAAAAGACGTAAAATATGCCCTTATAGTTATATATAGTGCCAAAAAATACTCATTCTACCAGAAATATTAAAGAATTTGCATGATTTTTAGGGCAATAAATTTATCAAAACCAAATATTAACCCAAAACACTAATTTACTTACAATCATTTCTAGTCGCCCGGAGTTCTCGAATTAAATAGTTCTCATCAAAATGTTTAATGCATATAGATGTATTTTTGGTTACTTGTCAATTATCTCTAGGGATCTTTTTCAGCCACAATTCACACCTCTGTTTGTCTTTTGGGAAAGAAAAACTTGCAACATATTCGCCGGTATAATAGTTTGATTTACATCCCAGAGCACAACTTTGTGGCATTTTTTAAAACAGAAATCACAAAATTATTAACACAAAAACTAATATATAGGCACAACGTAACTTTTAGGTCATTAAATATTACCGCAAACACAAAATTTAATACAAATAACCCCAAACTAAATACAACGACGCGCCGGTAAACGTTTATAGAATAAACCTAACCTGACCGATCAGCTGATCACGGAAAATGAATGCGCACCTTAGCGACGGCAGCGCCACCACTGACCCATGGTTGTTCATCCTTATACGCTTTCCAAATGTAAAAAGAGAAAGAGATAATTACTAATTTGCCAGAGCAGTTTCACTTCAGTAGATCGGGACCAACAGTGTTGTCAAGCGCACCGATTTAACAGGAAACACTCGATTGGTTTTGACAAAATTGAACACAGTGATTCAATATTATAATTTTTCTCATTTGTTTTTAAGTTTTGATTTCTTTTTTATTACAAGTAATTTTTCTCTGGTTGACAGTTTCTTCAGACAGTTTCTTAAGACATTTTTAAATTTTTTTACCCTATTGCTAAAAGTTTCTGTTTTTTCAGGTGTAAATCTGGCAACCTCACACTCGAAAGGCGACAAAAATAATTAATGCTTTTAAGAAGACTATAGTGCAATATTCATTAATTGACTGGCGAACCTTTTAATACATTTCTTATGGAGGCCTAAGCTTGGCCTAGATTGTGTGACGTCACGGAAATTTTAAATTAAGCACTTAGGCATTGTTTCAGGGGGTGTTGGTTGACCACCTCTGTTTTTACAGTCCGAACAATAGTAACACGGTAAATTGCGTTTACCCAATCAAACTCACCTGATGCAAAACAATCAATTAAACACTATACACGGAAAAGCTATGTACGCTTTAGGGCACCCACAGACGATCGACTTTTTTGTAGTTCCACAGTATTTTCGCTGAGAGTGGAATTCATTATTTTAAATACAGTCGCGCATACGAGCTACTTTTTTTAGCTGCCATCAGCTCCTGCGGGCGATAGTCGCCGCGGATGCAGCTTGTTCTATTCTCAGCATCATAAAAGACGCCGGCGAGTGCCGCCATGTATCTAACTCACATGCTTTAACAATTCCACGCAGACGGGCGAGAATATTGTGGTAAGTTCGATAAAACACATTTTTTATTTGTATGTTGTACAAAAATTTAATTCGTCTGCACACAAGAACTACAATCGCCAGTCGCCGATATTTTACAACTTTAAATATTTTGAGCGAAGTTGTGTATTGTGCTTCTTGTTTATGGAAAATATGTTTTAAAAAAACTGCAGAGAAAGGTGTTTGTTCGTGACAATGGTTCTTGTATTCAGTATGAAAAGTAATTATGGACATGTTAGGATTCACAGCTGTCGCGCTACAAAAGTGGCTCGTCTGTGGGCGCCCTTAAAGATTGGAACACTGTAATAAATTTGGTGCGATAAAACAGTTCTTTTTTGGCCAAAAACTCACTTATTATGGAAAATTTCGAGATGCTTTTCCTACCGCTCCGCTCGGACAATTAAAGCCACTGCCACATTGTGGGTGCACGTGCAGTATAAGTTCAGTCAGCCGTGGACATTTTCACCCATATTTGACGATCTAACCCGGATTTAGCCTAGACCTGAAGTATTTTTAGTAAAAATTGAAAAGAATCTAAGTACTTGCTCAGTGCAAGTAAGCTTTTTTCATCATCTATCGAGCCTAACATGTCCGTAATTACTTTTCATACTGAATACAAAAACCATTGTCACGAACAAACACCTTTCTCTGCAGTTTTTCTTCAAACATATTTTCCATAAAACAAGAAGCACAATACACAACTGCAATCAAAATATTTAAAGTTGTAAAATATCGCTGGCCGATATATAGGGGGTTTTAGAAATAAAGTGGATCCAGTCCTGAAAATAAGGTATGAAGAAATGTAAATGTAAACGTTTTTCTTGTTTATTAATTTAAAAAAACATTTTCACAAGAAAAGTGTACCAAATGGTTCATTAACTTGTTATAACTTTTTGGACTTGAACCAGGTTATAACTGAAAATATTTCCATTTTTAAACATAAACAGGTTTATCAGTACATTCGTCTTGATCACTGGGAGATCTGTTGCCTTGACTTTATCTGGAATTTCCATCTACCGGTAAATTTTTATAAAAGTTGTCATATATGGGTGGAATAAATCGAAGCAGATCTTTCATGTGCTTTTGTTTTAGATTCTGTAACATTGCGTCTAGATGGATAGAGGTTATCTTGTTGGATGTTAAGTGATTTGATCTTTCTTCCCCGAGCAGTTTTATTTAAATCAACTTTTTCAAATTCAGTATATTGAGCATTAAGTGTTTCTATAAACTTTAGGGATATTGGTGATACCCTTTCAAAATGCAACCATCTGATTTTTAACCATGAAAAGTCATGGCCTGTTGCAGTTTTTTTTCTATTTTGTATTGCTGATTCCAAAGTTGACTAACAGCGGGTTGCACAAAACTTTTAATCAAGCGTTAAATCCTAATCCATCGTTAAAAAAAAAGATTCTCAGTGTAACAGAGCGTTAAATTTTTTCTTTCTGCAACAGCCCAAATTTTGAGCTAATCCATGATTAAACTGAAAATTGCCACTACAAACCCAAGGTGTTGTTTACTTTTTCATTTGTTTTTAACGAAGAGAGGACTTAACGATGAATTAAACTAATTACACAATATGGTGTGATTAAAGTCATGTTTTTGGCAACATTTTTGATAAAATATTGGTTACTTTGGCAAACGTTTATGTTCGAATACAAGAAATTAAAAGAAAAGTCCTTCCTTCAATATTTTAAACTAAAACTATATACACTTTTATTGCGTATGGGCATCTAATTTATCATAATGCTTACTAAGCCGGTACCTACCTTCACACACTAACAAAAAAATGTAGGACAAATAGAGTTCATCATTTATAATGTGAATTTTACCAAAAAATACACCTTTCATCTTCAACAACATACCAAAATTACTCTTTATACCACTATTTTCTTGTTAGATTTGTGCAAAAATAATATTTTATTGCTAGAATTCTTCTTGGTTTTAAACTATTCGTAATAATATTGTAATTAAAACAATTTTCCTTCTATAAAAATATAGATATTCTGCTAAATTTCCTTTTGCTTAGTTTTCTTCAATCACACAGTTTTCTTTAACACCTCTCTTAGTTTAAATAGCAAACCCTTTTGTGGGTTTAAAAATAATATATCTTATAGAGGTTGTTATTTCCTATTTTCTAACCAAAATAAAAAGAAAATTATCTTATTTACAACAAAAATAAAAACAATCCAAGCAAGTTTGTATTAATCACTTCTTTTATGTTAGTCACGGCTCTCTCGACAACACAAAATAAACAAAACTATACTTTTTAAAAAAACAAAACACTGACGTATAACCTAACCTCAAATAGTTGAAGATTTTGAAGTACCAGTGTTGCCAGAAATTTATTTATTTTATACTGGATTTTAATTGAGAAAGTACTAAATTTAATGAAAATGTACTAGATCTGCACAAAACAGACGCGGCAATGCACTGGATATATATATATATATATATATATATATATATATATATATATATATATATATATATATATATATATATATATATATATATATATATATATATATATATATATATATATATATATATATATATATATATATATATATATACATACAGGGTGTTCTCAAAGTTGAGGCATTTATTTTAACAGGTTGTAGAACTTATAAAAATAAAGCATTTGACCAAAAATCGCCTATATAAAAGTTGCAAAATAATGGAGATATTAATAAATTTCCAAAAGGTAAAAACTTAAAAAAATTAAATAAGGTCCTGGTATCGTCGACTTCCCCACTAGCGATGGGTCATTCGTTCACTTTCAAGAGAGCCCGCTCACTCGTTCAGCTCACTTGGAAGAGTCGTTCGCAAGGAGTCGTTCGCAAGGAGTCGTTCGATTAAACGAGGGCTGCTACCCGTATCTCCGAGCTGCGAATTGCGGCGCTCTTTACTTTAGCGTGACACCTGCATTTGTTCATGTTCATAAAATAGAGCAAAAAATGCTATGAATTACACATTTTCGACTGCCGACGGCACGCTGCTTATTTGTGGCGCGGCGGCTTCAAACAAAAATAAAATAAATATTAAAATATTGGAATGATTTATGACTTTTTTTGCAGGGCGTTTGAGTTTGCTGGGTACCGAGACCGACACAATAATATACTAATATAATAATACCTAATACTGAACCAGGCTTTTAATAAATCATTTGATTTGATTTTTGGTTGTTTTATGCGTTAGTTTGTGGCGCAGTATACACCTCTGCTTAAAAAACGTTGTAGCAGATTTCCGGCTAAGTAATTAATCATTAATCGTAAAATAATAGTAATACCAAAGACGTACAAACTGTGTAATGTATTACCGTATAGGCCGCTAGATGCTCCACCATTCTCGTTCTATTATATGACTCCGACTGAGCCGCTCCCGGCTAGCGCTCTTCGCGGCTCGCGCTCTCCGAGTTGTCCGAAACTCGCGAAAGCGTGGAGTGGAATTTCTACGAACGGACGAGTGCGAGCCAGATATTTTAACGAGCGGTGAACGTATCGTTCAGTTGATGGGAGCGGCTCATTCGCGACTCTTTGAAAAGAGTCGTTTAAATCGAACGACTCGTTCGCGAACGACCCATCGCTATTCTCCACACGTCGAGCGCCCACTTCCTTATGGCGGTGTAAATACCCCCTCTGACGTTGCTCGCCTCTCGCCTAAGCCCCTCGCGACATCGTTCAGTGTGGTCACAGTTTAAAGAATAATTCTGTAAACTTTGGTGTGGTGTGGTTTAAAAATGATCAGGACCGTACTGGGATGAATTTAGTGGTGGGTTTTTTTTATCTCCGTTATTTTTCAACTTTTATATAGGCAATTTTTGGTGAAGTGGTTTATTTTTACGAGTTCTACAGCCTGTTAAAATAAATGCCTCAACTTTGAGAACACCCTGTATATATACATATATATATATATATATATATATATATATATATATATATATATATATATATATATATATATGTATATATATATATATATATATATATATATATATATATATATATATATATATATATATATATATATATATATATATATATATATATATATATATATATATATATATATATATATATATATTAGGGTTGGGCAAATGTTCCGGAACGGCTTAGTTACAGGAGAACGAAATGTGATATCAGATCGGGGATTTCGGCAACCGATAGGACTAAGATTTTACTATTTGACTGTGTATTCCATGTCAGTAACATAATTAACTGTCAAGGGGTGACGTTACTTTTAATTTTTTTAAAAGGAACACCCTGTATATTATTAGTTATTCTAAATTATCAATAAATTTAAAACATTTTTTCTATAACATAACATATGTCTATATTCAATTGTTTCGGAAATATGGACAAATAAATGTAGAAACCCAATATAAAAAAATAAGTAACATTTTTCTGATGTTATGACAACCTAAGTAAACTTTTTAGTTTCCATGACTCCCAAGTGGGCACGTATCGTTTTTTGTCATTCTGACAGATTTCAACTTGATATTAGTTTAAGTTAGTGGTGTAAGTTTTTTATTTATCGAGTAAACTAGATATAACTGATGAAACTATGGTTCAGCTAAGTGAACAAGAACGCATTACTCTGCTTGTGATGATAGGATATGGGGACAGACGTAGATCTTTTCAAAAAGCAACCGACCTTTTTAATCAAACCTTTGCTGATCGAGATCCCATTTCTAAATCAACTGCTAATAGGATATTTCGTAACTTTGAGCATACAGTAAAAGACTTGCCAAACTCGGGTCGTCCGAACACAGCTACAAATGACGATAAATCCCTGGATGTTATGCTTGCCCTACAAGAAGAACCACAGACTTCAGTTCCAAAACTTGCCCTCATACATGATAACAGCGAAAAATCCGTTTTCCTTAGAAACCCAGGCTGTTTTAAGAGCTATCAGAGGACGATCCTGGTAGGCTTATGCAATTTTGTCAAGAAATAATGGACTACATGGACATACAAGATAACTTTGTAAGTCGTATTTTATTTTCTGACGAGGACAGATTCTGTCTTAATGCCCTTCGTCAACAGGCACAACTGCCGGTACTGATCACACCATAATCCACATTGGATGATGGAGCACCGTACGCAACATCCCCAAAAATTAAATGTGTGGGCAGGCATAATTGGAAACTATATTATAGGACTTTTTTTCTTCGCGAAAACTTGACAGCTAATTCCTACTTACATCTGCTTCAGAAAAGAATTATACCAGATTTGATTACTTTGTATCATGATCACGATAACGATCAAATATTACGGAATGACATTTGGTTTCAGCAAGATGGAGCGCCACCGCATTTTGGTATACATGTCCGAAACTATTTGGATGAAACGTTGCCTGGGCGGTGGATTGGTAGGAGAGGGTCCATTGAATGGCCTCCTAGATCTCCAGATCTAACACCTTTAGATTTCTACCTCTGGGGTCATTTAAAGACTGTCGTATATCGCACAAAACCTAACTCGTTGGAGGATCTTGAAAACAGAATTTCACATGCTCTTCACGCTATTTCTCATCAACATTTGCAAAACGTTCTTTCCCAGTTTTCAGAGAGGCTGGGACACTGTCAGGTGGCTGAAGGACGACATTTTGAACATTTAATTAAATAACTTTTATTTTAAATTATCATTTATGTAAAAAATGTTAATTATTTTTTTAAATAAAATGTATTATTGGTTTTCTACATTTATTTGTCCATATTTCCGAAACAATTGAATATAGACATATGTTATGTTATAGAAAAAATGTTTTAAATTTATTGAGAATTTAGAATAACTAATAATATACAGGGTGTTCCATTTAAAAAAATTAAAAGTAACACCACCCCTTGACAGCTGACGACGTTACTGACATATGGAATACACAGTCAAATAGTAAAATTTTAGTCCTATCGGTTGTCGAAAACCCCGATCTGATATCACTTTTCGTTCTCCTGTAATTAAGCCGTTCCGGAACATTTGCCCAACCCTATATATATATATATATATAAATATATATATATATATATATATATATATATATATATATATATATATATATATATATATATATATATATAAATATATTATATGGAGGAGATATAAAAAACCTGTACTTGGTATAAAAAAATAAAATACGTAATTATTCCTAATTTTAAAAATGAAACGATTACTTCCAATCTCTGAAAAAAGTAGGATCTAATCTGCGGCAAAACAAGACAAAAAAAATACGATACCTGTAAAATATGAGTCGAGTATCTCTTAAAAACGTCGGATAGCATTTTCTACTAAGGTTTTAACTCAAGTGTACTAGCGTACTAGGGACATCTTAAAAAGGTTCTAGATCTAGTACAATTGTACTAGACTGGCAACACTGCTCACCTCCGGATCAGAGGCGTGTTGACAAATGCATTGATCCGGATCGGTTTACGAGCTTTTAGCGAATATACAATAGGCGATTTTAAATCAGTGACCTAGTCATGACTACGTCACCTTATTTGGCAACATTGCTCCAGAAACTCAGTGTTGAACCTAAAAAATCAAAGTACTAAGATTAAATGAGACAGTGTTGTCCAATCGTCTGACTAGATCATAATTTGGTCACTGATTTAAAAATGGCTCTTAATTTAAAATGAGGTGTCAGATAACAACAAAGCCATTTTTAAATCAGTGACCAAATCATTACCCAGTCAGACCATTGGGCAACACTGTCTCGTTTAATCTTAATACTTTGATTTTTTAGGTTAAACATTGAGTATATGGAGCAACGTTGCCAAATAAGGTAACGTAGTCATGACTAAGTCACTGATTTAAAATCGCCTCAAATAACATTGAGGTATCGTGAAGTGATCCCGAGTAATCCAATTTTTGTCAATAAAATACGGCTAAGTTCATGCCAGGCCCGGATTGGGACAGGCGAGCGACCGAGAAAATCTCGGTGGGCCGCCGGCCCAAAGAGGCCGGTGAGGCCCAAAGCCTGGGCACTCAGACTTTAGCCCACTTCGAAGCTTCGAATCATAGCATTTTGCAAACCCCAAACATAAAAAGAAAAAACCTTGAAAACGATGTAATTTATTTATATATTAATTTTAACTTATTTATTTTTTATATTAAATATTATATTTTTCAATATCATTTAACTCACGTGTGAAATAAAATTAAAATAAAAACTTTTTTGGGGCCATCCGCTATATGGGTATGTGCCGGGCCGGATTGACAGATTTTTTTTTACCGAGCTGAGGTCAGACCGGCCTCTTGTCGGAGCGGCCTCCTTGGGACTCTTGGGAGGCAAATACAATACAAACGGATTAAAGACATTTAACATTTAAATTTAAAATTAAAAGAGTAAATATTTTGTTAACCATAAATATATTATGATATGATTTACAAACAAAACAGATATACAAAACAGGAATCCCAAAAATAAAAGAATATTACTCTGTTAGCCTTAAACAACAAAAATGAAATGTGACTGTGAAAAAAATCATAGTTAATAACTAAGAAGCTTTCTCATTGTGCCACTCTTTTCGGCTATAAAATCACATCTTGCGCTTGAGCTTTACTTAAAAAACACGATTTTGACGCACAACGAATTGCCAAATGCGGAACAATGCTCTGCTTTCTACTTACAGTTCCGACTTGTAAACTTATATCCTAATATTCGAACATAAAATTTCTATTTTTTTTCAAAAATCTCTTTAACAATATTTAGGGTTTTCAGTGACGCGGCTAATTTAAGGCCAGTGCGGGTATTTTCAACACTAGAAGTGGGGAAAGTTGGATGATTGCATTGGCAGCACTGACCGCGATAGCGTCGCACAGTGTAACGTTTTTGATACTTCGTGGGCATAGGGCAAAATAGCGACTAACGAATTTTAATTTAAATGGCAAAACGCTACGGGTAGCGCCATCTCGGCAGATCTAGGCCAAGTAATACACACACCAGCGCCAACACTAAAGACACATGTCACAATTAGTAATGGAAGTCACCTGCAAAGACATCAAGTCACAATTGCAGGGTGACCGCTAGGTGGTGCGCATCTCAAAGACGATCCTCGTCAGTAGTAATGAAATATATAAAATTCCAAACATCGAACAAAGTTCGATATTATGGAACGTATATCAGTTTTGATTTCTCTCTGGCGTCTCATCCCCGGACGCGTTTCGCCGTATCACGGCTCATCAGCGAGGCTAGAGACGACAGAGAGAAATCAAGCTCGAAGGTACTAATAGCTGTACCAGCATAAATAAATGGCAAAACGCTACGGGTAGCGCCATCTCGGCAGATCAAGGCCAAGTAATACACACACCAGCGCCAACACTAAAGACACATGTCACAATTAGTAATGGAAGTCACCTGCAAAGACATCAAGTCACAATTGCAGGGTGACCGCTAGGTGGTGCGCATCTCAAAGACGATCCTCGTCAGTAGTAATGAAATATATAAAATTCCAAACATCGAACAAAGTTCGATATTATGGAACGTATATCAGTTTTGATTTCTCTCTGGCGTCTCATCCCCGGACGCGTTTCGCCGTATCACGGCTCATCAGCGAGGCTAGAGACGACAGAGAGAAATCAAGCTCGAAGGTACTAATAGCTGTACCAGCATAAATAAATGGCAAAACGCTACGGGTAGCGCCATCTCGGCAGATCTAGGCCAAGTAATACACACACCAGCGCCAACACTAAAGACACATGTCACAATTAGTAATGGAAGTCACCTGCAAAGACATCAAGTCACAATTGCAGGGTGACCGCTAGGTGGTGCGCATCTCAAAGACGATCCTCGTCAGTAGTAATGAAATATATAAAATTCCAAACATCGAACAAAGTTCGATATTATGGAACGTATATCAGTTTTGATTTCTCTCTGGCGTCTCATCCCCGGACGCGTTTCGCCGTATCACGGCTCATCAGCGAGGCTAGAGACGACAGAGAGAAATCAAGCTCGAAGGTACTAATAGCTGTACCAGCATAAATAAATGGCAAAACGCTACGGGTAGCGCCATCTCGGCAGATCTAGGCCAAGTAATACACACACCAGCGCCAACACTAAAGACACATGTCACAATTAGTAATGGAAGTCACCTGCAAAGACATCAAGTCACAATTGCAGGGTGACCGCTAGGTGGTGCGCATCTCAAAGACGATCCTCGTCAGTAGTAATGAAATATATAAAATTCCAAACATCGAACAAAGTTCGATATTATGGAACGTATATCAGTTTTGATTTCTCTCTGGCGTCTCATCCCCGGACGCGTTTCGCCGTATCACGGCTCATCAGCGAGGCTAGAGACGACAGAGAGAAATCAAGCTCGAAGGTACTAATAGCTGTACCAGCATAAATAAATGGCAAAACGCTACGGGTAGCGCCATCTCGGCAGATCTAGGCCAAGTAATACACACACCAGCGCCAACACTAAAGACACATGTCACAATTAGTAATGGAAGTCACCTGCAAAGACATCAAGTCACAATTGCAGGGTGACCGCTAGGTGGTGCGCATCTCAAAGACGATCCTCGTCAGTAGTAATGAAATATATAAAATTCCAAACATCGAACAAAGTTCGATATTATGGAACGTATATCAGTTTTGATTTCTCTCTGGCGTCTCATCCCCGGACGCGTTTCGCCGTATCACGGCTCATCAGCGAGGCTAGAGACGACAGAGAGAAATCAAGCTCGAAGGTACTAATAGCTGTACCAGCATAAATAAATGGCAAAACGCTACGGGTAGCGCCATCTCGGCAGATCTAGGCCAAGTAATACACACACCAGCGCCAACACTAAAGACACATGTCACAATTAGTAATGGAAGTCACCTGCAAAGACATCAAGTCACAATTGCAGGGTGACCGCTAGGTGGTGCGCATCTCAAAGACGATCCTCGTCAGTAGTAATGAAATATATAAAATTCCAAACATCGAACAAAGTTCGATATTATGGAACGTATATCAGTTTTGATTTCTCTCTGGCGTCTCATCCCCGGACGCGTTTCGCCGTATCACGGCTCATCAGCGAGGCTAGAGACGACAGAGAGAAATCAAGCTCGAAGGTACTAATAGCTGTACCAGCATAAATAAATGGCAAAACGCTACGGGTAGCGCCATCTCGGCAGATCTAGGCCAAGTAATACACACACCAGCGCCAACACTAAAGACACATGTCACAATTAGTAATGGAAGTCACCTGCAAAGACATCAAGTCACAATTGCAGGGTGACCGCTAGGTGGTGCGCATCTCAAAGACGATCCTCGTCAGTAGTAATGAAATATATAAAATTCCAAACATCGAACAAAGTTCGATATTATGGAACGTATATCAGTTTTGATTTCTCTCTGGCGTCTCATCCCCGGACGCGTTTCGCCGTATCACGGCTCAAACGCGTCCGGGGATGAGACGCCAGAGAGAAATCAAAACTGATATACGTTCCATAATATCGAACTTTGTTCGATGTTTGGAATTTTATATATTTCATTACTACTGACGAGGATCGTCTTTGAGATGCGCACCACCTAGCGGTCACCCTGCAATTGTGACTTGATGTCTTTGCAGGTGACTTCCATTACTAATTGTGACATGTGTCTTTAGTGTTGGCGCTGGTGTGTGTATTACTTGGCCTAGATCTGCCGAGATGGCGCTACCCGTAGCGTTTTGCCATTTATTTATGCTGGTACAGCTATTAGTACCTTCGAGCTTGATTTCTCTCTGTCGTCTCTAGCCTCGCTGATGAGCCGTGATACGGCGAAACGCGTCCGGGGATGAGACGCCAGAGAGAAATCAAAACTGATATACGTTCCATAATATCGAACTTTGTTCGATGTTTGGAATTTTATATATTTCATTACTACTGACGAGGATCGTCTTTGAGATGCGCACCACCTAGCGGTCACCCTGCAATTGTGACTTGATGTCTTTGCAGGTGACTTCCATTACTAATTGTGACATGTGTCTTTAGTGTTGGCGCTGGTGTGTGTATTACTTGGCCTAGATCTGCCGAGATGGCGCTACCCGTAGCGTTTTGCCATTTATTTATGCTGGTACAGCTATTAGTACCTTCGAGCTTGATTTCTCTCTGTCGTCTCTAGCCTCGCTGATGAGCCGTGATACGGCGAAACGCGTCCGGGGATGAGACGCCAGAGAGAAATCAAAACTGATATACGTTCCATAATATCGAACTTTGTTCGATGTTTGGAATTTTATATATTTCATTACTACTGACGAGGATCGTCTTTGAGATGCGCACCACCTAGCGGTCACCCTGCAATTGTGACTTGATGTCTTTGCAGGTGACTTCCATTACTAATTGTGACATGTGTCTTTAGTGTTGGCGCTGGTGTGTGTATTACTTGGCCTAGATCTGCCGAGATGGCGCTACCCGTAGCGTTTTGCCATTTATTTATGCTGGTACAGCTATTAGTACCTTCGAGCTTGATTTCTCTCTGTCGTCTCTAGCCTCGCTGATGAGCCGTGATACGGCGAAACGCGTCCGGGGATGAGACGCCAGAGAGAAATCAAAACTGATATACGTTCCATAATATCGAACTTTGTTCGATGTTTGGAATTTTATATGAATTTTAATTTGTTTTGTCTCTAGATTATTCGTAAAATGTATCACCGTAAAGTACTTCCTTTTTAAGCAGAAATTTGACTTTTCTGAGAGCAATAAAAATAATGCGAAAATAAGTCTAACTTAAAAAAATTCATAATATGTGTTCTATAAAAAATGCGAAAGCAATTTTTGTTGTAGCTATAGTATGCTAACTACTCTTGATATTTTCAGATTTTCGTGGAAATATTTGTAAAGTTTACTTACATACGGAATTTTGAAGAATATTGTGGTCCTAGTCGAAGAAAAAACAAAGTGTGGTGTGATTTTTAAAAAAATGCCTCAATATGCCTCAGTTGTCGCATACATTAGAATAGAGGATTACACAACTCATACATTAGAAATATCCAAAAATCTCATCCGACTTTGTCCGATTATTGAAAAAAAAAATTTTTTCTTTCGTAATATCGCACAAGCAGGAATTCAAAGTTGCTTTTTAATGCCGCTTTTGAAGATATTCCAGGTATGTTATATTAAATTTTCTAAGAAGTTACAAGTACTTTAACTTTTACTAAGAAAAGTGGCTAGAATAAAATTAAATAAAATATTCATGAATCTAAGTACCTACCTACATAGTTTTAAAAATACGTTATTACACCCAGTTTTAAATTGTTATTTTATTAAACATTATATTATTCTAAGAAGTAGGTAATAAGTTAACTCATTAAGTACGCTTTGTAATTTCATTTTCAATTTATTTATTCATGTTCTTAAAATCTTCACAAATTTTTTGCATTCGTCAAAGGATTTGCTAATGTTTAAAATAACATAACAAGTAACAACCTAAAAATATTACAATAAAAAATGCTAAAATCACAAAAGAGAACTTAAATACGACATAATATATTCTGACTTTCATAATAATTTATTTTTATTTTCTATTCACGGGACACTGACTCATTGATGCCACAAACACTGTGGGGTTACTTAATTAAGGATGCCACTAAGGTTGAAAACAAAGTAATAAAAAAGTGTCAGATTTATATTTTGTTACTATTCGGTAGGAATGTGCAAAGGAAACGTTCAAACGTATTCAAATTGTTTGATTTACAATTTGTATATTACAAAGAAAAACTCAGAATTTGTTACAATTATTGTTAATACAAAAATTCGTCCCAGTTTTGTTAAAGAAATCCCAGAAATCGGGAAATTCCCCACAAGTTGGCAACACTTTGCCGGAAAGAACTAAATCCCCGATAGGTGATTATTATCTAGACTGATGCACAGTGTAACAAAATCGAAAATTCATGGACACTGGAACTTTGCTTCGCTGTTTGGCAAAAATTGTGGCATATAGAAACATATATTGGAGTACCTTATTACTGTACTAAATTTATACCTACGTAGTACCTTACTCGGTACCGGTCGCTCAAAAAATATAATTATTTTACGACAAAATGAATAAAAAAATACTGTTTTCGGTTTATTCGTAGTAGACTTAAATACTAATTATAAAAAACAAACATTAATTAACCTAATTTTCACAATCTGAGCTGGAGACTAGTCTATTAGAATTGCCTTCTTCAACGTTAGTTTCTTTAAAAAGTGTTTCGGTTTCTAAGAACAGATAATTTTTTTTGCCGTATATTTCGGCATAATAATTATAAATAAGGCGATTTGAAGAAATTAACAAGTTGTGCAGTATGTCCTCAATATTCTCGGCCCGTCATCGCTTTCGCTCGTAATGTTCTCGGAATTTATGAAACTCTTTATTTCTAGCTTCTGATGCCTCTTTAGATAAATGTCCAATAGGAATAGAAGAAATGTTTTCGCCAATTCCTGCCCCATGTATTAATAACATGTGAATACTGGATGGCATATAGCACCAACTAAACTACTGGCCACTCGAACTTACACATAGAGATTTTTAGGCAAAATTTAAAGTTCAATATTTTCAACAGGAATGCAAATTTTTGAACGCGTCTTGCAGATTTTAAGAGCTAGTTTTTTTCGGATTAAGCTGCATAACGTATATTTATCGTAGGACCATAGGTTTATTATATACGGGGTAATCAATGAAGTCATGCAAAAAATCAAAAAGTTTGTATGAGTGAAATTTCCGCAAAAAATTTTTTTGGTCGTTGCAATATGGTTCGTTACTAAGGTAACATCAATATCTCTAGACGTTTTGTCACTTTTTGGATTAAGGCCCTTAGGTCTTGTACACACTACTAAACATAAAATTTGGGTAGCAAAATTTTTAAAATGCTATATCTTGACATTGGATTGACGGTTCTTGATGATTTTTACGGATTTGGAATCCTTATTTCACGTAGATTTTCTATAATCTAAGCATTTTATTTGGGGGTTGAAATATACAGGTTGAAATTTACACATTATACCGGGTCGATAATAGAAAAAAAACGTAGGGTACGACGCGCTCTCAGGTTTGGCATTATTTAAGTTTTTGTAAAAATAAATTCTCACCTCGTTGTTTTTGTTTAATGTCCTTCTCACTGTTTTGTCCAAAACTTTCACCCCAGTTTATTGTCTCAAAGAGTCATTCAGTTTTATAGAGTTCTTTGTCTACCCCCATGCCCATATTTATGAACGGCTGTAATTTCTACGCGACGCGTCAACTTCAAAGTAGGCATTAGTAAAACAAATCTGTTGCTATGGAATTAAAAACTGTTAACATTATTTTAGAAATAATCTGACACATTTCAATGTTATAATTTTGTAAATTTTAATTAATATGAGGCGTTTAACCACGGCAGAAAGGGAAAATTGCATTCGACTTCTCAACGAAGGAATGTTAAAAAAGCATATTGCGCGCATTTACAATGTCTGCCGAAAGACAATTTATAATTTGAACCGTCGGCGTCGCGTCGCGTCGAAACTACTGGTAATCATAATTATGGGCATGGGGGTGGACATACAAAAAAAAAATAAACCAAAGAACCGAAAGAATTTTAATGAGAGAAACTATGCAGAATAGAACAAAGAACTCTAGAAAACTAAATGACTCTTTAAGGCAACAGTGAGAAGAACATTAAATAAAAATAACTTGAGGTGAGAATTTATTTTTACCAAAACTTAAATAATGCCAAATCTTAGAGCGCGTCGTACCCTACGTTTTTGTCTATTATTGACACGGTATAATGTGTAAATTTCAACCTGTATATTTCAACTCCCAAAGAAAATGCTTCGATTACAGAAAATCTACGTGAAATAAGGATTCCAAATCCGTAAAAATCATCAAGAACCGTCAATCCAATGTCAAGTTATAGCATTTTAAAAATTTTGCTACCCAAATTTTATGTTTAGTAGTGTGTACAAGACCTAAAGGCCTTAATCCAAAAAGTGACAAAAACATCTAAAGATATTGATGTTACCTTAGTAACGAACCATATTGCAACGACCAAAAAAATTTTTTGCGGAAATTTCACTCATACGAACTTTTTGATTTTTTGCATGACTTCATTGATCACCCCGTATATAATAAACCTATGGTCCTACGATAAATATACGTCACGCAGCTTAATCCGAAAAAAACTAGCTCTTAAAATCTGCAAGACGCGTTCAAAAATTTGCATTCCTGTTGAAAATATTGAACTTTAAATTTTGCCTAAAAATCTCTATGTGTAAGTTCGAGTGGCCAGCAGTTTATATAGTGGCATATAGAGTTTTGCAGTACTTATCTGTCTTATCGAAGAATGCGCTTAAAGAATTACAGCACATGTGTTAATTAAATTTCTGTTGAATCCAGTGATTGCTGCTGATTTTTCGAATGTCGGAAAAAAGTCCCAGCAGTATTGCCGTCATTTGTAGTACCCTCACTCTGTTTTACAACGTCTGTTAGTATCCCAAGTTCATTTCGAAAATCATTTTGTATTTTCTTTTTCCTTGCTCTTTTATTACTTTGTTTTCAACCTTAGTGGCATTCTTAATTAAGTAACCCCACAGTGTTTGTGGCATCAATGAGTCAGTGTCCAGTGAATAAAAAATAAAAATAAATTATTGTGAAAGTCAGAATATATGTCGTATGTAAGTTCTCTTTTGTGATTTTAGCATTTTTTATTGTAATATTTTTAGGTTATTACTTGTTATGTTATTTTAAACATTATCAAATCCTTTGACGAATGCAAAATATTTGTGAAGATTTTAAGAACACGAATAAATTGAAAATGAAATTACAAAGCGCACTTAATGAGTTAACTTATTACCTACTTCTTAGAATACTATAATGTTTAATAAAATAACAATTTAAAACTGGGTGTAGTAACGTATTTTTAAAATTATGTAGATACTTAGATTCATGAATATTTTATTTAATTTTATTCTAGCCACTTTTCTTAGTAAAAGTTAAATTACTTGTAACTTCTTAGAAAATTTAATATAACATACCTGGAATATCTTCAAAAGCGGCACTAAAAAGCAACTTGGAATTCGTGCATGTGCGACATTACTAAAGAAAAATTTTTTTTTTCAATAATCGTACAACTTCGGATGAGATTTTTGGATATTTCTAATGAGTTGTGTAATCCTCTACTCTAATGT
Source organism: Philopedon plagiatum (assembly GCA_963971165.1). NCBI lineage: Eukaryota > Metazoa > Arthropoda > Insecta > Coleoptera > Curculionidae > Philopedon > Philopedon plagiatum. The sequence continues at coordinate 77,555,096 of OZ020193.1, forward strand.
ATGCGACAACTTAGGCATATTTAGGCATTTTTTTAAAAATCACACCAAAATTTGTTTTTTCTTCGACTAGGACCACAATTCTTCAAAATTCCGTATGTAAGTAAACTTTACAAATATTTCCACGAAAATCTGAAAATATCAAGAGTAGTTAGCATACTATAGCTACAACAAAAATTGCTTTCACATTTTTTATAGAACACATTATGCATTTTTTTAAGTTAGACTTATTTTCGCATTATTTTTATTGCTCTCAGAAAAGTCAAATTTCTGCTTAAAAAGGAAGTACTTTACGGTGATACATTTTACGAATAATCTAGAGACAAAACAAATTAAAATTCGATAGTCGCTGTTTTGCCCTATGCCCACGAACTATCAAAAACGTTACACTGTGCGACGCTATCGCGTTCAGTGCTGCCAATGCAATCATCCAACTTTCCCCACTTCAAGTGTTGAAAATACCCGCACTGGCCTTAAATTACCCGCGTCACTGAAAACCCTAAATATTTGTTAAAGAGATTTTTGAAAAAAAAAAAAAAATTATGTTCGAATATTAGGATATAAATTTACAAGTCGGAACTGTAGGTAGAATGCAGAACATTGTTCCGCATTTGACAATTCGTTGTGCGTCAAAATCGTGTTTTTTAAGTAAAGCGCGATATGTGATTTTATAGCCGAAAAAAGTGGCACAATGAGAAAGCTTCTTAGTTATTAACTATGATTTTTTTTTCACAATCACATTTTATTTTTGTTGTCTAAGGCTAACAGAGTATTCTTTTATTTTTGGGTTTCTTGTTTTGTATATCTGTTTTGTTTGTAAATCATATCATAATATATTTATGGTTAACAAAATATTTACTCTTTTAATTTTAAATTTAAATGTTAAATGTCTTTAATCCGTTTGTATTGTATTTTCCTCCCAAGAGTCCCAAGGAGGCCGCTCCGACAAGAGGCCGGTCTGACCTCAGCTCGGTAAAAAAAAATCTGTCAATCCGGCCCTGGTTCATGCACTTGAAAAAAATGCGAATTTGTTTCGCGTGCATATTCAACTTTCTTAAATTTAAAAATAACATTAATGCCACAGATCAAACTTAAAAAAGCATTTCAATTATTTTTAAAAAATAATAGTTTTTGTTATGGAATCTTTATCTAGTTTTACAAATTTTCAGGGAATAATGAACAAAAATATAAAGTAACTGATGTAAACTTATGTTTTGAAAAACCACAAAACACATTTTGTTTATGTAAATAACAATTTTTTATTTAAAAACTATTTTAGCATTGATTTGATGTCACCAGTAGGTACTTTTTAAGCCTATATTCACATTAAAATATCTGCAAGGTTTTTTCTTGGGACTTATCTGGAACCTGTAACAAAAGAAAACAAAGCAAATAAAGTAAAAAATTACACAATTACATAATAATTTTAATAAAAGCACTATGTTCTACAGTCTACAGCCCAAGTAAATAACTTGTTTATAGATATCTTATTCTAAATAGTAACAAGTGTATGGGGATATGGGTTTTATATTCACATGATAAAAATAGTAGTTAAGTAAACGTGCCACAAAAAAAATTTGAGTTAATGAATCATGAGCAAAGAGTTTATTAAAGGAGAAAGAGCAAAATTTTACGGTGGATTAAATAAATACTCTACAGTTTGCTTGAGTTTGAGCGTGACACATGGTTAAAAAAATTATAATCGTCATACTACCAGCAATTAGGTTTACAAATTGACCAGTATACCCACCCAGACAAAAATGTTTTGTTAGCTTAACTGGACAAAAGTTATATAGTATGCTATTGCGGGTATAAACACAGCACTTGAGGTAAAAATAAGAAACAAAATTGTACTCAAAAATTTTGTAACGTAGGTAGTGATAGCTACATATTTAACTAAGATATTGATGACAATATTTTACCTTATCAAGAAAATAACAACAAAGGTTTCGTTTCCAAATTTTTTCCTTGGCAGTAAGGTATTTCGCCGAATATTGATTGTGTCTAGGATAATCTCTCAAATAACATTCATTTAGAACTCCATTCCTTACATGTAGGTTTATCAGGATTATCAGGAAGTATGTTGTTGTGCTTTATCTTCCATCAAAAGTTCGATTTTTAGGGTTAGGAATTCTCATTCTTTAGATATATTAAAATCTTTTGAATGCACCTAAAACAAACAGACAAATGGATAATAATGACAAGAGGATAGTAGTTAAGGAAGCTGAAAAGCTGCAAATTTTTTATGTAAAGCATTTTTAACGCAAACTTTAAAAATTAACAGAAAAATTATACAAATTTGGCTGGTATCTGTACGGTATTTTATGGTTCAATAGTTTCATACAACTTACCTTAGAAATACATATACATATGTTCAGAAGTTTATTTTCTTCTATATTTGTGTAATTTTTCTATTCGCTTTGCCTATTTTCCCAAAAATATTTTTTTGATTCAAAATAACTTTGCTTTAGAAGAAATACAAAACGCTTTGTTGATATTAAAATCTGACGTTTATCGTTCGAGTTTTCCCGAAACTGCGACCGGTTCCAAATCTAAAAGCCGATGTTAAGCGATTGCTGTTTAAAGTAGGCCTGGGCCGGCTTTGATTAAATCTTGGGTAACTTGACCAAAATTTAACAACGCATTAAAATTTAACACGTTGTTAGTTAATCACGAATTTAATGTTCTTTCTGCAACCCAGCGTTAAACTCTTCGCGTTTCATTTCTATAACTCTAAATCTTTGTTATTTTTTCTTTGCTTTTCGTGCTATTTTCATCCAGTCATGAGCGCAAAAAATATAGGGGCTTTTGCGACTAAATTTTTCAATTATGCCGAAGTTAGCATCGTTCGGCAAATACGAATGACCGGATACTAAAAATTTAAGGTGTATAGTGACTACAGCCATATTTGGATCTTGTACCAACTTTAGCAGGGAGAGGGGCATTTTTGTATTCCTATTCTGACCTATGCATGAGTCAGAATATATTATGATATGTTCATGGTTTGCTGTAAATTCTTTCAAATGTTGCACTACACACGATGCGACATCTTGAGATCCGCGGCCTCCTTCTGTTTTATCATACATGTACATAAATCCAACCCCTTTATTAAATGAAGGTACCCCGAGGTTGTAAACATATAATTTTTTTTGTAATAGACCACAAATGTGGCAATTTTAGGAAATGGTAGGGCTTTTTGAAGGTGGAAGGTTAGTACATAGTTGATGTCTGAGTCCTTTTGTTGGTCGCTTTTTAGAGCAGTGCGTGCTTGTTCAGCTTTGGAAAGATGTGGCTGTTTATCTATTTTTAGCTTTTTTTTGGTATCTTCATTATTTTCAACTCTAATTGTTCAAATATTTTTTGCCAGGATTATCTTTCCTTGTATAATGGCTTTGATATGCGGGAAAAGAGTTAATATGTTCGTTAATTTTATAATCATCTACTTTCTTTCTTAGATTGATTCCTCGTGAATCTATTACTGAACATACTTTATCTTTTGAAATACAGCGATATAATCTACCGACACTAATTTGCAATGTATCCATGAAATATTCTTACAAACAAACATTGTGTGGTTTTCCACCCGACGACTGTACTTGTAAGACGTCTGCTTTGCTGCACCTGAACCATCTCTAATTCGTTTTCTTGCAACTTTTTGCGCTGTTACTAAGCCTCGTATAAAAATATTTTGACGGGAATAGCCAGGTAGTTTCCAGAAAGATTCGAAAATTAGTTTTCGCTGATCATCTTTAATTTTACCGTTGCAATTTTGTTTGCACTTACAAGCAATGTTTGAAATGTTTTTGAAGGTACGGTTTTTACCGATGAAGAAATGTATTCTTTACCGCAATTTCGTCTGTATTGTTTTCACATTAGCCTTCCAATTACTTCTGTTTACACTTCGTTTTCTAATTTTAGTAATAACTGTCGCAGTATTGTCGTCAGATGTGGTGTCTGAAATACTCAGCAAATTCGGTATGGGATCATTGTTCTGTGTTGGTACACATTCATCGCCTATAAAAAAAATTGCAACTAAAAAGTTTTGGTCAAATCCCGTATATGCTGGATAGTATTTGCAAACGCAAACATAACCTAACTTAAAGGAAATAATGGTGAAAATAATTAAATTATACCTTCAGATTCGCTAGAATCAGATGTCTCGGAAGAATGACGGTAATCATAGTCTGATCCGCTTGACTGAAGTGGCTCAGATTCTATTTCACTTTGTAACAGTGAAATCCGGTTTGTTACCTTAAAAAGTCGCTACTGATGTTTCAATAATAGCGGGAAAAAAAAAGTGGTTAATCTGGACTAGGTGGCTTAACTTCCAGGAAACTACGCAAATCCTGATGAGAAATCTTCCTAGAGAAACGTAGTCACTGTCTACTGTAGGACTACCTCGTTTGCCGGTGCGTGGGGTGAGTAATATCTCAAAGAAAAACATGGGACGCCATCTGCTTTATTTCGTCCTTTATGACTAGAGACAGTGACTGCTTATTTTAGCAAAGAAAAACAGGAAAAACTACAGTACTCTATGAAAAGAAAACACATAATTCATCAAAATTTCCCCGTATATTTACATAGGTAATTAAATAACAAAAACAAGAATCAGAAACATTCCTACCACTAACCGCGAGGAAGGGGATGCATGCCGTTCGCTAAAAGTACGAAGAGAAAGAACACCTCTATACCGTCTCACAATCAGCTGATTTTGAAAGTCTAACCATCGACGTTAGGTTAATTTCGTGACAGTTTAGTATTCATAGTTTAATTAATTTAGCTGCATTTATCTTTAAAAATCCACATACTTCACGTATTGTACAAGTTAAGAAGAACTTATAATAAGCATAGTGTGTGATTATGTAGTGAAATTGTGAACAGTGTAAAAAAGGGAGCCTGACTTTCGTTACCAGCTTGCTATGCTACAGTGTGATATTGCAATCCGTACATAGTATCTTTTCCGTATTTCAATAATTATTACGCGTGCCAAGAGTCATTAGTAAAGTATTGCAAACGGGGGTAAATCCAGAGACGGCTCTAACCTAGTTGGAAATAAAATCAGGATTCGATATGCAAATAAAATACAAATATTTATTTACCCACATTGTGTTATTTGAAAGTGCGAGATAAGAAAATACCATACAGGGTGTCTGAAAACTCTTAGCATGGGCAAATATCTTTACTATTAATAAAGATAGAGACACCAAATTTTAGTTGTATCTTATTGGTTAATAAATCTACTTTTTTATGTAATTTGACTTTTTCAACCCCCTTGGGGGGTTATGCTAGGGAGTTGAGGTCAAAAATTTTGAATGCAAACCTATGCCGGGTGGCCTCTTCTTTTAAAAGTCTTCACAAAAGAAACATTGTACCGCAACTCCCGTATTTTAATGCATTTTTAAATGGCAAGCCTATAAAAATTATAAATCGTATAATCGGGCGGGGCACAAGTCGACCATTAGTCGACCTCTTTTGCCATACAGTACCAGTCTGCGCTGCTATTTTGTGTTTTGTGGGGCACTTTTTTCTAACTTTTTCCAACTTTACTTCTTCATTTGTCGTTTTCATATTTTTTGTTTTTTGACATCTGCGCAGTAGACCCAAATGCGTACCACGCGCAAACCGAGCGTGCTAGACATGCGTACGCAATTTCAGGAGATGTACGTGGGTGTCTACATTCGAACCCATTCACTTTTAAGAATATATCCCCAATAGTCAAAGTACCACTACGTATTTAACTTTATAACTTTTTCCCCAAGTTTTCTTCGACTTTATTTTTCGTTATTTGTCACCTGCGCAGTAGACTAAAATGCGTACCTCGCGCAAGCCGAGCCTGCTAGACATGCGAACGCATTTCAGGAGATGTACTTGGGTGGCTACATTCGAAACCATTTACTTTGAAGAATATATCCACAATAGTCAAGATACCACTACGTATTTACCTTTATAACTTTTCCCCAAGTTTTTTTCGACTTTATCTTTCGCTATTTGCCATCTGCGCAGTAGACCAAAATGCGTACCTCGCGCAAACCGAGCGTGCTAGACATGCGTACGCAATTTCAGGAGATGTACTTGGGTGTCTACATTCGAACCCATTCACTTTTAAGAATATACCCCCAATAGTCAAGGTACCACTACGTAGTTAACTTTATAACTTTTTCCCAAGTGTTTTTCGACTTTATTTTTCGTTTCTTGTCATCTGCGCAGTAGAACAAAATGCGTACCAAGCGCAAACCGAGCGTGCTGGACATGCGCACGGAATTTCAGGAGATGGACATCGGTGTCTACATTTGAACCCATTCACTTTTAAGAATATATTCCCAAAAGTCAAGGTACCACTACGTATTTAACTTTATAACTTTTTCCCAAGTTTATTTCGACTTTATTTTTCGTTATTTGCCATCTGCGCAGTGGACTAAAATGCGTACCACGCGCAAACTAAGAGGGCTAGACATGTGCACGAAATTTCAGGGGATGTACTTTGGTATCTACATTCAAACCTACCCAGTTTCAAGAATATATCGCCAATAGTAAAACTACAACTACGTATTTAACATATTTTTACGATTTTATGACGTCTTACTTTTTTGAACATTCTTAACTATGTGACATTGTGACCAACCGTGCCAGCCTTACTAATCAGTTATATCACGCACTGACTTATTTCCGGCATGGCCGCCCCTTCTTATTTAGTCAAGCATTAGCCTTACCATAGTTATTGAGACTTTTGCGTCCTGTGAGAAATTCACAATATTGTATGTCTCACGGAACCGTCTATGCGCGAGTCGAACTTGCACTCAACCGTTTTTTTTATTTCACACAATCACGGCAACGCCCATGAATTAAATTAGGTATTTCTGTCAAATACCGTATGTACTTATTTTCGGCATCGACGCCTCTGGTAACAGACCAACAGTGACTGTTTAGAATGGCCACCATGAACTTCTTGGCAGTAATAAAGTCCGTTTTGGAATTCTGCCAAGAAGTAACATCTGAGAAAAGACCTTTAAAATGAGGTACCACACGGCATAGGGTTGCATTTAAAATTTTTGACCTCAACTCCCTAGCGTAACCCCCCAAGGGGATTGTAAAGGTCAAATTACATAAAAAAGTAGATTTATTAACCAATAAGATAAAACTAAAATTTGGTGTCTCTATCTTAATTAATAGTAAATATATTTGCCCATGCTAAGACTTTTCAGACACCCTGTATGGTATTTTCGTATTTCGCACTTTGAAATAACACAATGTGGATAAATAAATATTTGTATTTTATTTTCACGCCGAATCCTAATTTTATTTCCAACTAGGTTAGAGCCGTCTCTGGATTTACCCCCGTTTGCAAAACTTTAGTCATTAGATAAAGAGTAGCACCAAGTGTCCAAGTTAAATAATAAGTTAGAATAGTAAAGTACGATTTATATAAGACTACACGTAGCCGAGGGTGTTTATCAATATAGTACGGCCTGCAGCCAATATTTTGGTGAGCTAAGAGTGTTTTTTTATCCTACAAGAGGTACGTTTATCAAACCTGCGCCCAATGGGGCTCGCCTAAAGTTCAATGCAGTCTGCCTTCCTCCAAGGAGATGCATTCGACGGAGTCTACCACGGTGAATCTGGGGATCTGTGAGCCTACTCAAGACTAAGGCTCAAATTAAGAAGCTGGCTACACATGGCCCCACAAAAATCAGCCAGGAATGTGACTTTTGATGTCCAGGTCATAAAAAAGGCATACAAGAAAACCGACTTTTAGATCCATGAAATTCTGGACTTGAGCAAGGTATATATACATTAAAGCACGAATATAAATTAGAAATAGATTGATTCTGTATTTAGGAATAGGAATAAAATCTTACCTGAGATGTTAGGTGATAAGGGTGGGGGACAGCAATTTTTAAGCGTTTTTTCCCGAAAAATGTTTAAAAAATGCTATACAAAATACATCAGCTTTTATTTGACACCATACGCAGAAAAAAGTAGTATCGTACATTGAATTGGATACCCACCCATTCATTCAATGACACACTCTATTCCGTATTGCACAGTACAAATTCGGTTTATTTCAATGATTAGTTTATCATTGTTAACCAATAGGTTATAAGATTGCTTGAAATATTTTTAGATGTATTTTCATTGGTTTTTAATGGATCGTTCAAATATAACAATTATTTGATGCCAGTAATACTCTATTCTAAATTCAATACAAACTATCATTGGTTTCACTAGAAGTTTATTTGTAAGGATATGCACCTCATTTGATGCAAAATAGCTGTTATTGTTTCAATGACAACAGTAATTAATTTAATGTAACTTCTAATAGACAGAAACATTTTTGTTTAAATTCAATCATATATGTGTTTTGAAGAACAATTACTCTTATTTAATATAATGAAAAATTTCTAATATGTACAACAATAATTATACTTATATTTGAAACAACGCTTTATTTATTTTTCATGTGGAATTTTATGGAAATTTGTGGGGGTTTTCTCCCTTTATAACACGAGAACTGAAACACAACTAAAATATTAATGGTGCAAAAAATATGAATTTTGCCACCAAATTCGAGTTAGGGAACCCACAAAAGAAAATCAGCAAAAATGCCAAGACTTTCCTTAGTGCACGACGGCAGGAGTTTTCGTCTAACTGAATAACGTTCTCCGCGAAAAAGGCGGTAAATTCTACTGGCAGAACCTTACGGATTTTATTTCTAATCTTTGACTTGACATCTGACAATCGTTTAAATAAAAAAATCAAAACAAACTCGATAAAAGGCAGAGAATAAATCAAATAACTCTTTAGTTACACAATAATTAGTTTTAAACGAATCTGAATAGTTAATTTATCCCAAAACAGTCATCAATATTTTTGAAAGTAGCCAGCTATGGTAAACTTCATTTTTGATACCCTAAGCAGTTCCACGACAAATTTTCAATCGATGAAACTAATGCACTTTTTCCATTTTTAGGTGAACCGAGAAGGGCTGGAAGTTCAGGCTGAAATTTAAGTGTTTATTGGAAGATGACGGGTAATGTTTTACTGAGTTGTATGAGCGATGTCTGTTAAAATAAAGAGCAAAAGTTGAAAAGTAAGAAATTGGTACTTTTGGTTTCATTAAAATAAAAGCGTCCACAAACCGGTAAGTATTGATCATTATTTTCTTGGTTATCCAAGAGTAGGAAAATTAGAACCGTAACAACTTTCATCAATTTTAATAAAACAAGAAATTATCGCTTTAAAAACACATTAGCACACTGACAGCGGGTTGTACAAAACTTTTAATCAAGTAATAAATTTAATTGACGTTTAGAGTCAGCTTTGGCAATGATGTTAAGATAAGTGCTGTCACATTACAAGTCTCTAAAGTAGTAAAAGTAACCCGATCTTGAGTCTTCGCATGCGCAGTAGGGTCGGCCTTGGTCGCGCAGCTAGGCTATTGTTATTTGGCCTTGATATGCGCAGGTGTTATTCCAAGGTCATGGCCAAAAACTTGGCCTTGCACGAGAGCAGATGTTTCTTTGTTTGGTGATGATCAGGTGTACGACGCTTATTTCAAGGTTACATTTGTGATGTATGTTTTCGAAGTCGCCGGATGTATTCCTCCCACTCTAAATAAATACTTGACCTTGGATTATTTCCTAATAAATATGGCTCAATTCGAAAATAGCTTTCATAGTCACACATACATCGTATGCGTTAAGTGTTGATTTGACATATAAAAATATTGTGTTTGTGGTGTGGTTCTACAAGTGTTTATTAAAGGTACTTGACAGTAATTGTTTTTATCACATTTTAAATCATGAACATTTCAAACCAGACGTTAGCCGAAATGAACAATATGATTAACCAAGATGTTCAATTTCTGAAACGTAGAAAATTCTCTACATTAACGGTGGGCAAAATTTATATGGGCCATCATTAATCATGACGCCCGGTGACAGAGGCTTCGGTGGCTGTGACATCTCCAAAATATCTGGATATTTCACTGGCACTGATGGGTGTTTAAATTGGAATTTCTTCTTCTTCTTTTGACCCTCCACAGCTGCATAAAATTTATTTTTACTACCGCTGACTGTTTTTGGTAATGTCAGCAGCTTTTCCAACTTAGTAGTGAGTTGCCGTTTCGCCTTCTTTACCACCACATCACTAATTATGTTAATGTGGCCTCCATCCTTCTCCGTCCAGTTGTTAACGTAATCAACCGCCGAATTTACTTTTTTCCTTCTTTTCCGCGTCTTTTTCTTCTACAAACGCCGTGTTTAGCACTTCAGCATCGTGCCACTCTTCGAACACACCCGGGGTCAGCAGGTCGAGAACTTCTTGCCCTATCAGCTCTACATGGGTAGTACTACCATCCAAATTGAACGTATTTAACATCAACGACTCATCACTGGAATTCATTTTTCTAACTAACACACTGCGCTAAACTGACAAATGTATTTACTTGACGAACTGTTCTAGCGAACTATGAAATGCTCTGCCTAGCAAACCAAATTTATACTTATCACCCCACCATAAACTCCCCTACCCTATTTGAAGGTTGATGCTTTGGAGGCCAAATAAGTTAATTCAACTTACAAGGTTTCGTTCTACGACTAAACAGCGATTCAAGGACATAGTTTCAAGGTAATCATGTGTCCTTACTTCTGTTATGGTTTGTGCTTTCAAGGTTATCTGATCAAGACAACCCATATGTAGACACTCTCTTTCCTTCGATGACTATTATCAGATACTATAATGTTGCCTGCAGAGCAAGATACTACTCTTTCGGCCGATACTTTTGTAGGAGCACAAATAATCATTTCTGCAATTTGCTTTAATTGCAAAAGACGAATATATATATATTTGGACTGACCACATCCAATGTCACAGTTATATTGAATTGTTGAGAGTCAAGATCGTTAAGTTCCATTCCTGTGGAACGCTGATGTGTCAACAAGGGCCGATTAACAGATCTGATACTTTGAGAAGACAATGGATGCTGCAAGAAGTTTACAAGCAAGGCATTGATTGATTTTTATTTTGTAACTTTACTACGGTATTGTTAAATAAAACAACATATTATTGAAACACACTTGTATGTATTTTACTGTTCTGTGTTATAAAACTAATTACTATAGTGGTAAATAAAACTACATGACATTGGAGCAAATATGTTTTTTTTATTTTTCTAAAACATGGACTTTCCAACATTTTTCTGATTATAACTATTATTTTCGGGTAGAAAACTTTGTATAGCATGTACAAATAAACTGCTGGCCAATTCAAGCGGGACAAACTAAATTTTTGATAAAATTTAGAGTGGAATATTTTCGAAACGAAAAAAGATTTTGATTTAACTTTTTCAGTATGTAATTGAATAGTTCTTCTAGTTTTTATACTTCAAGGCACTATTGCTAGCAGTCGCTGCAACTCTATTTTACAGGGTGTTAAGTGAAACCCTGACTTTTTTGGAAAAGTTTTCCAGTTCCGAGAATCTAGGAAGAATTTTTTTTGAATTTTCTTTTCATACTAAAATGATCCATGGTCAAATACAAAAAAACAATTTCTCCGGATTTTCTCTATTTTCATTTGTTTTCCGTATACAGGGGTTAGTCGAAATTATCGACTTCTTCTTACAAAGGAACCCCTAATTTGGCCGTTTATTCACAAAAAGCGAAAGACCAAGTAAATTTGTAGTTTGAAGTAGTCCAGCTAACAAAATTAATACAAATTTTTGTACAGGGTGTAGCAAGTTTGGATCACGGGCTAGTAAATTATTATTTTTTAATTTCTACTACTTTTTCCTAAGTTAACTATTAATTATCACGTGCTACGTTAAAGGGTTAAAATTTGTTAGGTCCGATAACAGTACTGGTTAGAAAGATCCTTTTTGCCCAAACGGGTTTTTCATTTTTTGTCTAGTCCCATTTTTAGTGATTAAACGGCTCGCATTTTGAACCTAACTTTTTGCAATTGCATCCATGAACGATTGAAGTGAGAGTGCTTTTTTGGTGGTACATAATGAATGTTTTATCCAACCAAAAAACATGTAGTGGCCAAACAGCTAATGATGCTTATTCGAAGAATTTTTTAGCATTATACAGGGTTGCAAAAAATATACCACCTATACTTTATATGGAAGTCATGTGATTTTCAAATTAATTGAATATAGTCCCAATTTTCTTGGAACTTTTTGCCGAAACTGTTTTTGAATTTTTTTGTCTGGTCCCATTTTTAGTGATACAAATGGCTTGCGTTTAAAACTTAACTTTTTGCGATTGCATTCATGAACTATTGAAGTGGACATCGTTTATTGGTTTAACCAACCAATAAAAAAGTGTCGTGGCCATAGAGCTAAAGATGCTTATTCGCTGCTTTTGTCCGCGTTTGCCCAAAACATATCACCTACATTTTATATGAAAATCATGTGATTTTAGAGTCCTTTAGGTATTCATAAAGTTCCTTTTTGCTATATTAATAATTATTAAAGAAAATGTCCTACTTATTATTAATAAAATCTAGTAACGATACAGATAAAAAGAATAATATTCATTCGGAACTTTTTCACATTATACAGGATTGTGCAGAAGTTACTACTTATAATAGAAGCCACGTGTTTCTCGATATCTTTGGATTTTCGTAAACTTCGATTATTCATTATAAAAGAAAAATATTTTACCACTGCTCTAAAAAGTCAGTACATGGCATTGAGAAATTTTAATTAATAAGAAGTGTCTTAAATTAATAGTCACGGAGTACATTTTTCTCGTCAAAAATTGGAGATGGATAGTGAATTCAACTGAACAAGTTATAAAATTCTGTATAGCGTAGTTTTTAGAAGGTATAGAAATTTCAGAAGATTTAATTACTTTTGAAAGTACTCGAAAAGATACGTAATTTTCAAATTTAGTAGTTATTTTTCCCGGCATTACTTTAGGAGATCCAAAATGTAAATTTTGGTTGTTACTTTTATAGGTAAACAGAAAACGTTTTAAATTATAGAACATTTTTTTTACTTGAAGGTATTATAAAAACTTGCAACTAACGAAAACAAAACAAATCTTAATACCTAGTAGGACCTCCCCTTACATTTATTATCTCTTGGCATCTTCGAGGCATGCTTATTACCAAATTATTGACAAATTCTTGCTGAATATTTTCCCACTCCTGAACAATGGCGTCTGCAAGTTGTTCTAGAGTCTGAGGAGGATCTTCCCTAGAACTTACCAATAATTTCAATTTAGACCAGACGTGTTCGATAATATTCATGTCTGGTGATTTTGCAGGCCAGACCATCCTGGTAATATTATTAGCTTCCAAAAACTCTTGCACAATGCGTGCTCTATGAGGTCTGGCGTTATCGTCAATTAGCACAAAATCGTTCCCAAAATTGTTTGCAAATGGTAGAACGATATTGCTTAAAATTTCGTCCCTATATACCTGACCGTTAATGGGCTCCAATGTTAAAAAAAGTTCCGTTTTGCCATTAAACATTACACCACCCCAAACAGTAACGCCTCCACCACCAAAAGGTTCCTGAGGAGCCATATTCTCCTCCATATACCGTTCGCCACGTTCACGCCAAACTAATATTCTGCCGTCCGAGTGAATTAAATTAAATCTTGACTCGTCTACAAACATGCAGTTTTCCCAGTTATCTAATGGCCAATTGCGATGTTCATATGCCCACTGGAGACGTCTTCGCCTATGCTGTGGTAGAAGTCGCACACATTTAGCACGTCGCCGAGCTCTAAAATTAAAATTTTGGCTTAAAAATCTGTAGTATAGGTGTAGGGAATGAACCAATAAATAAGCCAACAGTAGCTTTTATTATACTAAAATGCAAAATTAGGTCAATTTTCATAACGTTAGTTCTAGGGAAGAACTAAGGAACATTACGCTGCAAGCACAAATAATGTGTTTAGGGTCGCCTATCAAAACTTTAATTTATGAACAACTTAGTTCAAGTTTACATTTATAATATCGGTGCGCAAAATCCAAGATTCACGCCTCAGCTGACGTCGATATTATAATAGCCGACTTACTAAAATGAAACACTAAAAATATTGGTACAAAAAATAAGATCTCATTTGAAGTAACTCACCTTAAGTTATTATTGTTTAAAGTTCTTCTAATGGTCCTATTGCTCACACGAATGTGTGTTCTTGCTCTGAACTCCTGGTTAATTTTCTCTGATGGAATTTTTCGCCTTCGACGAGCCTCTCTAACCAACCATCTTTCATCTGCAATGCCGACTTTCTTTTGGCGACCTCCCCCATAACGATAGTTTGCACTTCCCGTTTCGTGGAAGCGTTGACGCAGTCGAGATATTGTACTTCGCCCAACCCCGTACATATCCGCAATAATACTAATTTTTACCCCATCTTGTAGTAAACGCAAACAATTAGCTTGTTCTTTTGCACTTAATCGAGCCATTATAAAGGATAATAACGCACCAATTCAAAGAAGAATACTTTGTTGCCTTGGTAACTGTCAATAGCAAAGAAAATGTTTTATTTTTTGGCCTACTAGATCTTTTGACTAAGAAATAGAAACGCCGCTAAATTAACAGAAATCCACCTGCAAAGTATAGGTGGTATATTTTTTGCAACCCTGTATAATGCTAAAAAATTCTTCGAATAAGCATCATTAGCTGTTTGGCCACTACATGTTTTTTGGTTGGATAAAACATTCATTATGTACCACCAAAAAAGCACTCTCACTTCAATCGTTCATGGATGCAACTGCAAAAAGTTAGGTTCAAAATGCGAGCCGTTTAATCACTAAAAATGGGACTAGACAAAAAATGAAAAACCCGTTTGGGCAAAAAGGATCTTTCTAACCAGTACTGTTATCGGACCTAACAAATTTTAACCCTTTAACGTAGCACGTGATAATTAATAGTTAACTTAGGAAAAAGTAGTAGAAATTAAAAAATAATAATTTACTAGCCCGTGATCCAAACTTGCTACACCCTGTACAAAAATTTGTATTAATTTTGTTAGCTGGACTACTTCAAACTACAAATTTACTTGGTCTTTCGCTTTTTGTGAATAAACGGCCAAATTAGGGGTTCCTTTGTAAGAAGACGTCGATAATTTCGACTAACCCCTGTATACGGAAAACAAATGAAAATAAAGAAAATCCGGAGAAATTGTTTTTTTGTATTTGACCATGGATCATTTTAGTATGAAAAGAAAATTCAAAAAAAATTCTTCCTAGATTCTCGGAACTGGAAAACTTTTCCAAAAAAGTCAGGGTTTCACTTAACACCCTGTAAAATAGAGTTGCAGCGACTGCTAGCAATAGTGCCTTAAAGTATAAAAACTAGAAGAACTATTCAATTACATACTGAAAAAGTTAAATCAAAATTTTTTTTCGTTTCGAAAATATTCCACTCTAAATTTTATCAAAAATTTAGTTTGTCCCGCTTGAATTGGCCAGCAGTTTATATTTAGGTTATCCTCAGGGTCTGTTTCGTAAAACTTTATGTCTGGGTACCCCCAAGGTAGAGTTTTTGTTGTTGATGGCATAATATAACGTTTATCGTCATGGTGGGATAAAGCAACTTTATTTATTATTTCAGTATATAAGTCGTATTTATAACTTCGGAAGGTTTCATTTTTCGAAATATCTGACCACCACGTTCTACGATTTTCCGATAATCTTCCAGGTGGATTTGTTTTTCGATTACACATTTTTTATACCTTTCGCTTTTTCAATTTCGCTACTGATCGACTTTATACAATAAGCCTTGGCTCCGGTACCATAAAAACGTATTATTGGGTCACCTGGAAATTAATCCTTCATTCTACCTACTACTGACTGACTTTTCTTTATGTTAAACATATTTCCTTCGCTATAATTGGACGTATCGATTTATCCGGATTTTCTGCAATTATACGATAAAAGTTTTCGGTGAAAACTTTTAATATTAGCGAATCTGTGTCGGTATATAGTAAAGAAGCATTTTTGCCAAATTTCGCTTTAATTAAAGAGTTGACTAAAATCATAAATTACTGTTTTCGACGTGTCCAGTATGGAAAATCCGATACAATTGGTTTATTATAAATTACCTTTAATTGATCCATATGAACGGCGATCAATTCTGTATTAAAAACCGTTGAACTTTTAAAATTAGGACGAGAAATTAATGCTCTTGCCCCAATTTTATTCCTGTCATCGGGTAACTAGTTGTATATCGTTACGATTCTCCACATTTTCCATAGTCTTACCAAAAACGGCATTAATAATTAATTTAAAAGTGTCTTTACCAAACTTTGTTGTTGTCCTGTTGCGTAAATCTGTATTTAATTCGATATATATGTCTTTAACCACGATAATTGATTAAATTTCAAAATTATGTGTGTTTGCATTACCATTAGACCGTTATTGCTTTCTTGTTTTAATGTTCGGTAATGGACGATGTATTTCTTTTTATCCTTTAAATTTGGAATTAACTTTGATAATTTTACAGATTCCGTGGGTGGTGCAATATTTTCAACTAAAAGGGGTAAGTCGGAATGATCATCATATAGCGTATCCCGATAATGAACGTCAACTTCCAAACCGTACCCTTCTGGGCCGTTATCGTCCACATCCACAATATTTAAATTTAAAATTTCATGCTCTGGTAACAATCTAAAGCCACCAAATGGTAATGCCTGCGACATACTATGACAGTACAGATTTGTAGCATCAAGATAAGAAATATAACATTATGGTTCATTAGGATTAGGATAGTTTGGTACATATGTGTTGTTGGCAACGTGCTTCCGTTCCGAATACTTACTTATGCCGCCTCGAATACCTTTTTTGAAAAAATGAACTGTGTCGATATCAGTCAATAGCTCTAACTCTACCTTAGACATACGTAACATACAATCAAATGAATATCTTGGAAGGGTGTAGTACTGTGCGGGGTCCAATTTATAAGTTTCTAAACAAGTATCGCGAAATTGTTCAAAAACATCAGTTAATAATAAAACGTCAGATTTCAAATATAAATCCGAATAGTCCCCCAAATTCTTAGAATTAAATGTGCTCCACACCCTTTTAGCTCTATCGTAATCTTCATCGCTAATGTGCTCCTCTGACAAACTATCATAAAACTGATTTTTTGTGGGTAGAGTTATATGGTTCATTTTTTCCATTGAATCGACAAAACTATAGGGAAAAACAAGTGTTTCCCTAAAACTACCCACATCTAATCCGTTGCCAAAATTTTCGAGTGAAGTTGATAAAAATTTAAGATTTTTGAACCGCAATTTAAAATATTTATTATTTATTGTCCCACATTCATTATCGACATAATCGTGAACGTAAATACTTCTCGTAAACGAAATGTACTTTTCCTTGCTTTGAGCTAAAACATCGATCTTGTCTCCGTGATGACACAATTATTTAATAAACATATGAAAATCGTACCCACTCAAGTTATGAAATATAATTGGAATAAAACTGGGTAACTTGTAATTTAAATTGCAAATCGAATGAGCAGCACCAGATCTTTTTTTCCCAGTTATGTGACAGTGGTCCCTCACTTTCCAGTTATTATTTTCAAAAGGTTGTTCACATATACCACATTTTGTGGCATTATTGAACTCCGCTATTTGATCAACCGTTAAAGTTTCCATTGCTTTTATGTCTTTTAAGTATGTATTGAAAAGAGATCTTAAATCACTTTCAAGCTGAGAAAGAAAACCTGGGCTGCGTCGTTTCCCCGATAGAGCTCAAATTTAGAAATCGAATCGTCAAAGGAACACTTTGTTAAATAAGCAAAAGAATACGGTTCATGCTTGATGCTTTTTACTGAGTAAGAATTTGTGGGATTTGGTGCCACTGTATCCAATGGTTTAAGCACCGATTCAAAGTCCGCGTAAACAACAGACGGTACGCGCATTTGCTTTTCTATGTTTACAAATTTTAATATATTTTCACCTACACTCTTTCCAAATTTATCTATTTTTAAATTTAGCGATGGTGTTAATGAATATTTGTGGTTACAATCATTTTTCTGATGCCATATCAAAGATGATGGTGAATTAAAGTATATCAGACAACCAGCACAAAAAATACATTTTATATGTAATTTGACTGGAACATAATTTCGATAAGTCTTTTATCCAACAGTAATGACTTTTAGAACAACGCGTATCACAAATATCCTCATCATCATCTTTAATACTACAATCCTTTGTTATTAATAACAAGTTTACATGTCTATTAAGTTTTTTACCCGAATACCGTAATTGACCGACAACTTCATACTTCAATTTATTACTTTCAAAATTTCAACCACAAACGTTAACCGAAATATTCCTTTCTTCAAATTTTGATCCATACCTGTAAAATTCAACACTCTTGAATAGTGTGGATAAGATTGGATCTGTGACGCCATAGTAGTGGCAGGACACGGAGCAGACACGATTGCCCACGCAAAACAACACTCATCTTGATTAATCACATTGATGGTGGCTTTTTTCAATTCGATGAAACGTGGTAACTTTATATATGAAGAGCCACCAAACGGCTTATACTCGTTGACATTTACTTCCAGGTATAGAATTTTTTCCAGAGCCCAACCTATGAAAACAAAAAAAGGACAGTAAGTGTTTATTTCATTTTTTAGTCTTTAATTTATAACATACCTGGATCTTTTTCCTGAAACTAAGTCGATTGAATCTTCACGATTTCCACTAACGACTGATATATTTCTTCCAAATCGCTTCCTGCAGTAACAATTTCATTGCGTGTATTAAATGAGTTGTCACTGTACGTATTATCTTGTGTTGGTAAAATATACCGACTAACAACCACCATATTAACTTTTAAAGCACCACGCACTCTTACTATGTCACTTACTACGTTTAACACTTTTGCTTTAATTTCATCAAAAAATAATGAATAGTCAGTACCTATGTTCGTTATCACTTGATATTGTTGATATGGTATGTGGCAATCCTATTCCTAAAAGCACTGGACACGAGGTCATCACCTGCTGATATTGGCGAACATGCATTACTTTTATGGTGTATTGTTCTTTGGTGAGCTGCCATTTGATTTACTGGTATGGTTATATTGCAGAAAGAGCAAGAAGGCACCTCGGATGTTGATGCCCCATCGTCAAGTTTTCACTGTTTTCCACCATGTATGTTTGCAAATCGTGCTACACACGATTCTCTTTGTGTTGTACCATATTATAACTCCGAGTAAATGATTTACCACAATCTTCACACACGTACGCCATGACTTGTAAAGTATAAAGATTAAAAGAATGCATCCTCAAAGAATGTAGGGGAGTATGTACACTGTTGCGAAATATATTACCCCTCTTCAAAAACATTTTTATCAATGACGTATTTGTTTAGTTTTTTTTAGATGTATCAAACGTGGCGTTATTTTTTCGGCATTGCCGATCTTATTAAAATATAATCGCTTTAAGTTTAAAAAAATAACAAAAGTGTCCATAGTCTGGTATTATTCAGTTTTGACGATCGTGCAACAACGCTTAGACAGGTTGAGAATATTGTGGAGCAGCGCAAACATCGGGGTAAATTAATACATTTTCATTATTAAAAACATCGGTGACTCGCTGCATTCCGTTCACTGCTTCGCAGATAATTTAGTTGGATCTTTGAACCACATGACATCAGTGGTGGTACGCGATGGCGAGTAAACAAGGAAAAACAATTACAGGTGAAGCAAGAGAAATAGTGGCAAGTGTTTTAAGCGTTTGCGATGAGGAGGCTAGAAATAAATGTTTCAAACTGCCACTTACATCAAGTACTGCTAGGGTTGCTTTGTATACTGGGGTTAGCCAAAGAACAGTATGCAAAATAAGAAAGGAGAATGAAGAAAGAAAAAAAAAGCAGTCCAGGAAAACATTTACTTTCGCCTGGCACAAAACGTCCCCGCCCCTCTATCATTCAAAAAATTGATCAGGCCGATTTTCCAATTATCAGGCGACTTATAGAAAAATTTTATTGTGAATATAATTTACCGGCCTGCAATAAATTGCTGGTTAAACTTAAAAGTGAGATGGATTTCCCATACTGTAAGGATTCGTTAAGAAAACTTTTAAAGGCTAATGGATTTTACTGGCGAAAATGTCAGAATAAACGAAAACTCTTAGTGGAAAAGCCACATATTCTACATCTGCGATACAAATTTATGAGAAGTATAAAGAAATACCGAGATGAACAACGTCATATTATATACTTGGATGAAACCTGGGTCGATAATGACCTTACTTTTAAGAAATGTTGGCAGAGTGAGGAGGTATTTGGAGTTGTCAGCAACATAAGTAGTACAGGTAAATTAAGATTTCCATTCAAAGGTAATGTTTCGAATAAGGATTTACTGCAGATCTTAATAAATTTCGTTTTCATTACATTTCAATAATGCAGAAGAAAGATTTTTAAAGGGATTAAAAAAATTATGCCAAAAAATAATAAGTACTGTTGACGTACTAAAACTATAAGTACCACATGTACCTATATTATTTTTAAATGAAATATCTGTAAATTCTTTTAAACATATATAATGTTTTGTTTTATAACAGTTGCAGCAAATTGAGCTAAAATGGCTTGCACAGTCTTCTTTGAAGCAGCCACTACAAGTTCAATATTATTGTCAATACTTATATATATATATATATATATATATATATATATATATATATATATATATATATATATATATATATATATATATATATATATATATATATATATATATATATATATAATAAATGTAAATGCGAAGATTTACTTCTTCGCTAGTGCAGCGATAGGGCCGTGAATGAAAAATAAAAATAATGAGGACTATCTTTGATTCTGGTCTGGGTGACCTCCTGCTATCGATTTCTGGGCCCTTACCCATCAGCGGGCAGGCTTACACCCAGGGTGGCTGAAGAACAGACCACGATTTGACCAGAATCAAAGAGAGTCCTTATATCCAAAATGTTCGGAAAGGATGGGTAAGATGTAGTGGCTCGCGCCAACTAGTTTACCCAGTGTTGCTCCAAAAATGTTTGGCTGCTAACACAATAATACTCGAAAGTATGTCGATGTCGAGTTTCTCGACATCGACGCTACAAATGCACAATTGTACAACAATAGTAGAAACTACTATTGTTGTACAATTGTGCTTTTGTACCGTCGATGTCGAGAAAGTCGACATCGACATACTTTCGAGTATTATTGTGTTAGCAGCCAAACATTTTTGGAGCAACACAAAGTGAACATGTTATTAAAATAGAGAATAAGTACTGGGAAACGGATCAATATATGGAGGAAATACAGGAAAGAATAATAATTAACTTAGCAGAAGAAAGTGACAGTGAAGATACTTTTTCTGATATTTCCGACGATGACGATGAACCAAACGAAGAAAATTAATTACTTGTTCTAGGTAGTTACTTAGTGCTAAAAAATGTCCTCTGCTGTGAATTATTAAAACAAATTTTTGGTACACTTTCAGTTTACACATTTTTCACGTCTTTACTAGTTTTACAATAATTTTAAATACAAAAAATATATTTTGCCAATTAGGCATTCTGCGTTTTTATATCATACAATTAACAGTTCTATAGAAAATGGGTAAACTTCTCTGATTTTGCAGATGGTTTTTTCACGCATGTTATTCGGGTTTTTTAAATTATTTATATGTAAAATAAGAGTGTAAATAATTTTTTTTCTTTTGCCTGTAAATATTTTGATTCAAATAATTTTAGTAATGAACCTGAAAAATAAAGCTTTATTTTCGTTCTTAGAATATAATAATAATAATAATAATAATAGGTTTATTCAATAATTCATATGATACATGTACAATTGAGATATATATAGTTTTTTGAATAAGCCAATATAAACACTTGACTCACTAAGTAATACACTTGTTGTGAGTTGACTCAAAATATAATATAAATAATTTTATACAATTTATTTACAATAATAGTAATAATAATAAATATATCAGACACAACTAGATTATTAATAATCCCGAATTGAAATGACAATATATCATAATGAATATCCAGTTGGTTTTTATTAAGTATTTATAAATTATTTATTATATTATGTATTATTTGTCTTGGATTTGATAATATCCATTTTTTAATTTCATTTTTATATTTATTTAAAGATTTAATTATTTTAATTGATTTTGGCAATAAATCAAAAATATATGGAATTATATTTATAAAATTTTTATGACCAATTTTTTTGTTAACTCTGTTTTTATATGTGGTTGTATTTTTATTACGAGTGTTATGAATGTGATTATTATAGTTAATTTTATTTTTATTTTTAAAAATGTATATTAACATATTATATGAAAAAAGTTGTCTGATATCCATTTTCTTGCTTTCTTTATATAACCAGTCAGGCGAATATAAATAATCTCTTCCATAAATAATTTTTAAAATATATTTTTGTATTGTTTCTATATTATGAAGATAATTTCTATTGATACCTCCCCAGCCAAGTATTCCATAATTTAAATGTGTCTGTATCAATGAATAATATAATATTTCAAGTTGATCAATATTTAAGAATTGTTTTAAGTGTTTAAATTTTGGTATAAGAATTCTTAATTTTTTAGTTATATATTCACTATGAAAATTCCATTTTAAATTTTTATCAATAATTATTCCAAGATATTTGATACTTTCTGTTTCTTCTATACTGATATCTTTAAATTTCAGTTTACCAATATTATGTGAATTATTTATATATGAAGTAAATGGTATATATTTTGTTTTTTTATAATTTATAGTTAATAAATTATTATCAAACCAGGTGCTTATTTTTAAAAAATCTTTTTCAATTGTAGTTTTTAAAACATTCCAATTTTTTTCTTCATAAAAAACTACAGTATCATCTGCAAAACTATGTAATTTTCCTTGACAATTTAGGTTAAATATGTCATTTAGATATATGTTAAATAATAATGGTCCTAAGACAGTGCCTTGAGGAACCCCATAATCAAATGTTTTAGGTAAACTAATGTTTTCTCCAATTTTTACATGGTGTATTCTATTATTTAAATAGTTTTCAAATAAAGTTAATGTATGTCCACGAAATCCAATTTTTTCTAATTTTTCTAAAAGTATTTTATGGCTTACTGTATCAAAGGCTTTTGCTAAATCTAAAAATATACACGCTCTACTCATCTTATTATTCATTGAGTTATATACTTGACTGGTTAGATAACATATCGCATCTTCTGTAGTTTTTTTTTTTAAATCCAAATTGTTTGTCAGATAATATTTTATTTTTATTTAGGAAACTGTCCATTCTATCTTTTAAGACTTTTTCAAAAACTTTTGCTAATGATGAAATTAGTGTTATAGGTCTGTAATTTTTAATTTCAGTTTTATTACCATTTTTATAAATTGGTTTAATTATACCTATTTTAAAAGCAGTTGGGTATATTCCTGTTTTAAAAATAGTGTTTATTAAGTAAGTCAAAGGTTTACAAATATACGAATTAATTGATTTTAAAATTTCAGATGTGATACCGTCTATTCCAGGGGATTTCTTAAATTTTAAGTCATTTATAATTTCTTTTATTTCGGGATAATTGGTTTCTTGTAAATAACAAGAATTTAAATTATTTTGTAAAGTTTCTACTTTTATTTTATTTTGATTTTTATTTATTATATGATTAGCAAGTGACTCTCCAACTTTAGAAAAATATTCAATGAAATTATTTGATATTAAACTTTGATCTGTTGTTATTTCTCCATTTTGAAGTTTCATAAAATTAATTAAATTATTTTTATTATTGTTTTCATTGCAAAGTTTTTTTACACATTGCCATAGTTCTTTTGATGATTTACACGAATTTTCTATTTGAGATTTGTAATAATTTATTTTAGTTTTTTTAATAATTTCTGTTAATTTATTTTTATAAATTTTGTATTCATTTTTTAAATTTTCATTATTTAAATTTTTCATTTCTCTGTAAAGTTGATTTTTCTTGTTTATTGATACTAATAAACTATTTGTTATCCGTTCTTTCTTTGGCATATTTTTAATTTTTGTTTGGTATTTACAACATTCAACATTTAGCTTAATTTCTTTAATTAAAAAATTAGTTAAATCTTCTGGGGATTTTAATAAAAAATAAGGATCCCAATTAATTCTGCTAAAATTTTGATTTAATTTAGTATAATTTATGTAAGTCTTATATTTACTAATTTGTGATGGTTCATTTGTGGGTGTATTTGAGAGATTTTGTAAAATAATTGGATAATGGTCTGTAATTTGATATTGAAATATAAATGACTTAAAATTGAATAAGTCCTGTTTAGTTCTAATAAAAATGTGATCAATACATGATTTTTGATCATTTATTTCTCTAGTAAAGTTATTAATATAAGATACGAAATTATATTCACTTAAAATATTAAAATAATCATTGGTATATTTATTACTTAATTCTGATAGAATATTAATATTTAGGTCACCAATAAGAATTGTTGTTTCATCATTTTTAAATTTTTTATAATATTCTACAAAAAAAAGTTTCAAATCATTATTAAATTTATGTGGACATGTAGATGGAGGTCTATAAATTGTTATAATATTAATTTGTGTTGATTTGTTAATAAACAAATTAATATATATTATTTTCATTTCACTAAAGGGAATGATTTCGTAATTGTATATAAGATTGTTTTTTATAAAAACAATAATTCCATCATTTTGATTGGAATTACTGTTGTTATAAATTAAATTATAATTTGGTATAGTATATAAATTTGTATTTAAAATATTCCACGTTTCTGTAAATACTATAACGTCAAAATTTTCTTCTAAATGTTGAATAAATAACCTACTTTCATCATAATTTTTCGAGATGCTACGTATATTATTGTGATATATTGAAAACGTTTTATTATCAAATTTAAGACTGTTATATTCATTTTTATTACTTACCAGTTGTGTCTGAATTTTTTTTACTTTCAATTCTTTTATCATTTTTTTTTCTATAATTTAAAATTGAAATGTATTAAAATATTAATAATAAATTTATAATGAAATAAAAGAATTAATAGAAATTCTAAATCAATACAACTAAAAGATTTCGTTAATTTGTTTTTCTGTGGTGATATTTATTATTTCTTCTTGGTCATTTTTTCTAATAAAAATTTTTCCATTTTTGATCCAAATGTATTTAAATCCTTTTTTTTAGCTCTTTTGACTTTCCAAATAGATATTTTGTTCTAGTTGTTAGTTCTTCATTTATATATATTATTTTTTGTGTGTCTGGTAATTTAATGTCATAATTTAATAATTTTCCTTTGTTTCTAAAATACTGCTTAGATTTTTCTATAATTTGTTTTTTAATTTCTTCGTTTTTAAATTTAATACTCAGGACATCTTCGTTTTTTGTATCTTTTCTTTTAACACCTAATATATTTTCTTTGTTTACTTTTAATCCAATTTTATTTAAAATTATTTCTGTTATTTCTTTATCATCAACATTTTGATTTTTTGGAACACCTTTAATTTCTATATTTTGTTTCAATAAATTTTGAGATTCCAAATCATTTTTTTGATTAAAAATTTCAATTTCTTTTTTTAAACTAGATATATCTTCTTTCAACAGTTTGTTTTCTTTTTTTAATTCCCATTGATCTCTCAGTATTTCCTTTAATGTTGTAGGTATCTGTTTGTTTTCTTTAAAAATTAAATCGTACTTTTCAGATAAAAAATTTAGAGATTGTTGAATTTCCAGAATAAGCTTTAGTGTGTTTTTAGAATTTAGATTAGAATCTTCATTAATATTTTTACACTTACCGCAAAACCATTTATTACCATTTACTTTTTTTAGTTCATTGATAAAAAAATCTAAGTTTTTTTTTTCAACTTTGGAACATTTTGCATGGTACCAATTTTGGCAGGTACCATTGCACTGAATAGAATTTTGATTTTTTTTTATAATGTTTTTACAGCTAACACAGAAATAAGAATTTGATGGTCCTGCTGTTACTTTATCTTGGGTGCATATTTTAAAATTCCTAATTTTTTCCTTACATTTATCCTGGCTTGATCTTGTTGGGTATTTTAATGGAAGATAATCGTCTTCGTCACTTAAATTTTGATTAACAATGTGTGCAATTGACATTTCTTCAATATTTTGACTGGTATTTTTTTTAGAATTCCTTCTTGTCATTTCTGTCACTTTCAATGTCCAAAAAATATTTTAAATATATTAATCCAATTATTTTCTTAATATAAATCAACTGAACTTCTATTTCCTTGGATAGAGCAATTTTCTTTGTATCTTCTCCTGTTGGTTTTATATTTTTATATTACTTTTTTCTTGAATAAATTATGTAAAATGTTAGTAAATATATTATAAAATGTCAGTTAGATACAAGGTTACTTATTACTTATATAGTTTCTGCGGACGCCTATGGTTTGACCAGTAAATCTAGAATATACCGCTTTTTATGCCAAAATTCCCCCTTTCGTCTCATGCAATCTTTCAGTCGCTATACTTGAAGTTAACTTGCTTGAACCGTCTTACTCAACACAATGTTCTATACTAAAATTTAACTCCCTGCATCGTACATCTGGTCACCACCAACCAAAGAAGCAGCTGTTCGCGTTCACGGCCGAGTTTTTGACCATGGCCTTGAAATAATACCTGCGCGTATCAAGACCAAATAACAATAGCACAGCTGCGCGACCAAGGCCGTCCCTACTGCGCATGCGAAGACTCAAGATCGGGTTACTTTTACTACTGTCTAATTAGTTTAATTCGTGATTAAATTGTTTGTGCAACCGGAAGTGAGAGTAACTACCCTATAATACGAGGTTTACGCATTAGTTTATATTACAAAATCACGTACAAGAGAACATTTTAAGGACTTGATCCACTACTTTTCTGAAACGTATGACCAAAATTTCCAGAAACTATATGGAAATCTACTTTAGCTCTTTAATATGTGAAGTGTGACTTGATTCATTCCTGTACTGAATTAAACATTATTTAATATACCCTTAAAAAGGATAATATTAAAAAAGTACCAAAGTAAACTTGATCCGTTTCAATTCTGAACACTCCAATATAACATGTCGTTGCAAGTTTTTGAAAGTAGTAACGTACCCTGTATACAGGTCAAAAGTCGCGGCGGGGTTTAAACAGGTTATAACTTTATTAATTATTTTTATTCATCTGTTGTTAAAGAACGTACCAAGTTGTGAGAATTGTTTACATTATAAATAACAAAAAATAACATCTTTTGTATGATTTAAGGCTTCGCCATCGTTCTGAAATTAATTAGGTAATTGACATGGCAATACAACGCCATATCACCTATTTGTGTGCTCATAAAGTACGTTAACGCCTAAAATATTAAAAAAACTTACTTGGCAGGAGTCCTTTTGGTCTTCTCCAGCACAAAATACTATCGAAGAAAGCATAATTCCGTACGGCACGTAACTCATTTGACACAAATCCCTTCTTTGCACATAAATTTCAGCCCCCCTAAGGATCTCTGATCCTTCTTTTTGATTATCATAAATATCTCCAAATCCTGAAATTAAGCCTTTAACTCCAGGTATGAGAATCTGATCATTTTCTGCAATATTAACTGGCCAAATTTTTGTGCTTAGGCTAAAAATGGGTAATTAAATAAGGACATTGGATTTTTTTGTATATTTATTTCTTAAATAATAGGTCATGTGTTTTTTATAATTTGCTCCTTGTGTAGGTATTATGTTTTTTCCATATTTACATTGCTAAGAAACCCCGACCTAACGTTTTTTTAAAAAGAAGTATACAGGATGATAACGAACCTTAGCAGTGGCGTGCCGTGCCTTTAGGAGCGGAGGAGACAAAGATTTGGGGGGCCGTAAATTACTGTCCCTTTATTGGAGAGTATGTGGTCATAGTAGGCAGTGAAACTCGGTGGGGACGCGAGGGCGCCATTACGACGGGGGCGCGGGGGCTTGTGCCCCCCTAGCCCCAACGGCACGCCACTGCAATTTAGGTCTATTTAACCTAACTTATCTTAGTCCAAAAGTTGACAATAAGAGAGACACGGGGCGTTATCATTATCGTTAAGTTTTGGAAGATACTAAATAAATTCATAAAATTTGGTAAGCGGTGGTTTTTTGGCAGAGGAAAAGCAAATTTGTTCGCAAATTTGCTAACTTATGTAGGGATCGTCACATACAGCATTAAATGCAATAATTTTAAAATGTTCCAACTTTTCCGTGCTTTAGCGTACACAATTTCTGAATAGAAAGTTTTATTCACTTACCTTTTTTACTTAATAAGGTATATTATTAATGTCACTAGAAGGAACTGTTTCTGAGAAAACTGCATTTATATTTGTTGTTGCACATAAATAAGAAATAAAAAATTTTAGTATCAGCAGAAATAAACCTTTTTATTAAGGAAATGCAAATATCAAGTGAAAATAATAAAAATATTCGTGTTTTATTTGGTTTTTATTATTTTCACTTGATGTTTGTATTTCCTTAATAAAAAGGTTTATTTTTTGCTGCTATTAAAAGTTCTTCTGCATTATTTATTCTGTGCAAAGCCGAATTCAAATGCATTTTTCTTAAAAACAGTTGGTTCTAGCGGCATTAATTAAACCTTTTTTTGAATAAAAAAGTAGGGGAATAAGAATTTCTAATAAGAAATTGTATACACTGAAGTACAAACAAGTTGACACGTTTTAAAATTGTATTTATTGGCGTATGTGGCACAAATTAGTACAATAACATTAAATAAATAAAAAAAAATTAAAACTAATTAATGTATTTTCTCTACTCAAAGCAAAAGAAAATGAAACTAAATTAAATTTTCATTTTGATGCGTCTTATTTTTATTGTAATAACAGTAAGGATGTATATGGATGGAACGGTTGAGCCTACGCGTACCACGGCTACAACTACTAACAAATACAACTACAACTTACGGAAGAAGTTTCTCCAGTTCCAAAATTGCAATGTCGTATTCATATCGATAAGTAGCACGTTCAGGATGCAATATTACGGTCCTAATGTCACTCACGGTACCTCCTTCATCTCTTTTATGACTTCCTGCTCTGACGCTATATAGTGCTGGTACTCTGAAGCAATGGGCAGCCGAAAGAGCATATTTTGGGGTAATCAATGCCGCCCCACAAATATGTACTCCTTCTTTCCTTTAAAACAACCAAAAATAATTTGTAATTAAAAATATTAAAAATAGATGTTTAATTAAAAATAAATTTAACTAAACTACTTACTAACTAACTTACTTACTACTACTAAAACCGCACCGGTAAAGGCCTATGATTTTATCCTATATTCTAACTTTATTTTTGGACGCGTATTCGAAATCTGCAATATAAATACATACAATTCGCAATATTTGTTTGTATTGAGTTTTAATTATAAACCGAGGGCACACTTAAAATTTACTTATCTTCCAACTTTTTTAAAAGATATTTTGGAAGCGGGTGACGTCTCCTCGAAATACCACCAGGTTGATGTTCCTGTGAGCGTTTGCTGCGAGCCCCGGCATGTTTAACCATGCTGCACAGGAGACAGGAATTTGTGGGTAAAAGCCAGATCCAGAGGAGTAAAACTGAATAATAGCGGTGCATAAATAACTTTGTAAATGGTGCGTAAATATTATTCCAAATACATATATACTGTGAACGTTTCTCTCCATTAAGTAATCCTCATAGTATTACGTATATTTCATATGATCAAAAAGTGCGTAATATTATTAACGTAATATAAAGTTCTTAGCTGATCTTGATGAAACACCATGCTTTGAGCTTCTGGCAAACTGTATACTATCAAAGATAAATGTACAACTAGATAACTTACACAGGGCAGCGTTGTAGCCCCCTTAGTAAATGAACTTTGTGTGATCTATAGTAGATGGCGAGGAATCGGTTTGTGTGATCACTGGTAGATGGCGATGTAGCGGCACTCGCCAAATCGATTTGTAGGAAGTAATTGCGAACACTGATAGAAGGCGCCAGCAGTTAGTAGTGCGAACGCTTTTTAATAGATGGTGTTAAAACGCCACCAGTGGCGGGTTAACCCAAGGAGTTCTATGCGTTCATAAATCAGCGACTGTGAGAATCGACGGAATAAGAAATTGACTTAGTGCGATTACAGAAACCCTTCAAGTCAACTTGCAGATATCAGAAGGTTACATGTTATCATAGTAAATCTGAATGAGCTAAATAAGCAATATTCTACAATACTTGCATCTTGCATATGCAAATTGACTCACAGAGCTTCTCTAATCTCACTGATATATGATATTTAATGTGAATTGTGCAGTGCATTAACTGCTTTCTGCCCTAAACTCCTCGGTTCCAAAGAAAAGAACAATGTTTTTTACTAAATATTTAAATTTTTTATTAATACGTATAATTAAAACATTAAATAAGTACATATGCTTTTCAAAATTTTTAAAAGTTTTAGTGGTGCTGTACTTGTTTGCAGCTGCACATCTTGTCATTTTATTTCTCGCTAAAAGATTTGCGTGATCTGCAAGTGATTTTTTTTTGTTGTGCAGGGTTGAAGTGTTTCTTTTAACATTTCGACATTTAAGAAATGAGTGGTTGTAAGTATATCTCTATGCATTTGTATACTGTGTAGATAATATGATGCATTTGCATACTATAGCTATAATATTTAATAACAATATCTTATAATTATTTTCTAATTTATACTGTAATTCAATAATTTCTGTTTTTGTGATAAATACCTGTAAAATGTTTAAAAATATAGATTGCATCAACGTAATATTTATTATTAATTAAAAAGTTATGTCTGTAAAGTAATGAGTAGACTTGGCCAGCTGGATCTGTTAGCAGAGACGTCGATGCCGAAAATTAAGTACGTACTTATACGGTATTTGACAAAAATAATTTAATTCCAGGGCGTTGCCGTGATTGTGTGAATTAAAAAAAAACGTTAAATACATTATTGTATCGTTGCTACTGGAGATATATTCTAAAAAGTACATCCCCTGAAATTCCGTGCGCATGTCTAACACCCTCGGTTTGCGCGTGGTACGCATATGTCAAAAAACGAAAAATAAAGAGTCGAGAAAAAAAGTTGGGAAACAAAAGGTAAAAAGTTAAAAACGTTGGTTTAGCTTTACAATCGGTGTTATATATATATATATATATATATATATATATATATATATATATATATATATATATATATATATATATATATATATATATACAGTGACCGGCAAAAAGTTCGCAACATATGGGAAAAAATTTTATTAGGAGAGTATTGGAAAAACTTTTCCGGGGGATCGGTTCTGCATGTCCGATAACCTAAAAATCAATTTTGACATACGTCACGTGACCACTGGTATAGCGTCAAATTAAAAAAAAAATTGTTAATTTACAAAAAGTAAGGTTAGTTGACGAGATATCAAAAAAAGTTATTTGAAAAAATTGCTTAGAATTAAATTCTAGGTCCTTGTGCAAAATTTTAAGATTTTATTTAAAAAAATTGGAAAACTCAATTTTTTTTAAATATTTTTTTATCGATTTACAAATTTCCAGTTTTTTTCGTTTAGATAGCTTGGCTAATGTAAAGCCCATGTATCTGGATGAAAATAAACGAATGTAGTAGTTTTTTCTACAATTGACAGGACAAAATTTAAAAAAACAGGGTTTCGCCAGACGCTAGCTGTTGCAATGATTTGTATCTAGCAGCAGTGTCAAAATTTTAGAGACATTTCAATGAGATTACATTGAGAAAACCTTAATCGTCTTAAATATATCTGAAGTTCGACTTTTTGTAAAGTTAAGGGGATTAAAATAGATAATAAACAAAAAAGTACCTGTTTATTTAATCGAAATTTCATAAACGAAAACCAATGTAAGAAAAACTTAAAAGTAGTCAAATTCTGTACTAACAACATAAAAAATCATTGTTTTTCCTTGGGTGCACAAAATTTAAAACTCAGTATGACCACCATTTCTCTCCATACATACTATTGTTCTCGAGCGCAACTCTCGATTAACATTTCGGAGCATTTTACGATTTATTTGCAATACACAATTTCTAATGACATTCTCTAAATTTTGTATATTCCTAAAGGGTCGATGTTTGTACACAGAGTTCTTTAGGTATCCCCACATAAAGAAATCTAACGGAGTCAGATCTGGTGATCTCGCAGGCCACGGATTTTCAGAAAACCGTCCTATCCACTGGTTTCCAAATTCTTGATCCAGCCATCTCTTCACCTCATTTGTGGAATGAATGCTAGCTCCGTCTTGTTGAAAGTATAAATTTCTTCTTTCGGCTAATGACAAATTGTCTAAAAAGTCAGATATCTCAGTTTGTAGAAATTCTAAATATCGTTCTGAATTTAAATTGTCTCTAAAGAAAAACGGTCCCACTATTCTGAGGTTGAAAATTCCGCACCACACATTAACCTTAAAACTATATTGGTCTTTACTCTGAATTACAAAGTCTGGGTTTTCGGTGGCCCACCATCTACAGTTTTGTGAACTGACGGTTCCGTTAGAGGTAAATGTAGCTTCATCCGAGAAAAGAACGTTCTTTGGGAAATTAAAATCTTCCTCAATCATACCCTGGAACCAGGCACAAAAATCGAAGCGGGCGTCATAATCCCTATCTTTTAATACTTGTACAAATTTAGGTTTGTACGGATGAAATTTGTTTCGTTTTAATATCCTCCGCACAGATCTTTCGTGAATGTTAGTGATCTCCGATATTTGACTAACTGCTAATTGGGGTGTTTCTGTGACCGACAAACACACATCCAGAGAACCTTCGTCACCTGTTACCGGTTTTTCATGGGAAACTTTATACTGATTTTCTACCGATCCCGTTTCTTTAAATTTATTGACTAGACGAGATACTGTGGAATAATGGAGGGATTTATCGGGGTGCCTCTCATTAAAAATTGCTGCTGTTTCTCTATGGCTTTTGTAATTATCTCCAGAAATTAAAATAATTTCTATCTTTTCCTGAAGAAGTAGTGTGGGTGCCATTTTAAGGAATAAAATATTAATAAACTTATGTAAAATATCAAACTTAGTAAGATGCGAGACATAAACCAATGACATAGGTTGAAATCAAACAAATTATAATTTGTTTGACATTTTCTGTTGTTTTTAACCTACTAGATTATTTGGTTGTTTTAATTTCAGAGCCTGCTTTGGTAGTTTTAAGTACAACTAAATAAACCTGGTTGTTAAATTTATGTGCGAAAAATCTTAATAAAATCTTGATACAGTCATTTCATTAGATTCAAACCATTGCAACAGCGAGCGTCCGGCGAACACCTATTTTTTCGATTTTGTCCTGTCAATTGTAGAATTGTAGATCTGACTCCGTTAGATTTTTTTATGTGGGGATACCTAAAGAACCCTGTGTACAAACATCGACCCTTTAGGAATATACAAAATTTAGCGGATGTCATTATAAGTTGTGTATTGCAAATAAATCGTAAAATGCTCCGAAATGTTAATCGAGAGTTGCGCTCGAGAACAACAGTATGTATGGAGAGAAATGGTGGTCATACTGAGTTTTAAATTTTGTGCACCCAAGGAAAAACAATGATTTTTTGTGTTGTTAGTACAGAATTTGACTACTTTTAAGTTTTTCTTACATTGGTTTTCGTTTATAAAATTTCGATTAAATAAACAGGTAATTTTTTGTTTATTATCTATTTTAATCCCCTTAACTTTACAAAAAGTCGAACTTCAGATATATTTAAGACGATTAAGGTTTTCTCAATGTAATCTCATTGAAATGTCTCTAAAATTTTGACACTGCTGCTAGATACAAATCATTGCAACAGCTAGCGTCCGGCGAAACCCTATTTTTTTAATTTTGTCCTGTCAATTGTAGAAAAAACTACTACATTCGTTTATTTTCATCCAGAAACATGGGCTTTACATTAGGCAAGCTATCTAAACGGCAAAAACTGGAAATTTGTAAATCGTTAAAAAAATATTTAAAAAAAATTGAGTTTTCCAATTTTTTTAAATAAAATTTTAAAATTTTGCACAAGGACCTAGAATTTAATTCTAAGCAATTTTTTCAAATAACTTTTTTTGATATCTCGTCAACTAACCTCACTTTTTGTAAATTAACAATTTTTTTTTAATTTGACGCTATACCAGAGGTCACGTGACGTATGTCAAAATCGATTTTTAGGTTATCGGACATGCAGAACCGATCCCCTGGGAAAGTTTTTCCGATACTCTCCTAATAAAAATTTTTCCCATATGTTGCGAACTTTTTGCCGGTCACTGTATATATATATATATATATATATATATATATATATATATATATATATATATATATATATATATATATATATATATATATTCTTAAAAGTGGATGGGTTCGAATGTAGACACCAACGTACATCCCCTGAAATTCCGTGCGCATGTCTAGTACGCTCGGTTTGCGCGTGGTACGCATTTTTCTCTACTACGCAGAAGCAAGAAAACGAAAAATAAAGAAGCCGAAAAAAAAAGTTGGCAAAAAAGTTACAAAGTTAAATACATAGTTGTAGATGCACAATTGGTTATATATTCTTAAAAGTATAAAATTATTCACTGTTATACAGGGTGGTCAAGTTTTGAAAATACACCCTGGACTCGATTTTTTTAAATGGAACACCCTATATATTTTATTTTCATGTTAAAGATAACATTACTAGCTTTCAAAAAATACCATACATGATGCCTTTCTGACCAACAGTTTTTTAGTAAACTAGCCGTGAAAGCAAAGTTTCTTCATTCTAATACGATTATACTGAATTTACGTTGTTTATTATTGAAATGAAACAAAAGATTGACGAACTTGTCAAAGCTACTGCCGCATAATCCATTATTTACAAGTTAAGTGTAGGTGGCCCAATAATTATGAGGTAAGAAAACTGAGACCCGAAACTTTTACATGTTTATTAGAGATATTTCAAAAAACAGAAAATATTGTTTTTAGGAAATGTAAAGTAATTAGTAAACCTGTTATAAACAAAGATAATCAGTTATCAGTGTTATTAATAGTGTAAGAAAATTAATTAAGCAAAAGCAGAACATCTTTTAAAATTATTTAGGTATGTATGTACTTACTTATTTATATTAAATTAAGTTTACAAGTAAGTACATACCTAAATAATTTTAAAAGATGTTCTGTTTTTGCTTAATTAATTTTCTTACACTATTAATAATACCGATAACTGATTATCTTTGTTTATAACTGGTTTACTAATTACTTTACATTTCCTAAAAACAATATTTTCTGTTTTTTGAAATATCTCTAATAAACATGTAAAAGTTTCGGGTCTCAGTTTTCTTACCTCATAATTATTGGGCCACCTACACTTAACTTGTAAATAATGGATTATGCGGCAGTAGCTTTGACAAGTTCGTCAATCTTTTGTTTCATTTCAATAATAAACATCGTAAATTCAGTATAATCGTATTAGAATGAAGAAACTTTGCTTTCACGGCTAGTTTACTAAAAAACTGTTTGTCAGAAAGGCATCATGTATGGTATTTTTTGAAAGCTAGTAATGTTATCTTTAACATGAAAATAAAATATACAGGGTGTTCCATTTAAAAAAAACGAGTCCAGGGTGTATTTGCAAAACTTGACCACCCTGTATAACAGTGAATAATTTTAAACAAATTGCAAGTGATTAATGTATTCAAGGATATGTAACGTTTTATGGAATATTTGGTTTTTCCATACCTGTTTCACATTTGTTTTTTTAAATGGCCGAACTGTGAGCATTTTTTCAACTTTAACCGCGCCCCATTCCCTTACTATAAGTTTTCGACCCAATAAACCCTATATCAAAATGATCGTAACGAACAAACAATCAATTGGAATAATTATATACCGGGTGTCCCATTTAAAAAAATACAAGTTTGGTTCGCCACGAGTTATTCGGACCACCCTGTATTATAGCTATAATTTTAAAACATAGCGTGTTTGACTATCGAAAATATCCAAAAAAAGTTTTTTCGAATTTCCTCACCGTTTACTCACAATCGTCCACCCTATCTTGGTTGCACCACCCTGTATATATATATATATATATATATATATATATATATATATATATATATATATATATATAATATATATATGTATATATATATATATATATATATATATATATATATATATATATATATATATATATATATATATATAAAGTAGAAGTTTATTGTCCGTACAATATATAAGAGAGAAAGAAGAATATCGGCTTTGCGGCCTGTGGAAGTGTGTTCTTCTTTTGCATCAAAGTACGGGGAGTTAAGCTGGGTTATGGCTGTTTAAATGAGTCCTAACAAGGACGAAACAGCTGTCATGGTCTACCCGGCCCGGGGTTGTCCATTTTCTTGGACTCCCCGTACTTTGATGCAAAAGAAGAACACACTTCCACAGTCCGCAAAGCCGATATTCTTCTTTCTCTCTTATATATATACGAGTATATATATATATATATATATATATATATATATATATATATATATATATATATATATATATATATATATATATATATATATATATATATATATCTATATATATATATATATATATATATATATATATATATATATATATATATATATATATATATATATATATATATATATATATATATATATATATATATATATACAGTGACCGGCAAAAAGTTCGCAACATATGGGAAAAATTTTTATTAGGAGAGTATCGGAAAAACTTTCCCAGGGGATCGGTTCTGCATGTCCGATAACCTAAAAATCGATTTTGACATACGTCACGTGACCACTGGTATAGCGTCAAATTAAAAAAAAATTTGTTAATTTACAAAAGTGAGGTTAGTTGACGAGATATCAAAAAAAGTTATTTGAAAAAATTGCTTAGAATTAAATTCTAGGTCCTTGTGCAAAATTTTAAGATTTTATTTAAAAAAATTGGAAAACTCAATTTTTTTTAAATATTTTTTTATCGATTTACAAATTTCCGGTTTTTTTCGTTTAGATAGCTTGGCTAATGTAAAGCCCATGTATCTGGATGAAAATAAACGAATGTAGTAGTTTTTTCTACAATTGACAGGACAAAATTAAAAAAAACAGGGGTTCGCCGGACGCTAGCTGTTGCAATGATTTGTATCTAGCAGCAGTGTCAAAATTTTAGAGACATTTCAATGAGATTACATTGAGAAAACCTTAATCGTCTTAAATATATCTGAAGTTCGACTTTTTGTAAAGTTAAGGGGATTAAAATAGATAATAAACAAAAAATTACCTGTTTATTTAATCGAAATTTTATAAACGAAAACCAATGCAAGAAAACTTAAAAGTAGTCAAATTCTGTACTAACAACACAAAAAATCATTGTTTTTCCTTGGGTGCACAAAATTTAAAACTCAGTATGACCACCATTTCTCTCCATACATACTGTTGTTCTCGAGCGCAACTCTCGATTAACATTTCGGAGCATTTTACGATTTATTTGCAATACACAATTTATAATGACATTCTCTAAATTTTGTATATTCCTAAAGGGTCGATGTTTGTACACAGGGTTCTTTAGGTATCCCCACATAAAAAAATCTAACGGAGTCAGATCTACAATTCTACAATTGACAGGACAAAATCGAAAAAATAGGTGTTCGCCGGACGCTCGCTGTTGCAATGGTTTGATTCTAATGAAATGACTGTATCAAGATTTTATTAAGATTTTTCGCACATAAATTTAACAACCAGGTCTATTTAGTTGTACTTAAAACTACCAAAGCAGGCTCTGAAATTAAAACAACCAAATAATCTAGTAGGTTAAAACAACAGAAAAATGTCAAACAAATTATAATTTGTTTGATTTCAACCTATGTCATTGGTTTATGTCTCGCATCTTACTAAGTTTGATATTTTACATAAGTTTATTAATATTTTATTCCTTAAAATGGCACCCACACTACTTCTTCAGGAAAAGATAGAAATTATTTTAATTTCTGGAGATAATTACAAAAGCCATAGAGAAACAGCAGCAATTTTTAATGGGAGGCACCCCGATAAATCCCTCCATTATTCCACAGTATCTCGTCTAGTCAATAAATTTAAAGAAACGGGATCGGTAGAAAATCAGTATAAAGATTCCCATGAAAAACCGGTAACAGGTGACGAAGGTTCTCTGGATGTGTGTTTGTCGATCACAGAAACACCCCAATTAGCAGTTAGTCAAATATCGGAGATCACTAACATTCACGAAAGATCTGTGCGGAGGATATTAAAAAGAAACAAATTTCATCCGTACAAACCTAAATTTGTACAAGTATTAAAAGATAGGGATTATGACGCCCGCTTCGATTTTTGTGCCTGGTTCCAGGGTATGATTGAGGAAGATTTTAATTTCCCAAAGAACGTTCTTTTCTCGGATGAAGCTACATTTACCTCTAACGGAACCGTCAGTTCACAAAACTGTAGATGGTGGGCCACCGAAAACCCAGACTTTGTAATTCAGAGTAAAGACCAATATAGTTTTAAGGTTAATGTGTGGTGCGGAATTTTCAACCTCAGAATAGTGGGACCTTTTTTCTTTAGAGACAATTTAAATTCAGAACGATATTTAGAATTTCTACAAACTGAGATATCTGACTTTTTAGACAATTTGTCATTAGCCGAAAGAAGAAATTTATACTTTCAACAAGACGGAGCTAGCATTCATTCCACAAATGAGGTGAAGAGATGGCTGGATCAAGAATTTGGAAACCAGTGGATAGGACGGTTTTCTGAAAATCCGTGGCCTGCGAGATCACCAGATCTGACTCCGTTAGATTTCTTTATGTGGGGATACCTAAAGAACTCTGTGTACAAACATCGACCCTTTAGGAATATACAAAATTTAGAGAATGTCATTAGAAATTGTGTATTGCAAATAAATCGTAAAATGCTCCGAAATGTTAATCGAGAGTTGCGCTCGAGAACAATAGTATGTATGGAGAGAAATGGTGGTCATACTGAGTTTTAAATTTTGTGCACCCAAGGAAAAACAATGATTTTTTATGTTGTTAGTACAGAATTTGACTACTTTTAAGTTTTTCTTACATTGGTTTTCGTTTATGAAATTTCGATTAAATAAACAGGTAATTTTTTGTTTATTATCTATTTTACTCCCCTTAACTTTACAAAAAGTCGAACTTCAGATATATTTAAGACGATTAAGGTTTTCTCAATGTAATCTCATTGAAATGTCTCTAAAATTTTGACACTGCTGCTAGATACAAATCATTGCAACAGCTAGCGTCCGGCGAAACCCTGTTTTTTTTAATTTTGTCCTGTCAATTGTAGAAAAAACTACTACATTCGTTTATTTTCATCCAGATACATGGGCTTTACATTAGCCAAGCTATCTAAACGAAAAAAAACTGGAAATTTGTAAATCGATAAAAAAATATTTAAAAAAAATTGAGTTTTCCAATTGTTTTAAATAAAATCTTAAAATTTTGCACAAGGACCTAGAATTTAATTCTAAGCAATTTTTTCAAATAACTTTTTTTGATATCTCGTCAACTAACCTCACTTTTTGTAAATTAACAATTTTTTTTTAATTTGACGCTATACCAGTGGTCACGTGACGTATGTCAAAATCGATTTTTAGGTAATCGGACATGCAGAACCGATCCCCCGGAAAAGTTTTTCCAATACTCACCTAATAAAAATTTTTCCCATATGTTGCGAACTTTTTGCCGGTCACTGTATATATATATATATATATATATATATATATATATATATATATATATATATATATATATATATATATATATATATATATATATACTGGGAAGGGTAGTCTTGACCGACAGTTGAATAGAACGACTGTTGATTTTCTTGGGGTAGCGGTCTCGGGACGAAGTAAAACTCTTTTTTCACAAACGCCAAGCTTTCGGAAATTTATTTTTTCCTTTTTCAAGGCTACAATAATGGAAATTATTACATGATAGCTTATATGTATGGTTTTCTTTTTATTAAAAAAACATAAAAAGAAAAAAGGAATATGTTACTTATAAAAAGGATTAGGAAGTTATGGTCAATTTCAATTTACTTACGTGCAAATTGAGTAATACTCTGGTGATATGTTTGTTTAATAAGTAAGGCATCATTAGTTACATTTTTAGTTAAATTTTGAGCTTGATTTCTTAAAAGTATTAAAAATTAAAAGAGCAAAGGAAAACATTTGTCAAACTGACAACATATTTGTATATACTGCTGGTTCTTATTAGTAGGTGAATTATTTCTGACATTTTTTTTGCTGGTTGTTGTAATAAACTGCTAACAATTTGGGTCAATTTTCATGATCTTTTATTTACTTCGTCCCGAGACCGCTACCCCAAGAAAATCAACAGTCGTTATATATATATATATATATATATATATATATATATATATATATATATATATATATATATATATATATATATATATATATATATATATATCTATATATATATATATATATATATATATATATATATATATATATATATATGTGTGGGTGTTATGAAATTCACTGCATATAATGGAATGGGTGACTCCTGGGGTAGTCTACAGACATACCCTATACTTTTTTTTTCTTAAATCGAACATTTTAAAAATTTTCAAAAATACCCCAAAAACCAGTCTATATTCGCCGCACCTGGCTAAGCGAGCACATGGTCCGACATAGCGCTTGACAGAAAATATCTTAAAACAAAGTAAAACCAAACTTAAACCAAAGTAAACCAAATGTAAATATTATAGGTTATGATAATTTGTTCCGAAGAGGTCGTAGTGTGTATGTTTCTGGAAGTTTCGAAAATTATTTTCTTCACAAGTTTCGTAAATGAATGGATATCATTGTTTGTCAAATATTTCGAAACAGAAAAATACCAATTTGTTTCGATTAACTTAATTCGAAAATGTGTCGCTACAATTCGGGAGCGCGTGTGTCTTACCACAACTTCATAATTTTATCTAAACATTTTTCGAAAAATATTCATTCCCGTTTGTCGATATCGACATTGTGGTTTGTAAAATATTTGAAAACAAACAGTTCTTAAGCGTTCCTAGTAACTAAATTTAAAAATATGTCGCAAAACTTTCGGAACACATGTGTCTCGACACAATTTCATAATTTGAGTCGGAAATGTTTCGAGACGTTTCACAGCAAATAATAATTTGTGTCCAATTTGTCTAAATATGCTGGGGGGCACACCACTGGAACCTGCAAGAATGGAGGCAAGTTTTGTTTTCATCAGACGAGTCTAGATTTTGCCTGAGGTCTGCTGACGGACAAGAAAGTATGGACACGACAATGGGAGAGCTTTGGTGGTGGATCCATTATGTAATCAAACCCAACCGGATCCGTTAAAGTGTGGGGCGGTATTTCCTTCGACGCTCCAACATAACTTGTTTTTATTGACAGAGAAACTCTAACTTCTCGAAGATACGAGTACATCGACGAAATTCCGGAAGAACATGTTGTTTCTGCCCAATTTATCGGTGACCCATTCATTGTCATGCACATATTGCAAGAATTGTAGTCCAATATTTAGAGGAAGTTGGAATAAACGTTATGCACTGGCCCGCTCGTGGTCCTGACATGAATCCAACAGAACATGTATAGGACATGTTAGACGAATCAGGAAACGTCGAGGACAGTTATTTACTCTCCAACTGCTCCGAGACGCTGTGGAAGAAAAATGGAATAATATTCCACAAGAGGATATACAAAACCTAATTATAGAAAAAAATCGACGTTTAGTACCTGTTACAAGAGCTAGAGGGGGTAACACTAGGTACCAAAATGTCGAGAAGAATAAAAAAGCAAAATGTTCAAAATGAATTAGACTCTGCAGAAAAGCATATCCAGTGGAAAATGTGTAATGTTTTTTTCAAAAATTCATATCTCTTGAACCAAGGAAGATATCGAGAAGAATAAAAAAGCACACTGATAGGAGTGAATCAGACTCTGCAGCAAAGGATATCCAGTGGAGTTAGGATTGCGAAATTACCCTACAGAGCGTTACAAACTTAAGGGACAAAAATACACTTTTTTATTTTCCAGTATATTTTAACATGTAAACTCTTTTTTTGAAAATTGAATAAAATTAATTAAAATCGAAATATTTATCTACATTTTGAAACCAAAAACATTGAAATCTTACTATGGAACAAAAATTGATCATACGTTAAAGCTGATTGGGTTTGATTATGTCTGTCCCGAATTTATTTTTGTGAGTGTATATTATAATTATATATTTTTTCAAAAATCTTTAATTCATTTACTCAATATTTGAGTATACGAAAAACATCATAAGCAGCGCGGTCAGTAAGTGTCTTACTGGTTTTGGATGTTTTGGAGATCTTGACTTCGTCTCGATCTCCAACCTTAACCAGTAAAGAACACTTGCTCATCTTACATCTTCGCATTCCACGGGGTTGTCGTCAAAATCAACACCTGTACCGGGGTATGCTGTTAAACTCTGATTGACTAGGATGTGGGTCGGCAACCTTTTAACAAAGAGATGCCCATGTTCAATTTTGATACAAAGCCAAAGTGCCACTATACAAAACTGTATAATTTTTATACGAATA
The DNA here is from genome assembly GCA_963971165.1 of Philopedon plagiatum. Classification (NCBI taxonomy): domain Eukaryota; kingdom Metazoa; phylum Arthropoda; class Insecta; order Coleoptera; family Curculionidae; genus Philopedon; species Philopedon plagiatum. The sequence goes on from OZ020193.1 coordinate 77,597,709, forward strand.
AATAATGAATAAAATTGTTAAAAGTAATAAGGAAGGTAACTAATAAAATAAAAAAATGATCAACAATATTTCTAAAAATTTTAATGAAAAAGGAAACATAGCACAGACTTTACTGTTAAACGAAACATATGTTTTTATATAAGGCAACATTTTGTTTAAAATTTGAAACGTTTTCAGTGCGATCCTTGTCCTTGTGTTTCTCGCGAAAGCTTTTCTATTTCTGGTTCATGTCTAGTTACTTTTAATATTACACACGCCTCTGAATTTTCTGTTGTTAGCCGACTTCGATATGGATTCAAAATGATTTTCATATGGGAAAAAACTTGCTCACACATATAGGACGATCCGAATGCCGAAAGCATTGCAAATGCCACTTTCTTTAGGCAAATAAATTTATCTGGCAAACTAGCCCAACAATTCAGTATTTCGTTTGATTTATCCTAAGGATCACGTTCTAAAACTCTTCTTAGTTCCACAAATTTTGTCTTCCATAACTCGGAGTTCCTAAATTCAATATGCTGAAGCTCAAAATCTTGAATTTTCATCCATGCGAAAAGAGAATCATTAAAAGGAATGCTAGTAAAATCCATTAAGTCTGGTTTTATCAAGAAGGAGAACATGTGGCCATGTTTATCAAAATCTTGGCCTCTTTCAGCAAATTCTTCTTTCAGCGAAGTCATGTAGTTTAACATTTCCTCATTAAATGAAGCATTATCACAATTATCAAGGTTGGGTAAGTATGTTTTTAGATTTGGAAAGTATTTATATGTATGGGAGGTAATATCGCGAATAAATACATCTATTTTCATTTTACAAGACTTCCCGGAATCATACAAATCTAGAACAGTTTGACCCGATCCTTGCAACTTAAGGTTTAATTCGCCGAGATGATTTGTAATATCAGTTAGGAACATCAACTTACAAATCCATTCTTTATTATCTAGTTCAGGAAAGACTTGAGCTGTTTTTTTTGCAACAAAAATGACCTAATTTCTCCCAAACATTCCACAAATCTAGAAAGAACTTAACCGCGGCTAAGCCAGCGTATATTGCTGTGTAATGGAATATCTGAATATTCACTTTCCATTTCTTGTAAAAATTACTTGAATTGTCTGTGAGCTAATGAAGAACGACCAGCTATGTAGTTAACAACTTTTACAACAGTATCAATCACGGATTTTAAGCTTCTGCTTGAGATCTTCGCGCATAAACTTTCTTGATGAATGATGCAATGAAAATTCAAAAGTGGTCGACCAATGCGTGCAGTAAGAAGAGATACAGATCCCTTATGTGTCCCGATCATAGCGGGTGCGCCATCTGTAGTTACGCAAAAAATCTTAGTTAAGTCTAGTCCCCGTTTGTGAAAATGTTTAACGAATTATGATAGTATATCTTCGCCTCTTGTCGTTCCTTCCAATGGTAGCAGACAGATCAGTTCTTCATACACACGGTGATTGTCAAAGTACCGCGCAATGATTGCCAACCGGGAAATGTCATTAACGTCGACACTTTCATCCAACGAAATACTAAATACGATATTCCGTTTAATGGCGTCGATGTTGTTTCCGTACATTTTCTGCCATTTCAGTAACTCTCCTCTCAATAGTCCGCGCTGATGCTGGTATATCTTTAATCCGGGCCAGTATTGCTTGTTTATTAGGAAAATCATCAAACAATACATCCGCACTTCCCAGAAACGTTTGCTTCATAAATTCGCTTTTCTGCCAAAGATTGTGCAATTTTAAAACTGCATTCGGTTGCTTGATCTTTCCCTTGACTAATTTTTGTAAAGAATGTTGCCTGCTTTGTATACTGAGCAACTGCTCTTCGGATTGTCTCGGTTCTATCAGCATTATCCTTAAACCCCGATTCATGTCTTGTTTGAAAATGTCGTTGAACACTAGATGTCCGGAATACTACGCTTTCCCGACATAATGCACATATGGCTCGATCTCTTTGCTGTACACAACGATAATCACTTGTCCAAGAACTTTGAAAGGACCGAACGTCTACTTTCTGCTTTTTGGCCGCCATAACACTAACGTTAACCGCGCACTTGTACGTTACAGGTTGATAAATAATGTTACGATTAACTATCCTGGGTCCGTCCAATAACAACACCTGGTACAACATTTACCACTAAACTTTTATTTCGGAACTTATCTTTACAATAGCTCGTACTAAACTAAACTATCTCTAACTGAATACACGCTTATATAATGGTAAATCCGCCTCCTAGAAGTTTCCCGTATAACCGTGGCAATGCCGCTCACCGGGCGTTCGAAAATCCGAGAATCACCTCCTCGCGTCTTCTATTTTCTAGAAACGTCCCGTCGCGGTCGTGTCGTTCTAGCCTGGCCTGCCATCACATAGCTCGGTCGAGCTACGTTGCCATCTTGTGTACAGTTCCGTAGATTATTTTGAATTTACAATAAGTATCCTTAAAATTAAATCTTTAATATTATGCACCAAACTTCAAAAAGTTATGCGTGCCACTTTAAACTGCCAGGCGTGCCAAGTCTGGCACGCATGCCGTAGGCTGCCGACCCCATTGCCGACTACATTGTAGTGTATCTGATTTCTCGCTCTGATCTCTCGGGTATTTTCATGTATACAATCTTCGTGGATGTAGTTTAAAGAATGTATTTCTAATTTTAAGATTCTGTTCAACACAGAATTGAATGAGCATTAGTGGCGTAACTACACGGAGGCCTAGAGCCCCCCCAAAACTTTACAGCCCCCCCCCCCCAGAAATTTTCCAATTTTTCTTCAAAAATAGCCTAAGCCCCAGTACCATCACTGGGCGGCTTACTGTGGCGACCGTGGCGGTGGAAGCGACGTTTACCCCTAATGGATGCTTTCCTCGATTTTGATGATGATGATACACCCATACTAAAATGCTGTTTCGCTTTCATAATGTTAGTTACCAACAAGCAGCTTTTTCAGTAGAGCTAGAGTCTTTAGATTTTACTCTTTTCCACGGGCTTTTCTCAAACTCGTGATCTGCTTGGTGGCGAGCACTTAAATTTCACTATTACGCAAATAACCTAAATCGTGCTTTTTGCATGCGGCATCCAAAGAATTAATTCTTTGATCAATTCTTGCCACACGTTTTACTACTTTCATCCCAGGCCCACAATACTGATAGCCTGGAATGTGTAACTCGAACGGTAGCCCATTAATTACTGAATTAACAATACCGCTTCCAGTCTTACTTGATAAACGAGACCATCTACTTCGTTTGACAAGCCATATCTGAATGATAGTTTACGTGAAAATATAGATTTTGTTAATATGCGTATCGTCAATCTTAAACAAAAACTTCCCGTCGATAATATTGATATAAAGGTTGGGTCTGGACAGGAACAGAAATTATTTAAGATACATGGTCCTTTGCTAGCATCATCTATTCGTGGATTATTAATAGGACCTTCAAACTGTGGAAAAACAAATGTTACTGCTGCTTACTCATCCTTCGGGACTGCGTTTCGAAAAGTCACTCTATCAACCAAAGTACGAATATTTAAAGAAGATTTTATCACCAATCAAAGGTCTTGGCTACTACGCTTTTAGCGACGCAAATAACATTGTTGAACCGTCAGATGCTAAGCCAAATTCTATATTTATTTTTGATGATGTTATGTGTGAGAAACAGGACGTTATAAGATCTTATTTTAGCATTGGACGTCACAAAAATGTGGATGCATTTTACCTGGTGCAAAGGTATTCTCGTACTCCTAAGCAGCTTATTCGGGATGATGCCAACTTCATTATTATGTTTAAACAAGATGAGATGAATATGAAACATATATTTTCTGAACACGTTTCACCCGACCTTACGTTTACACAATTTCAAGAGATGTGTGGTAAATGTTGGGATAATAAACATGACTTTTTAGTTATTGACAAGGATAGTGATGTAAATTCAGGCAGATATCGCAAGGGATTCGATAGCTTTATATTCCAATAATAATGACTTAGATAATCATTTCATCGTTGAACGGTTCTTTGAAAGCATCATTAACGAAGAAATCGAATTAAAACGAAAGCTACTAGAAACTACAAATGCTGTTAGAAAAAAAATGTAAACAAATTAAAGCAACTAAAGTGCAGAATAAACATGATTTGGAAAAGTTTTATGAACCAGTTTCTAAACCATTAGCATCTATATCTAATGCCGTAAAGAAGCAGCGGCAGCGGCAGCTGCAGTACGTAACTAAAAAATCAAGTAGTACTAACCACAAAGCTAACTGAGCCACAAAGTCAGAGGAGCAGCAGGTCGGTGGGAACAGCGAAAATGTTTGAAGAATAAACGTATCCAACATGAGCGTATTTTGAAACATCTTGACCGATATCGCAAAAAACACAAATTCCTACACAAAAACCTGGAAATCGTGAGTCACTGTTCGAAACCCCTTCCCCATCAACGCTAATATCATCTCACACACATCAAGTGGTAATAGTTCAATCGCGAAAAATATTCAAGATTATTTAGGTGGATTAAAATTGACGCCATCCCATTATGATACCGTGTGTGGTGTACGCTTTGGTAAAAAAGAAAATAAATCAACAAAATGTATTGGCAGCTTCGTAGTTCGTTTTCTCACAAACGGAAAGATGGTGTTATACAAGAACAAAATAAGCATTGCTGAATTTGATGGAACCCAACCCAACCTGAGCTTTACGATTTGCTTTTTCAAAAAAATCCACCAGTGCTAGATAAAGAAGATAAAATAAGGCTCGATGTACTTCAAAAATACAAAACCATTTTGAAATTGACAGATGCGGCATACGACGGTTATCACACGAAACGCGGTTTAAGGGAAACCCGATGGAAAAAATATTTACAAATCATATACATATATTCACAAAATTTTAATTTTACCATCAATTTTTATACTAGAAACGGTTTGTTTAATGCATAGAAAACATATAAATCAATTTAATAATTGCATTCAATATAATACAAGACAAAATTATAATTTTTGTCTACCTATACCTTCCTCTAGTCTTGTAAAAAAATCAATTGAATATGATTCTAAAAAGATTTTTAATAAACTTCCTTTATGTATAAAAATATTTTTGTATTTAAAAAATTTAGAAAAGTTGGTAAGAAATTATTATTGGAGAAGGCATTTTGCCAATCAATAAATGAGTATTTTGAAGATACTTTATTATAATCATTTACTTAAATGATTATGTAGTATTATTAGATTTATAGTATTATTGATTTATATACATGTTTTCTATTTTTAGTTTTTTAGCTTTGTCTATCAAGATGTAATGTCTTTTGACAATAAAGCATATTTTGATTTGATTTGGTTTGATTCATAAAACCTCTAATTATGGGAACTAAATTGGTGGTGGTGTAGGAAGAAAAAAAGTCAGCAACAAAATCCAACTACCAGTAAAAAAGCATCTATCTTCGCAATCATCTGAATATGTTTATTGGAATAAACATAAAGAGTTAGTGGATAGATTACGATTATTGTGAGGTCAAAAGTAGCTGGACATACCGAACATGATGAGATTATGTCAATTGTGGAAAAGCTTCGAGAGGAAGAAATAATATATTTAATTTTGCAATTGGTTGTCATCATAAGTGTCTGATAAGACGTGCAACCTTATAATATGGATCCTAGCCAAGAAAAAATTAATATCGTAATACATGGGACAGCAAAAAAATTGTTAGAAGTACAGTCATAAAAGGATATAGAGATTTGCGGCAAATTGATTTGGCGGAAATGCAGCAATATGCTACTGACAATGATGGTTATCGTTATATTGTTGTATGTACTGTTACTCCAAATTCGTGTACACCAAAGCAGTTAAGACTAAAACTGGTGTTGAAGTTACGAATGCGACGAAAAACAGCAATGAAAAAGCATCATATGCACCAGACAATTTGCAGAGTGATCAAGGAAAGGAATTTTATAATAGCACCTTTCAAGCACTCATGAAAAAATATAATATAAACCATTATTCCACATATAGCACGAAAAAAAGCGGCAATTGTTGAGCGTGTTATAAGAACTTTGAAAAATAAGTTATATAAACAATTCTCGGCTAGAGGTTCATACAGATGGTTGCAAATATTACCAACTATAACGAAGACCTATAATAACACTAAACATAGCACCATTGGAATGAAGACCAACAGTGTGAAAGCAATTAAAGCATATGACTACTTGAAAATTGTTCCGAAGAAAAAAATTCATTTGGGTGACATTGTTCGCATTAGCAAGTACAAAGGTATATTGTATATACGCTTTCATGGTCAACAGAACTGTTTGAAATAGCAAGAGTGAATATTACAAATCCACCTGCATACTTGCTGCAATCATTAGAAGGTCAACCTATTAAAGCATGTTTTTACGAGGCAGAACTGCAAAAGACAGCTAGCCCAGGTGTTTATTTAGTTGAGAAAATTCTTAGAAATCTCAAGAAAAATCAAAACCATCAATTGTTCGTAAAATGGTTTGGTTTTCCAAATCAATTTAGTTCTTGGATAGACAAATCAGATATTGTATAAATATTATCAAACAGTTCTTACGTTACGGATGTACGCTACATTATATATAATAATAAACATTGCTTTTCATAAATATGCGTTTTATTTTTTAATTTATTACATGTAACAGTATAGTTATGTGTTTAAATAAAACATTATCTAGGGTGGTTTCCATTTTGGTTCCTTTGGATCCTTTATCTTCATTGTGGTGTACCGTGCAGCATGCGGGCGAATTTGATAAATGTTTTCCTTAAGGTAGGTAATTTTGGCATCATCAGCGGCAATCATTTTTTGAAAAACAGGTACTAGCACAGTACTAAGTATGAAATTTATCTGCGAACTAAGCTGATGAACTTCCATAATGACATATTCTTTGGTAGCAGCATCATTATCGTTTATCGGTTGGGCAACATTCCTTAATGATTTTCCCTCTATATCAAAATATCCATCTGAAGTAAGATTAAATCCGATTTCGGGCAATCCTCGCGATACTCTGTTACAAACAAGAGTTTTGTGTCTACCAAATTTATCAATGGTGTTGCTAACACGACCCATTTTAATGTAAAACTAATTTACTCTCTGTATGTTCAGCCTATATATAAATAACATAACTAATTAAAATTCATTTATACAATAACCATGAAGCAAGTAAGATTTAATGAAGAAAGAAATACTATCCACCGTATGTCTGTGTGGTGTTTTGCATATAGATAAGCCCGACAAAGTAACTTTCAACAACTAATGCTCGATAGATACCGTTTTCAAAGAAGAATTAGAAAAATGGAAGTGATCCTATCAAGGTTTTTAGAACGGAACCACAGGAATAATATCAAGTGCGATTTGTTAATTCAAATGTAATGTAAATAATAAACATATGTAGTACAAAAAGATTTTTATTGTTTCATAAACAAACTAAAAATATATGAAATTACATTTATGGAATATATCCAAATTGTATAAGTTCACTTCTCCTGCCTGTGAGCCACAATAGATCGCGATGGTCGCAGTGGAGGGTCAGTTCTTGATCCACTTACCCTAATTATATCCTATCCTATCACTTCTCCTTAAACATATGGATCGAAACCCCTGTTCTGCATCACAATCATCTTCATTATCGCCACTTATTTCGCCACTTATTTTGCGCATATGCTCTTCATCAAAAGAGTCGAATGGGCATCCGGTAGCGATATTCTACCTGCTGACCACTCTGAAGGTAACGACGACGGTGATGATGAACCATCTCCGTTAACTTCTGCTTCTTCCTCTTCTTCTGTAAAAGAGTTGGAATTTTGCTGTCGCTGCTGCTCTAACAAATCTCCTGCTCCGCTTAAGATGATTGGGGTTTGAGCGGGTTGGGTGACATGCGATGATAATGATAATTGTTCTTCCTGCTTCTTTCAGTGCTCATTTTGACACCATTCACAGAAACACATTTGTCCCACGAGCAATTCCCAATGTTCACAATTGGCAAATAGCTGACGACCGTTTACAGAGAACGGATCTACAACTACAATTTGACGGTCACTTTTTGATTGCATTTTTAGGAAATAAATTAATATGTAGTGTTCTGGAAGTACTGTATACAGACTAAAACAAGAAATTTCTGTGCCTGTTTTTGTATATGTTAGATGACCTTCAAACCCCCTCCACTCTTATATTCGATGTAAAATCGAGGTCACCATACACAGAATAGCCTTTTTTTCTTTCTCTACATTCGCGTAATACGTCCATTATTCAGACGCTGAATAGCTTTTTCTTGATTAAACATTTTTTAATCAATTTCCTTAAGTTTTTTTTGTAACAAATTGCAAGAAATTTTCATTCACCTTTCCAGCAAGTTTTTTATTCATTTCATTAAGTTCTTTTGTAACATATTGCAAAACATCCTTATTCACTATTTCAGTCAATTTTTTATTCATTTCACGTCATTATTCATAAACATATCCCAGATTAGCAGCATCGCCAGGATTCTTTGGCGGTGCCACATTAGTTAGAGATTTCCGTTCTATATCATATTGACCGTGATCGGTCAATCTAAATCCAACTCCTGGTAGTCCACGAAGAACAATTTGATTTTGTCCATTAAATTTTTGACGCCCAAATTTATCAGTTGTGTTGTGAACACGACCCATTTGTAACTTAAACTAAAGTGATTTTTGTAAAGGTTGCGTATTTATAAAATAATATACAATAATTTAGATACATAATAACTTATATAACATCTCATGATATTACATTATACAATGAATTAGAAATTTTCTTCATCTTCTTGGACACACTCCATTTTGTCATCGCTAACAGTAGGTAACGCTTTACTATCAACTTCATTGGTGTTGACTGCTTCACTTTCAAGGTCATCAACAGAGGTGGTATCATTTGCGGGAGCCAAACCATATTTTGTAGCTAATTCATTTTGTAAATGAGGCACTTCGAATAGATTGCTTCCCAATTCTTCATTTATCATTCCAGCACCAAATTCGTCCAGATCAGTGGTCCCATATAGGCATTTCTCGCACATATGTGCTCCAGCCGTGAAATTTACAGCGTCTTTCATATACTTCCTATACTGACTTTCACTAAAATCCACATCGGATTTACCATAATTTGCAAAGTGTAGTATATTGTCACAACGGGGGTTGTTGCGACTGAGACTAAGTAATAGTCTCTGGGATCGTGTGGAGGGAATGAAGTTAAAACAGGTTATAAAAAATATAACTTTTAATAATAATTAATCAATAATAATAGCAATAAAATAAAGTTTGGCATTAAATAAATGAAATGAGGCACTTACTTATACACTTCCCTTTCATCTTCTCTATAAGGGCGGCTCTTCTCCCGACCGACGGGCACATGCCTTCTCTCGACATCTTCAGAACGACTACCTATCACTCCATTATGCAGTTATCGACGATCGGTGCATTGCTAGGTCAGCATACCTTGACTTTCTCAATAAAGTTAAACAAAACCAAGCTGACCTTCAATGTCGTCACCAAGTCCACCGAATAACAGAGTGTCTATTCATCGTTATTGACAAAATAATCTTTATATAAATAAAGTGTGATTTTAAAAATAATTAATAAAATAATCCATGGTAACATAACTATGACATATGCCCCTCGTTCTCGAAAGCTGGACCCACAGCTTTACAAAATTTCCATCTTACTATGCAATACAAATATGTTGGTCAAGCCGCCAGAAGTTAATTAAATTTACAAAAACAAAATACGATTTTTAATAAAACTTATAAGTTGATGAGAAGTTGTAAAAATTTGTATCTAGTATTGATCAAAAAAAAATCTTGAAGAGACGTATAGCATAATAATTAAAATTCGCGTAAAAGATTAATTGAATACTTATTAAAAGCTTAGAAACAAATTTTTTCTTATTTTTATTTTACTTTATTTACTGACTTAGGTAAACTTTCTAACTATTAAACTTTTCTAAAATATTGAATTGATAGCCACATTTAATGTCATATAGAAGGTTCAGTCTTATCAACTTATAAAATATTACTTTTTTATACTAAATAGACAATTGTAAAAGCGAAAAATATAAAATAAAATAAAACTTGTTGATACTCGTAACATTTCTCTTAAATATTTACATAACAAAACCTCAAAAAGTAGCACTCTTTGAAAAATGAGATCGTGACACCGGCATTTATGGCAACATATAAGACGTCTTTACTGAAGATTTGCTTAATTATAATAACGCCGAACAATGATAAACTATGCACAACTATGAGCCAGAAGTAGTTTAGTTATATTAAAGATAATATAAATTTCCTTCGAACTTAACATTCACCACTTTTGGATGGATTTTCCCTATCCCCCATTCTTCATCGCCACAATTCTACAAGATGATGCAAGATGGATGCAGATGGAAGCGGCTTGCTTTGATAAGGTCATCTCTACTGAGCCCTGGTACCTAGGGCATTTTCGAGATACAAGATACTGTTAGGTGTTAGGTTACCTAACGTGATGGTGTAACTGCCTTTTCTTTGCTTGCGTGCGTTGTGGTGACGTTGAGTAACAGCATCTGTTTGCTCAGGTTTAGGTATGATGGGTATATTCTGGCTCCCCTTTGTCGTAAGAAGTTGTTGTGCATGATATTTGGCTCATCCCCAATTTCCACTGCCATTGAGCTATTGTGTCCAGGTACATGAAACATAAAGAGAGTGCGTATCAACACTTATGAATATATAGTCCTAATTTTACATGCTTTAATTATTTACAAAATTAAAATGAGAAAATACATTTCTCTTTACACGTACGTATATCTAATATTAAAAATCCCTAATATTTAAACTAGTCTATAAACTAAACTTAATTTGCACATCAATAATTAAATTACAAATTCTTGTAAATTCGAATAATACATGCATGTTTAAAATAATAACATAGCACTCGTATAACCGAACAACTATCCCTGTTTAGTTTCAGTTTGCTCTTTTTCTACCTCCAAGTATACTGAGTTATAACCTTCGTCTAATTTTTAAAATCAATCTTTAGTGTTAGGCTTAGAGTGTACCTTAATATTTAACTTCTAGTATACCTAGGATTTTTAATACTAGAATAAATAAAAAAGCAACTCTTTAGTACAAAGTTGAAAGTCTAGGTTAGTACCTGCTAATAAAATTTAAAATGTTTTAGGATTATTTAAAAAGCTTAAATTATATCAATTTACTGAGAGGTAGTATGTAGTTTCGTGACAAACAAAAAAAATACTTTGTGCTATTGTTTTTTCAAAAATATGTCTGACGATATTTTACATGCTGTCAGCAATTAGTAATAACTGTATAAATGTTTGAGCAGTCTTAGCTCACGCAGTATTTACATATACCAGAAATTCTTAAAAAAAAATCTGTAAACCTTCCCTAAGGGAAATAGATAACTTCAGGCTTATCTCACCTGGTAACATCCTGTACCACTAAACATCATCGATTTGTTTAAACATTGTGCTCAAACACTAGCGTCACCTTTTATGAAGACAAGATGCGTAAATTCTTAAAACAACTACTCCCCTAGCTACGTGCCACGCAGGGTATTGAATAACATAAGACATTCACTTGTCTTTTCTTCATAAAATTTGTTACACTTGAAAACCATTTCAACATACCTTACTTGTCAGTAAAGTTTAACCTGCAAATGACTTATTTGCAGTAGGGCTATAGCATTATGTTGCTGATCGCTAATTCTCTAGCTGCCCTTTTCGTACCACTTTTTTTGTGTGTACCTTATTGTTTCCTAAAATATGTACCTATAACTTCTTTGAGAAAAATGAGTCGTTCTGTAGGTACCTACTCTAGAATAATAAATACATACTCGTGTATTTAACTTAAGAACTCAGGCACGATGCTTTAATACTGCATCGAATTAAAAAAAAATCTCTATATATTTTCATTTGTAACACCCTTACTTTCTTACGTAAGTTTATTATAAGTTTCAATCATCTCATGCCTATAAAAATTGTTTTATGCCTCGATTAACTAGATAATAATTCTGGATAAAAACTACTCTGGTTTTGCACGCATAAACCCTTTTTCTTTTTCCATTTAGTTTTTCATAATTCCTTTGATTATGCATAAAAATAAAAAAACATAAATAATATGAATAAGTACTTGCAGCATGCGAAAATGAGGCGCGTGCTTGATCGGTAACCTTATGCCATTATTGTTAATAATATAAAATTCTTGGTACCTGCCATCTCTGGGTCAGCAGTGTTTATTATAATTTATTATGAACTTGAAATAAAGCAAAATTATGTAAGCTTTTGATAACAAAAAATATTTTTTATACCTTGGACGTATATCAATTACGTCTAATAATATTTAGTATTTCTATAAAGTAAGCAATAATAATAAAATGTTGATATGTTTACTAGTTAGTTATTTAAGAAATATTTAATTTTAAAACAAACTTCTGAAATTGAAAAGAAAATTGTCGCTGGCTATTATATTAAAAATACAACACATTAATGCCCTTATTTACCAGTGGTCTTCGTTAATTGCGTAAAACTTGATTTATTCTTTTTTCGCATGACAAAACATATTTTAAAACTTGTAACTAGTACTAAAATGAAATTAGTACCTACTAAATTAAAAATAAAAATCTAATCAAATTCTTTTGGTATTTTTCTTGCATATGGCCTATGTGCATAATGTTTAATTGCAAATAAATTACACATCAGAAATAGATTTTCTACGGCACAAAAATTGAAAGTATAAACAAGCAATATAATTTGGATTTTGTCTTCCAACGTAAAAAAACATAGAAAATGTATCAAGAGAAGATTCACGAATTGTACTGTGGACATTAAAAAAATTACAATTTCTGCGTAAAAATATTGACTTGGAACTAAAATAGTATGCAATGTTAGATAAATAAAAAAAAATCAATTTTACACTAAATTTTGAACCAAAGAAAAATCAGTGCAAATTAAAACGAGCAATATCTCAGGTGTTAGATAGGTACTTGAACTCATAACACTTTGATACTCATACTTGCTTAAAATCTTACATTCAACTAGAAAAATTATTTATAAAAGAAGCATTTTCCGGTATAACTAAGCACCTTTTTTGCTAACGTATTGTATATTCTGAAATAAAAGTTTAGTAGAGAAACAAATGTGAAGAACCGTAGATACATACATATATGTACATACGTATATATGTATATGTATATGCACACTTTAACAAACACTTTGACTTAGTTCTTTGTTACTGTAATACAAAAAAAAATATATTTTTACTTCTTGTAAACGTCAGGATACAATAAATAGCATTTACTTAAAACAAAATTTTCTGAAAAAAAAACTCTTTGTGGATATTATTTTATGAAAACGTAAAGATATGTAAAAGAATAATTATTAGGTTTTTCTTTATTTATTTTTCCCTTTGACCTATTTCTTTTTAAACAAATAGACTTTGCGCCGTTAAAGTGTTTGGCGGTAATAAAAAGCGTCCTAGAGTTCTGTTTTTAAATATAGTAACTGGTTGGTTCGAGTTTGTTGTGAGGTCAATTTTGATTTTATTTCTGTCAATATAAGGCCATTTATATAGTATAATATCCAATTTATTAAAAAGATTTGTATTTACCGCAAAATTGTCTCGTAATTGCTCCAAATATCTAATATGGTGTTCTTTAGTTTTCAAAACAATTGATTTAATTTTGTTGTTAGTTAGTTGATGTTCTTTAGTAGTTTTAGCCGATTTTAAGAATGCTGATTTAGAAGTTGTCTCTTGTTTTAAGCAGTGGTGTAAATTTTCATTTGTTTGGTCCATTATAGTTTCTTTTTCACTTGTATTGTAAGGTTGAGTAGGATGTAATAATAAAACGTTTTGATTAGATTGTACGTGGGTGCTGGTTAGGTATTGAAAATTACATTTTTCATTGATAATAACCCGGCGGTTAACCGTTAGTTCCCATATGTTGTGCAGTTTGAGAATAAGCTGATTAAAATCATTTTTTGAAAGATCTGGGTCGTACAGAACTTTATAATTTGCTTTAAAGGAAGGGTGTAGACCTCTTTCAAAATATCCTATAATTTTATCTAACGGCATTTTAGGATCAATAATGCGCATAACATGATTGTATCGTAATAATAATCTTTAATACTTTCATTTTGCTGCTGTTGCCTATTCATCAGTTTGATTTCAAATTTTGAAACTTCGTATTTCCCTCCAAATTCAAATAAAAAATCTCGGGAAACTTCCTCCCAATTTTTCTTTAAGTTTTCCGATTGTTTAATATAATTACTATACCAAATGTAGGCAACACCCTCTAATGATGATAAAAACTAGTAAATTTTGTCTTTGCCAGACCAGCGGTTTCTTTCAGAAATTTTATTAAATTCTCTGAGAAATAAAACACAATTATGACTCTTAGGACAGAAAATAGGTGCCTGAAAATATGGAGGTAGCACTGGTGTAATACGGGTATTTAAAGCTGCTTCCAAAATCATTTTTTACTTCTCTTTAGGGGACAAACTTGTATATTATATTTGAAATAAACACTCAACATGAAAAAATGTATCGTAATATAGTTTTATTTTGAATAAAGGCAAAAATTGTACCTATATAATTTTCAAATTACCATTAAAATTTCAGAATACTTTTTGAAGAGGCCGAGTTTTTAAAAATTAAAATTAACGTGCACCACTTTATATTAAAAACGTAACGTAAAAATTGCCAACTCTTATTTTATATAATTTAATTAAAATATACTTCATTCCCTCAGATTCTAATCAAATGTTTATCTATACTTAAAGAAAATGTTTGCCTACTCTCACACAATGGACAGAATTTATTAAAGAATATTTAATTTTTGCACCAAAAAAGTTATAATTTATTGTGTATGGAGAGTAAAAACGGCGCCTCCACCATATGCCACAACGGGGGTTGTTGCGACTGAGACTAAGTAATAGTCTCTGGGATCGTGTGGAGGGAATGAAGTTAAAACAGGTTATAAAAAATATAACTTTTAATAATAATTAATCAATAATAATAGCAATAAAATAAAGTTTGGCATTAAATAAATGAAATGAGGCACTTACTTATACACTTCCCTTACATCTTCTCTATAAGGGCGGCTCTTCTCCCGACCGACGGGCACATGTCTTCTCTCGACATCTTCAGAACGACTACCTATCACTCCATTATGCAGTTATCGACGATCGGTGCATTGCTAGGTCAGCATACCTTGACTTACTCAATAAAGTTAAACAAAACCAAGCTGACCTTCAATGTCGTCACCAAGTCCACCGAATAACAGAGTGTCTATTCATCGTTATTGACAAAATAATCTTTATATAAATAAAGTGTGATTTTAAAAATAATTAATAAAATAATCCATGGTAACATAACTATGACAATATCTTCTGCCAGCTCTCTTAATTTACATGATAACCAATTATCATACATATCTCGATTTTCAATGACAGTAGGGGAGTCACACATCTTAAATAGAAAATAATGGGAATGTGAGTGAGTGGTGTGTGTGTGTGCTTTTCGATGTATACATAACAAGAACTATTTTATCACATTTTAATCAACATTAAAATAGCCGAACCTACAATATATTACAAACAACCAAAATTTAATAATGCTCTAGTATTACCGCCAGAGAATAAATGTGAGCTTTGCCCCAAATAAGGTAAGGTGTACTGATTACCGAACCTAGTCATCATTTCAATAGTATCCTCTGTCAGAATTTCAGCTACACGTGATGGTAAAAATATTTTAAATGTTACGATATATGTAGGAACAACGTGACGACAATAGCTTTTCCAAAACGTACGGTCAAAAAATTAATTTTTGTATCATATAAATTTTTCCCACCGTTAATGTAGAGAATTTTCTACGTTCCAGAAAGAAAGGAAATTAATTTTTGAGATCCTTATTCATTTCTAAGCAAATTTGATCTAAAAAATAAAGTCTATTTCTCTGCATGGTGATATTGTCATATTAATGATATTGTTATGATCATGCAGAGAAAAGGTTTTTATTTTTTTAAGCGAAAACCGTGCATCGGATTGAAAAAATTCAAGAGATCAAATTTGCTTAGAAATGATTGGGGATTTCAGGAGTAATTTTAATTTTACGAGAAATCAGTGGCGTACTATCAATGTCTGCCAAAATTGGCAGGTGAAATTCCGTACGAACGCCACTGGTGGAAAGAAAAAAAATTGTGGTACACTAAATAATGCCTCTTGATACATAGTACATGTATGCCAAATTTAATTAAAATATCTAAAGTGGTATTACAAATATTAATAAAAAACTATTTATTTTTGAAAACTTTACCACCCTGTATCTCAAAAGTTAAAACGTTTAGGACATACGTTCATATGAAGTTTTCTTTTTAGAATGGACCCAAAAATCGCCCCCTTAAATATTGACATTCAATTAGGAAACACCCTGTATATACTGCATAGGAAATTTCAAATTCGATTATCTCGAAAAGGGTTACTCCTAGCGCCTTCAATAAATTATACCTTTTTGACAGAAAAAGTAGAATAATCGATTTTTCATTAGTCAGATCGATATACTAAGATTAAAAAGAGTTATGTCATTTAAAAGAAGTGCGGTATGCCGTAAGTGGTGCCCTCTACTAGTGGCATCAAAAGTATGGACAAATTTGAATTCCTCGCCTCAAAAAACCTTAGATTTTTATTTTCGTGCCGCTATATTGTTTTGCTGAGATATTACCGAAAAAAACAAAATTAAAATTTTGATACCCTGTATCTCGGTTATTATCAACTTTGGAATCAGTCAAGTTTGAATAAAAAATCTCATTATTTCGATATGGGGAATCTGCTGTTGATCCGCGTACCGTTACTTTCGGACCACCCTGTCCATACGTAGGTACAGGGTGTCCAGTTTTCGACACTTTTGCAGGGTATCTCGGTTATCATATTTAAAGATAGAGAGCTGCGGTTTTCGCATTACCATGGTACTTTTTCGTGAAACGTATGATGCTACAAACAGAATTTTCATAGCCCCCTTTGTTTCGGAGATACAGGGCGATTTTGAAAATGTGTCATTTTAAAGCACCCCTCGTATCTCCTTTGCCTTTTAACTCATCAATAAGGTAAAAACTGATTGTTATATAGTTTTTTGCGTGAAATCCAATGGAGTAGTAAATTTTTTCTATATTCATTCTAGATATCCAGACAGAAGGCAAACTTATCCCGATACATTTTTTAGAATTAAAAAACAAATAGTTAATTATGGTGCGTTTATGCAGCCAAGACCAAAATCCTATAATAAGGAAAATCAAGAAATCGACGAGGTCAACATTTTAGGAAGGCTCTGTAGATGCAGCTCCTTCTATTTCGTCTAGGGCTATTGAGAAAGAAGTTGGAGTGAACAAGTTATTTCAAAAGATATATACCAACAATTATATATTTTTGAAGAGCTTATGAGAAAATCAATCGAATAAAAACGAAATATACAGGGAGTCCCATTTAAAAAAATGCAACTTTGGTTTTTATCTTCAAATTCGTTCCTTCTAGAAAGAAATTGACTGCGCCACTGAATTTTACGCAAAAAACTATACTGAATTCTACGCAAAAAACTATAATAATCAGTTTTTACCTTACCGATAATTTAAAAGGCAACTGAAGTAGGAGGGGTGCTTGAAAATGACACATTGTCAAAATCGCCCTGTATCTCCGAAACGAAAGAGGCTATGAAAATTCTGTTTGTAGCATCATGCATTTCACGAAAAAGTAGCACTTGCAAAAACCGCTGCTCTCTATCTTTAAAGGTAATCGAGATCCTGCAAAAGTGTCTAAAATTGGACACCCTGTACACCCATACATAAACTTATTCATACAAACATATATACATACACGTATTCTTAGATGATTTAGGAAATAAATCATACCCAGAAAAAATTGGTAAATAAGAAAAATATTATATAATAATGCCGGTTAAAGATAGGTGTTGATCGAATTTTTTTTAAACTTATCCCCTAAATACGATCCTGAATGTGTTATTTTAAAGCTTGCTTATTCCTTGATCCGATAACTTTAAACAAATTTGAGGAAATTAGATAGAAAAAAATGCAGAGTGTGTCGAATGTACAGAGTGTCCAATTTTCGACACTTTTGCAGGGTATCTCGGTTATCTTTAAAGATAGAGAGCTGCGATTTTCGCAATACGCAAACAGAATTTTCATCGTCGTTTCGGGATTTTAAAAATATGTCATTTATATGGACTCCTCGTATTTCAGTTAACTTTTAACTTATCGGTAAGGTAAAAACTGAGTATTAATGCAGTTCTGTGCGTAGAATTCAGTGGCGTAGTCAATTTTTTTCTAGAAGGAACGAACTTGAAGATAAAAGCCAAAGTTGCATTTTTTAAATGGGACACCCTGTATATTTGGATTTCATTCGATTGCTTTTTTCATAAGCTTTTTAAAATTATAAATTGTTGGTATATATGTATATTTTCGAATAACTTCCGAAATTTACAATTATTAAAAAAAAGGTATAATATTTCGTAGTAGGCCGTGAAATAAGGATTTAAAACAAATGAATAGAGACATTACATTGACATTGAGGTTTATTTTTCAAATTTTAAATCCCAATAACATAACTGAATCAAACTTTGAATAAAAAAATTCACTGTTCCAAACAAATTTAGATAAAACTGGAAACAGATGTTTTCTTAGTAAATTTAAAATGTAAATGTAAAAATCTTTGTTTATATTTTATAAATCCCAAAAGTTGCTCAGAACTGTTACCGTTTTCTCTAACACAAAACTCGCACATTTTACTTATTCGTCGTATGGCATTTAAAACTATGATCGATCGTCCCTGCAGATTTTGAAATTCAAGTATAGTGGCTTCACGCAGTTGTTCTATAGTGCGATGTCGAAACTTGTAAACTTTATTTTGTAAGTAACCCCACAAAAAAAAAGTCAAAGACTGAAAGATCGGATGATCGATGTGACCATCTTATAGGTCCGTTAGTTCCTATCCATTTTTCAGGAAAATTATTTTTTAAAAAAGGCGTATTATTCCGGCATTATGGGCAGGCGCTCCGTCCTGTCAGAAATGTATGTTGTTTACGTAAGCCAAGGGTATACCGTCTAGCAATATACCCAGGTACCGATTTGCTGAAGGGCTTCCCTCATAAATTCTATAAGTTAGTTGCCTTCCCAAAATAAAACAAGCAACGCTGAAACCGAATCTTCCCTGCTTCTCCCGCTCAAAGTAAAGATGATGGTTTTCTTGATACCAATGTCTGGTATTGTGTCTATTGAAAATACCAGAGCTTGTGAAATATGCGTCTTCGGATCTTATCACAAATCTTCCAAAATTCACATTGGCTTGAGTTTGCTGCAAAAACCAATTGCAAAAAATGAGACAACGTTCAGCATCCCCAGGATGTAAATGCTGAACGATTTTGACTTTATATGGTCTAAATTTATATTTGTGTAATATAGTTTGTGCTCGAGTACCCTGAAACATTGTCGAGAATTAGACACCCTGTACATTAAGGTGGGCTGAATATTTTTGGAAATCTCAGTTGACATAGTAAAAAAAGTTGTAATGGGGTAGACAACTAAGCTTGTTTTTTCAAAATTTTAAAAAATGCTTTAGTCGCGCCCCAGGAGGAGTGAAAATATATTTTTTTCAATGTGACATTTTGGATCTGGCATTGCAAAAAAAATGATTATGGTTCACTCTCTAATAACATAAAAAATTGGTTCAAATATTTCAATCTTAAAAAGGGTTAACGGTTTTAACCTGTCATACAAAAAATATATTGTTTCTGATTCACTTGTGGTCGAAAAAAAATGTTGGGAAAATATCTTAATGTTCAGCTGCGTCCCGGCACTGATAAAATAAGAGGTTACTTCAATAAATATAAAGACGTCCCTGTTGTAAGAACGTGTTGTGTTACATCAAACCGAGAAAGCGTTCTAGAGAATTCTACGTATAGTAATAGTATTCAAGTATAATACACCTTTATGTTTTCAGTGAAATTTGGACACATAATCAGACTTTGTAGTTTTTGTGTTTAAACCTATTTTACGTGTTTTTTTAGTTATAACTATATCTAATAATACGCAAGTGCAATAACTAGCACACGTGAATGTTATAAGTGCAATTTGGACACAATCAAGCTTTCTGGTATTTTGTTTCTGTATTTACTGGTTTTAAAAACAATATAGGTAAAGTTAAAACCAGGAAAACAGACACTCATCCAATATTTGGTACTGCCTGCGACTTTGATTCTGAAAGTTGTTTACCAACTACTGAAGATATGTTTCGTTATTTGTTTACAAGAAAGCAGATTAAGGGAAATTCAAGCAAACGACCGCCTGAGTTTAATGTTGCAAAAATAGACAATAGACAAATAGACAATGTTGCAAATAAAATAGACAATATATAGAAACTTGCTTCACTCCCAACTGTTAGCTCCAAACGCGTAATAGCAATGATATTAGCATATCATAAAAACGACCCTAATATAACAAATCTCCTAAAAACCTGAAAATCTCCATTTATTCTAATAAACGTGGATAATTTTAAGTTGAAATCACGAAACCTTTTTGACATTTCTTCTTGCAAATGCAGTGATTTCGATTCTTAAAAGTGTGAAAAATTCTGCAAAATGCCCTTGTTGCAACAAGATTTTTTAAGGGACCAAAGAAATCAAAGAAAAATGCAAATAGCTGGGATAGATAAACTAAGTACGGAAAAAAATAAGAAAAAAAGAAGAAAAGCGCGGTCTACCTCAAACTTCAATCCCTTCGACAAGTAGTCAGAAATCTGATCCTAGCCTACCTACTGAAAATGTAGAAGGTAGTTCGTCCAGCGAAGAAGACTTGACTGAGGACTTCAAGTGGTCCTATCGTTTACAAGTACAGCTGCAGAAAAAAAATATACCAAAAGAAATATCCAACCAAATAAGAGTTTCATTGCCAAATATTGCCCAAATTGCTAATATGACTGGTACATCAAACCGAACAGTAGTCAAAATTGCAACAGCTGCCCTGAAAGATTTTGGACTTGTTTCATCAAAAAACCCAGTCATCGTAGTGGACAAAAATAAGATCCGTCGAAAATAACAAAAAAGAAGAATGCGCGGACAAGAGGTGAGGCCAAAAAAGTTATTATATAAAGCATAATATAGTTTTATTTGAAACACAGATCAAAACGTAAAAATAACATAAAACGGTAATGAAATGGCAAACTTAAAAACGAACTACGAAAAGTCCAAAATTATATTTTGTTTTCTAGATTAATTATGTTTGTTTTTTATCTTTTGACACCCCACGAAGACCGAAGTCTAAGTACTATGTACCGTGGATGTACTGGGGAATCGACTCACACATCCAGAGCTGGAAACATCCGTAGGGATTTCACCAGCCCTTTAAGAGGATGTGTGGGGTGGTACCACCTCGGTCGAAGAAGAATTCCTCTACCACCTTCCGTTAACAATCACAAAATATCCATGGTCGAAGCGGGATTCGAACCCGCGCCTCTCGGTTGCAAAGCTGGCGCCGTACCAGCTCGGCCACCGGAGACCCAAATGTTGCTTCTGAGCGCAAACGATCGTATTACTAAGTCATAAAATGAGTCAGAAGAATACATTTTATTTATTAAGCCCTTTTCTATAGACATTACAGCCAAACCATTTAACCTTTTTTGTGCAATCGAATTTCCCAAATAAGTTTTATGCGTTTTAAAGCTGAACAATTTCATTCAACTGAAACCGAAGTTGCAGTAGTTAGTGTTACTAATAATTTGTACATTTCTGGTAAAAACTCGTTTAGATCATTTTTGTACATTATTTTTCTCTATGATCTGTGGCAAAGATAAGGAACGGAACTGTTCATCAGTAAAAAAAATGTAAGCTTGGTTTTTAATCGGTCATTTTGGAAAAGTTGTTTATAACTTTGAATTAAATTGTTAAATAGGTAATTGATTTGGAAATGATACGTCAAAATCGACAAAAAGCGTTTAGTTATATTAGGTTCAACTAGTTCATATCGTTAAATCGATGTGTAATTTGATCATTATCCAGCACTTCATAAAATAACGCCTGATAAGTCAACGCAACATTATTGTTAATTAGGTCCTTATTTTCAGTTCTTGTCCATATAAGTACTTTTATACCTAGTAGTAACTTCTGAAGTAGGTCTCCCCCTAGTAATAGTTTCATTTTTTTCACGTTGAGAACGCACAGAAAATGATGTTTGTTGCAGCAATAAAACATCAGAACGCGACTTCACTCTCAAATAAAATATCTAAATCAGGATACAAAGCGCGTTACAGGCCTCTCTTCATTCTAAACTTGCGCGTGGGAGTAAGTAAAATAAACAGATTAAATAAGGACAGGACCATTCATACATGTGCATAGACCAGCCGCGACGAGAGTCTAGTGCCAACGCCGCCAACGCCAACGGGGCCTCTGGTGCACTTCTCTCAGAGACGAACTTTGCAACATACAGCACGTACTGGGAATATCGCGTGCGGTTCTTTTTTAGTCGCATATATTGTCGAAAATACTAGCACTCCTTAACTTGTAAACAAAAGTAGCTTTATAGACGTTTGCTAAACCTTGTGACCTTCATAAAATTGCCAAATATATGTAAAAAGTTTTTCATTTGAAGTAATGTGATGAAGAAGAGCAAAACAAAACATGTTTATCAATCAATCTTACGAATATTTTCATTTTCACATTTTAAATTAATTGTAGTGAGGCCGGGCCTCACCTGCCTCATACCACCGATCGCCACTGAAGAAAAGCTAGCGAGGAAAGAATAGACATTGAAGCCATCTGTTTTGATGGTAGAAAATATCAAACCATGATGCAAATTGAAGGCCGTCGTATAGGAAGATGTAGCTTTATTAGAAGAGCCAGGAAGCAAATATTTTGGTCACTTATCAATAAATACACCTGTTAATGCTGTAAACATCGGCACAAATCGTCGCTGGAAAGACAAAGGAGCTTAACTCCGAAAACCCGAATTTCGAGTTATGGCCACCATACCTACCCCCAAGGTCATATTTATAAAAATACAAACTTGCGTTTCTCTCTCTCTCTTATGGTTATCGTGATATTATAAATTATATAGGCGTAAGTGAGCTATGAATGAAAATTTTCAAAAAACTTACTAGACAAAAAGGCGCCTCTCTTTTAAAATTCGATAACTCCGTAAATACATATTTCTTTGCAAGAATATAACATTTAGCATAATCTACTTATGCCCATTTCCACCAACTTTTCTCTAGGGATGAATTAGTTAGGGAGATCCTAGGTGTGAGGATTCTCTAAATCCTAATTGGTTTCCACCACTTGCATTTGAGAAACCCCTAGTTAAGAAGGGAATAACACTGGCAACCGCGCAATTCTTTGTCAAAGTTTAGGAATTTTTATTTTTCAACCAAGGCTGGTACTGGTGACGGAACTTTTTTCATAATCATTAAGGAACGGATAAATCATAAGAGCTCGTCGCAAGGGCATGGGCGGCGTGAAAATATTTTGTGTAATAAAAGTAAAATGAAAACAAATCTAGACTCCATTACAATTTATTGGCACTGCATGACATAATTAACATTTTTTCAAAGTTCGCTTCAGTAAAACGCGTTCGTTTATAAGAATATCTCTAAGTCTAGAAAAGCTTCTTTCAACATCACACATTGTAACAGGAGCGAAACGGAAATGATTTTACAAGTCAGTATTTTTAGTTTTAAATGTTTCAAAAATATTTGTTATTTCTGAAAATCATGGATTTCTTTCTACGATTTTTGGTACTATATACAGTTATAATTTTTCACCAATTTCGGTAGGACATGCTTTGAGCTTGTCTATGGTTGACCGAAATAAATTAAAAGAAGTCAAAAGGGGAAGGTTTTGTATCTCCAACTGTTCAATTACACCTGGAAGACATCCAAAATTTTCAGAAATAAACTTTATATCATTTTTAAGCGTCAGTGCACTTATAACTTCTTTACTTCTTGTTACACCCAAAGCATCACCTTTTATACTGTCAATAACATTTTTAACTTAGTCGTAATTTGTATGGTAATATATAACGGCTGATAACCATGTTCCCCAACTTGTAATAACAGGTTGTGGTGATTTAAGAATTTTTTTTACCTCACTAACCAAAGTATCAATAACTGGATAGAAGTCACGTATCAGTTCACATATTATATGTAAGGCATGAGCTAGACATCTAAAGTGAATCAAATTTGGAAAATGTTCTTTTAACTGTCTTCCTGCTTTTAGCATAATAATATGCCGCACTAACCGAAAGCAGCAAAACAACGTATTCAGTAATACTCGTATCTGGAAAAAGCGACCTGATACTTCTACTGCAGCTTGAGTTATTGTCTCACTATTGGTTTTAGCCAGAAATTTACTGTTGACTACATATGAGCTTTCCCCTTCTATAGGATTTAAAGGCCCAACTATAATATTAGCAACGTATCGGCCTTTGATGTCGGTTTCATCGATTCTAAACCACAACTTTTTTCCTTCAATATTGTGACGTATTTTGTCAATCGTTTTTGAGTATACATTATCCACATACATTTTACGAAGAGTAGATTCATCTGTACTCTGTGGTGGCAGTATTTTTGTAAAAATTTCTTCATAGATGAGTTATTTATTTTATGGAGAGGAATGTCAGCTGCAACAAAGGCTTCACACAAATCCATGCAAAACTCCGCGTGTATTACATCAGATTCTCTAGAATCGGATGGCCCGGATGAGATTGCATCTTCTCCAAATGCTTTGGAATTTTGACATGTCGCTCGATGTGATTTCGTTGTGTACAAATAAATTCAGAGTTACACACTTTACACCAAACACCTTGTTCCCGTTCAAATAAGATAGTGGAATATGGAAGCAGCCACTCCAACTTAAGTTTTTTACTTGTACTCATTGCGGCTATTGTAAGTGGTCACAGATAATATGGAAGAAAATAATTTCAGCACACCACTAACTTACACTGAAACTGAAGACAAAAATAAGTGTTATCTCTATTTTATATCTCAAAAACTAATTTAATTTACAAGCAATAAACTCCACTTCAGAGTAAGAAAGAATGTGAATTCGGCATTTATTATTTATTGACCCTCGTGCCAAAATTTGTAGGCAACCTTGTACCTCTGCAAAACACACCTCTTTTTTCCTTAGCTATTGTATCGGATCAGCCTTTTGGTCCCACATGTAGGTACTCGCAGTGCCGGTCTATATTTTAAAGTTGTATATCTCTGTTATTACTTACATGACCCGTACAAAATTTAGGGGTTTTAATAGTGAGCCCCCTGGGAATGTTTTGGTAAAGAAAAAAACATTTTGTAATTTGCGAAAAAAGTTGAATTTTTGAACACATGAACGCGTTTAGGTATTTTATTTATTACTTTTCATAAACACATTTTACATCATTTTGTCGAGAATTTTTGAATTTAAAGAGAACAAAATGAGTTAGTAGAAAGTTATATTCATTTGATTTTTTTTTAATTATATTTTAGGTTTAAAAAATTCAAATGACTATAACTTTCTACTAACATATTTTTTTTCTTTTACAATTTAAAAATTCTGGACAAAATGATGTAAAATTTGTTTAGAAAAAATAATAAATAAAATACCTAAACGCGTTAATTTTTTTCCCAGGGTGGGCTAAAAAAATTCAACTTCTTTTTTTCGCAAATTACAAAATGTATTTTTTCTTTACCAAAACATTCCCACGGGGCTCATTATTAAAACCCCTAAATTTGGTACGGGTCCTGTAAGTAGGAACAGCGATAAACAACTTTGAGATTTCACAAGCCGCCATTGGTACTACCTAATTAAGAGATTACCAACAGGTATAGTGACCTAATTTGCAGAGAACTGTGGTTGTGCTGTGTTAAGTATATTTTCATTTCAAGTACCATAATGGCGTACCTTTACTTATACCTAGTTAATGATAGGTATGCTCGGAAAATTATTTAATCTACGTGCAAACATTCTTGCCGAATGAGGATAACCTCGACAAAGAAATTCTCGGAGAGGACTGAGGATATATTTTCATATATTCTGTCAATATACAAATGTTGATAATTTATGAACACCTGTCAAGGTGTGTGTAGTAGAACAACATTCTCAGAACATAAAAATTAAGTTGTGCCGATATTGTGTAAAACTAAAAAAAAAAAAGTTGAGATTTTTTTCATGTCACCACAAAGATCTCCACACAAAACATAGTTGGTATGCCTCGCAAAATACTTTTTCTACAATGTAACACTAACAACTAACTTCTCCACTACGTGGGACGACTATGGGTCTAGATCAGGGGTCGGCAACTGGCGGACCGCGGTCCGGATCCGGACCGCGGAAGGTAGAAAACTGGACCGCCAAAAAAATCTTAATTAATTTGTAAGAACAAATACCTATCTATCTTATATTATTTTTAGGAGTAAAAATAAAAATTTAAAACAAATAATAAGACTTTTTATAAGCTACGTTCCTTTTTGAGAAACAACAATTACCTGCGGCCCATTTAAATTTTTTCTTTTTGTTTCCTCCGGACCTCGATACAATTTTCCAAAGTATCTGGACCCTACTAGAAATTAGTTGCCGACTTAGTCTAGATGTTTACTTAAAGTTATTTGCTAATAGAAAAAAACCAAATTCCGTTCTTTGCTCAGTATCACTTTGAAATAAAGCATCAGAAAGAGGTATTAGCCATCCTAACTTCAGCTTTTTTTGCACTCATTTTAATACTTTATTTACTTTTTTACAAATTTAAACAGACACTGCAGTCAGTCTATAAACGAACTAAACGGCATCCTGCAGGGAAACTTTACCTCACGACACACCAAACGAATTTAGCAATTGTGTAATACTTTTAAACCCGCTACGAGCTTTTCTCAGTATTTGCACCGTTACAACAAATACCGTCGACGACGTGGCTTGCATTGATGTACTTTGACGACAGACATTAAATTCCTTTTCCAATTTTTATTACGTATTTACTATGAACCATTTTATTGCTTAAATTGTTACCTGCATTTTTGTAAATTTACTAAGATTTTTGTGTGAAGTGATCCAAATTTAATGTATAAGCTTGGCTAAGAAATTGTAAGGTCAGTAAAATGATTTACTCTAAAAGTAAAGTTTTTTATCATTACAAACGCCGTAACCATAACCCGTTTTCTTCGACATAATAAATAATCATTTACCTGCTACATTTTTGTGTTAAGTGATCCAAATTTAATGTATAAGCTTGGCTAAGAAATTGTAAGGTCAGTAAAATGATTTACTCTAAAAGTAAAGTTTTTTATCATTACAAACGCCGTAACCATAACCAGTTTTCTTCGACATAATAAATAATCATTTACCTGCTACCCCGTGACGTTTATGGATTCACATGTTAACTACAATTGATTTGCTGTTGAAAAAACATTGTCAAATAATTAATTATGCTGTGTTTGCACATAAAAAATTATTTTTATAAAATACACGTTTTCCCTGTGTAACGCAACCGATCCCAGGTTGTGTTGGAATTTGAGCTTGGACAGTTTTCGCGCTGCACTTGCAGAGAGAGTTAGTTGCACCAAAACATTGTATTTATGTAGGTAATTATTCTTAATTACGGCAAATATGAACTACAGTAACAGTACAGGTACATAAATTAAATGTTTCTAAATATATATGAAGTTTAAGTTAATTTTTGGTTTATTAAACTAATGGAATAGAAATATAAAAAAATGGTAATTTACACTTTGTGTATTTACACTTATTTTAAAAAACCGCCATGGATAAATATGTTAGACGTTCAATACACCAACCGGTCAAGGTAGGAGGAGACCAACTCCTAAAATGCTGTCTTCCTTACATCTGGGAAAACTGTATGAAGTTTTAATTCACAAGAAGCTAGAGATAGTCGAGTGCTATAAAAAAGAGCATCCACTATGAATGCAGTCATTAGAACCAGATATTGCTTAAAAAAAACAGATAAATTTAATGTGTACTGATAATCATAAAGATTGTTTGTTGGACACCACTATGTTTTAATTATTTTAGTTATTAAATGTTTGTCTTGATTCCTGGAAATGAAGCCAAAAACTACCGCTGTTAAAAGTTTCCAAATTTTGTGTAATAGGTAATTAATTATATTGCCTTTGTATGTTAATGTAAAAAATGGCTAAGTCTTTTTTTACATACCTTTAAATCTTTTTTATAAATATTGGTTGTATTGTACATATTGTACTGATGACTTTCCACGTACCATATTTTGTTGTGTCAAGTTAGGGTGGCGTATATATTATCAAAGTGTTTTTAAATATGTTTTATACATTTCTTTATAAGCCATTAATAAGGAAATGGCGTGATGTTTTCCGATAAATTCTCATTTTTCTCAGAGAATATTTCCCAATAATAAATTCTCGAGAATGCTCCATCTCTACATCTCTTTATTTTTTCAGATAAACTTATTGTAAAAATTACTTTTGGTAAAAAAAAAATATGTTCTTTCAGTTTATGCACTCAAAACATAAAATTCTCCAACATATAAAATAAATTCTCCAAAATTTCCGATAAATTCTCATTGTTCTCGGAGAATATTTCCCAAAAATAAATTCTCGAGAATGTTCCATTTCTATTTGTACCTTAAAGAATCAGAAACCGTGACGAATATGTATCAAAAATCGTAATTTTTAGTTTTCCCCATATACTACATCCTCCTATTCCTAAAACCACTTTAAATTAAAGAAGGCATTTAAGATTCTCAGTATGACATGTAAAACCATTTTTCGATCCAACCTATACCATTTTCTAGTTATTAAATTAGAACCCCCCCCCCGAAATTTTTCTTTTCAGGTGTTGCGATTTACCGCCAAATGCGCGATTTTTGAAGTCCGGAGGCGATTCCCCGACCGACCCCCCCCCCCCTCCCCGAAAAAAAATCCTGGCTAAGGCACTGGATGGTGGTACCTTATTTTATTGCCGATCTAAATATATTTTGGGTGGATTTTGACTTGTTTTTCCGCGCCTAGGCTTTTTAAATCTGTATTAATATGTCATTTGACGTCTTACTGTCACAAGCATGTGCTTCAAGCGTATAGAGATAACATTTTCATAACCAGTCTGTGATGTTTTTGGTTTGAGGTTAGAAACGCAACAGTTTCTTTACGTTTTGACACTAATTTTGTCTTCTGAAAACTTTTCGTCATTTGAAGGGATAAAATGTTAATGTCACTTTCTATATAACCTATTGGTTACTTTTTCGCGTATCAGCGTCTTGCAAAATTGTCAAAATTGATGCTTATACAAAGGAATATACTTCACTTGTTAAATTTTGACAGAAGACGCTAAAAGCGGTTTACGCGAATTAAGAACACAGTTCGACAAACTTAGTTTTAAAAAACTTTTTATTTTGACAAAAAAGGGCACAACTTAAAAGTAACTTAACTATGAACACCAATATGAACAGCAATTAGCTTTGACACAATATCAATGTTACCAATTTTACTAATCAAGTAGTTTTTATATAATTATTATTCCTACTCAGCAGTTATATATTTGTAATCATTAGTTTGGGGTTATTACTCCTCCACCCTTAGATTCTTCAACGTCCTCGTTGACAAGTTTTTTCAGAAGCTTCACTGGGACGGCTTCCACACGGCTATGTTTTTGCCAAAAATATATCACTAGGGCTAAAATAGAGATAAATATAACTGATAAGATAATAAAACTCATACTGTGAGATGACTGTTGGGAAGTAAAGTCCTGAAAGTTTAGGGGCTCCATCAGATCTTCTTGAATCTTCTTCGGGTCCTCTAAGTGTCGAATTTGTAGGTTTATAGAAAAATTGGTGTCCTGTACCTATAATTTCGGGAAGGACCATCGAAATATTGTTTATAGCCAAGGAATATTTGTGTTGATTTATTATTACGTCACACTGGCTTTGTATGAGGTAACAGTCTTGAAGGGTAGCCTTCTGAAACTGAAAGCAATTTTCATAAATTGTTTCAGGAGATTTGGTGCAGAAGAGTAAGGCGGTTTTGTACGTAAGTGTATGCACTTGATAATTGTTTTGAACAATGGCATACTGACAGTTTTTGGGTAAGGGACAGCTGTTGGCAATCGGGTCAGAACAGATCCATTTTGAGTTGACTTCTTTGCACTGGTTGTACCATAATGTGTCGCAGTAAAACCTACTAGGGCCTATTAATATTTTTGATTCGTTGTTTGGTATAGGATATACAATTTTTAAATTACATACATTTTGCTCAAAAATGGGTATTTTTATTACTAAAATTGCCATTTCTCTTAGAATTAAAAGACCGGTTTTACATATTAAGGTTAATTCAGATAAATGTTTTACAGACCATAGTGCGTTTTTAGGATAATGCACTTCCAAATATTGCCAAATTTCTTCTATTTCTTTTAAACTTAAAATTTCTAAATCTAATGTTTCTAGGTGGGCGAAAGAAAGAATACGTAATATTTTCTCTAAGAACTGATTTAAGTTAATAATTTGCATATATTGGTTTTGCAGTGTAAGCATTGTATTTATTTCATTATTTAGCTCGTACAGTTCCGTGCGAATGTTTTGTGAATTTTCATTTATGTAATTTAAAGTAGTTTTAAATTTATTCATAATATTTCCTGCAAATGAGCTTAAGTAGATCATTAATTTTATGCATAGAATTTATTTCATTATTTTTTAAAATTTGTAAATTTTGAGTAATTGCTTCTAAATCATTGTTGTCTAGGTTGCCAGTTATAAACTTGATGCCACTTCCGAGGAAGTTTAATAACCCTCGTTTGTTGCGACTCAGTCTACTGATTTCGCAAAAATTTAATTTTGTATAAGTATCATATGTTTTATTTAAGGCTATAGAAACATGATCAAATTGAGTCATAGTCATAATTAAAGTATTGTTTTGTTTTCTTACCATATGATTTGTAATTTTAACATTGCCGAGTAATTGAGATAATGTTAACCTAATTATACAAATATTAAAGGGAATGTATGTTGTATGATAATGACTTATAACTAAGGAAGTAGAGATTTCTTCTGAATAATAGCCATTGTTAGGTAACTTGTGTGCCAGAAGGGCCTGGTTCAGCGGGGTCCGCAGGGCCAGTATCAGGAGGCTGAAAAGAAATAGGGTTTTTCCTAAGTCTCTTGATTTTTCTCATATGCATAGTAATAGGTTTTTGCTTAGAAACGCCTGTTATTTTATTTTTATTTGTACTTGTTACCTTTGTAGGTATAAACTGGGGGTTCATTTTATTTCTAAGTGTATTTTTTCGATATACTGTTTAGTCTGGTTTAATTTCAGGGGGTTGTTCAGTATTTTTATTTTGTTTCTGGGTATTTTGGGTTTGTTTTTCATAGGTATTTTTGTAAATGTTCTCAATGGTAATACCTCGTTTTTTCGTCTTTCGTTATATTGTTGAAAAATCGTTAAGTCATTATTTAAATTGGGTTCGTTGAGATAAGGTCCATATAAGATAGAAAAGGGAGAATGACCTGTGGTTGAGTGTATACTTTGGTTATAAATTAATACAGCGGAGGTCATTAGATTTTGGGGGGTTTCGTCTGGGTTTTGCATTTTAAGAGTGCGTAATTTTTCTAATAATGTAGAATGTAATCTTTCTACTGGGCTGTTAGAAGAAGAATTTGCAGGAGTAGTATAATGTACTTCTACGCAAAATAATTGGCAAAATTCTTTAAATAGGTTGTTTTGAAACTCTTTTCCTTGGTCTACGACTATTCTCTGAGGGGTGTTATGATGTGAGAAATAATGTCTCAGTTTGCTTAAGACAGTGACTGCATTTTTATCAGATATGAAGTAAGCTTGGGCATATTTAGAGAATGAATCTATAATTGTTAAAAATTGGCAGTTAGAAAATTGAAAGATGTCTAGGTGAAGTGTTTTAAAGGGTTTTTCTGAGAGTAGCGGTCCTTCATATGCAATTTTATAGGGGTGTCTTTCATATTTGTTTTGTAGACATATTTCACATGTGTTTATTATGTTTGTAATAGAATCTCTTAATTTTGGCCAATCATATTTTTGTTTTAGATGATTATAAGTTTCAGTTATGCCATTATGGTTACTTTGGTGATAATTTGTAATTATTTCTTTTTGTTGCGTTACGTCTGTTATGTCAGTTAAGTATATACTTGAAAAATTTAATTTTGCTGATGGATTGAGATTTGCACTTATTATTCTTTGGAATTCTAATTTTAGCTCAGTATTCGGGATGCAAATTGTAAATAGGACGTCAGGCTTTATGATTTCCTTTAAGATTTTTAATATATGTTCTTGTCGGTCTGTTTTAACTATTTTGACATAATGATGATTTTTCTTAAAGGGTTTCGAAAAACTATGTTTGTATTGAGTGCCGTAATCAATTACGAGGCGGTTAGTTGCGTAATTTACTGGCAATTCTGAGATGGGTAAGGTTTTGCCTTGTGGATCATTGTTTGAATGAACAGTGACGTCAGAGTTGTTGTCGTTTTCGTCGTGATTGTTAGTAAGGGCGCTAGCTTGGGCAATGATGAGGTCATTATACCTTTCGTTAAGGGCAAAGTCTGCCAAGTCAAAGTCAGCAAGGTTAGCGACCGAGTTGTCAGCATTGGGTGCATTAGATCGCGCGTCGTTGGTTTCGTGCACGTTAAGTTCTATGCGTGACAGGGCATCAGCGACAAAGTTTTCTTTGGCTTTAGTATATTTGATTTCATAATTAAACTCTTCGAGTTTTAGTCGCCAACGGATAAGGCGAGAATTTGGTTCTTTGATTTTGGACAGCCAAACTAGGGGGTTATGGTCGGTTTCTATAATAAATTTTTGACCGTATAGATAGGGGCGAAAATGCTTTGTAGAATCGACTATAGCAAGAAGTTCTTTTTCTATGGTCGAGTAGTTCTTCTCAGCAGCATTAAGGGTGCGAGAATAGTAAGCTATGGGGTGATTGTTTTGGGAGAGAACACTATCTATAGAAATGTTGGACGCGTCGGTAGTAAGTTTAAATGGCTTACTAAAGTCGGGATATTGCAGTACGGGAGAATTTGATATTAGTTCTTTGCATTTTGAAAAAGCATTTTTATATTCTTCGTTTTCGACATTAACTGTACTATTTCGGAGGCATCTAGTAAGAGGAAACGTAATTTTTGCGAAGTTTTTGATAAATCTACGGTAATAGCCTACCAGTCCTAAAAAGGCTTTGATCTCTTTTTGGGTTTTAGGTATTGGATATCTTTGGATGGCTTCAATTTTGGAGGGGTTAGGTTTAATACCGTCGGGTGTTATGATATGTCCTAAGAATGCTACTTCTTTACATAGAAATTCGGACTTGTCGGGTTGTACTTTGAGGTTTACTTCTTTTAGTTTTTTGAATATTTGACGTATATGATCGATGTGTTCAGATAAGGATTTTGAGAAAATGACGACATCGTCCATATAAACAAAGCAAAATTTATAAAGATAGTCGCGAAGTATTTCATCCATCATTCGTTGGAATATAGCGGGGACGTTCTGAAGGCCAAACGGCATTCGAAGGTATTCGTAGTGGCCGTTATTTACCGTGAAAGCAGTTTTTTCTATAGAATCGGGGTCCATTTCAATTTGATGGAAACCTTGGGCAAGATCTAGGGTAGTGAAGTAGGTACACTTTCCTAGGTTGTCTAGGATCTCTTCTATTCTTGGCAGAGGGTATTTTTCTTCGATCGTGACGTCATTAAGGCTGCGGAAATCTATTACTAATCTAAATTTCCTTTTTCCAGAGGCGTCGGCTTTTTTTGGAACGATCCAGACGGGGGCAGAATACGGAGAAATGGAAGGACGAATGATTTTGTTGTCTAAAAGTTTTTGAATTTGGGATTGGATCTCGCAATTCATAGCAGGGGGGTGCCTGAAGGACTTTACATAGACTGGACGATCATCGGTTGTACGAATAGTATGTTTAGTTTGGCTAGTGAAAGTAAGATTACAACCTTCGTGATACATGATGTCCTTAAACTCATGACAGAGCGGCAAGATTTTTGATTTTTCTAGTGGCGTTAAGTGGTCTAGTCTTAGCTGTTTTTCTGGGTCAAATTTTTGTGAGGTAGGTCGTGAAGGATCGATGATGTCAAATTGATCTTGGGGGATGACTTTTACTCTTTGGTGAAAGTTTATGTTCACATTAGGGGTAGGATTTGGAATTTTACACAAACCATCTTTTATTTCAACTAGACTATCAGGTATTATATGGTCGTTAATTGTAAACGAAGGTAAAATAGCTATACCATTTTCACAATTAATTGACTGGTATGATAAGGGAATTGTTATTTAAATTTTGAATGGGCCTAGTTAGTGGTTTATTATAGGCAAGAGAAAAGGGTATTTTAATATTTTGAAGTGTAATTGTTTTATTTTCATAATCTATAACTGCGTTTAGATTTCTAAGATCCTTGGTGCCTATCAGGGCGTCGAAGTCGTTATGCCAGCTTAAAATTCTCATTTTAAAACAATATTTTATGCCTAGTTCTTCTAAGAGGGAAATACTAAGATTTTTATTTTCCTTGTAAGTATTTTTGCATGCTGTTACCTCGAATGGTTCGATAAAAATATTTTCTGAGTAAAATTCCGCTAATTTTGGCGAAATTATAGAATCTGAGGCACCTGAATCGATAAGTATTGTCATTTGTTTGTGCGGTAAATAGAAGTAGGGTAGTTCGATTTGTTGGGCGATATTATTTAAGTTGATGGTATGTTCGAGGCAGTTTCCTGAAAATTTTCGGTTCCTTGTAAATTTTCGGAATTTTCTTGTGATAACATCGGACCAGGAATCAAGTAATCTTGATTTTCATGAGAAAATTCGGAATATTCGTTATGGGCGAAAGTATCCAAATTTTGAGAATTATTATAGGAGTAGTGGGGCATTGATTCTTGATAAGCTTCAGGGGGGTGTTCTACGATATAAGATTCGTCACAATAGGGATCACTGTAAGTTTCTACATTGGACAGCTCTTGCGAGTAGAAATTTCTGGGACCTGTAGCTTGAAAGAAATTTTGCGGTCTATAAGGTAGTCTTTGCTGAGTCATTCTGGAAGGACCAGCAGTACAGAGAGACATAGGGGTTGTTGGTTCTAACCTGAGTAGTCTGTTTTGGTATTGCGGTGAAAACACATTTTTGGGTTTACCAAAAACTTGGGCGTTTGTCGGGTAATTTCTTTGTACTGGTCTAGGTTGTATAGGTATAGGCTGGTTAACAGTACGTTGTGGTTGTTTTTGAGGGAAGGCCATTGGTAAGGGTTGTGACGGTCTTACAGGGGTTTTTTGAGTTACTTGATTATTTACGTTATACATATGATAAGATTGCAATGTTGAATTATTTGTAAAATTAACTTGTGATTCTATCATATCATAATTTAAAACATGTTTATAGGCATCATCAAGTGTATAAGGCCGTTGTAACATTAGAGTAGAGAGAGTTAGTGCGTTCTGCGCCCACCCATCGCCCAAAGTCAATGCGCAGGCGTCATCGGCGCGCGCATCTGTCATATGTCATCTGTCAGACGTCATCTGTCATACGTCATCTGTCAACTATCATCTGTCAACTTTCATCTGTCATACGTCATCTGTCATCTGTCATACGTCATCTGTCAACTGTCACACTCTTGGGCGTTAGTTACTTTGGTCTGAACTACTTGGGGCTTGAACTACTCGGGGTTTTAACTACTTGAGGGGGGCACCAACCACTTGGGCACTATCTGTTTAGGCCCTAACTGCATCGAATATGAGTACTACTTCGTAAGAATATTATTAGTATTAAGTATTTCGGGGAAAAATGACGTCAAAAACTTTTTTCTTGATTTTGTCCATGCTGGGATTAGAACCTGGGACCTGCATAGTGGAACAGCAACGCTCTAACCGATCTGGCCATCGGCTTCACATAAAATATTGAGTTCAGAACATATAGACTTGCGGCAGCTAGGCAGGAAAGTGGTTGTTGTTGTTGTTTGTGGAGCGAAGTCACGATGGGAACGATGGGTAAGAAATGTTGGGAAGGAAGAAAACACGTAGTAGTCGTAGGAAAATTATTTATTTAGCCACAAGATATATCGATATTTAACAACTTTATAGACAAAATTAGTTAATAATATTAAACAGGTTACTGCTACGAATACAAGTAAACTAGAAATACTGTTCATAGTTTCGGAGAAAGATGGTGTTAGTGTAGAATTAGGAGTAGTTGGAGTAGTAGGAGTAGTAGGAGGAGTAGTAGGAGTAACATGTGGAGATGCGGTCTCATTCTTGCACTCGCTATGGAACGTCAGCCATCTTGTTTCACCAATCGTCGAATCTTGAAAGAGAAAGTGAACCTTGTAGCGAAAAGAGCTGCTGCTGCTGCTGTTTGATGGAGGTATCGTGGCTGAGAATACAGACATGTGGTCAGCGTTCTGCGGGTTGAAATCCATCAAAATACATGGTCTGCTAGCGTTACAATCTCCAAAATCGAACAAAACAGAAGCTTTTTTAACATTTAAAGGTCGATATACGTAGAAGACGTTGTGTACTACTGCAACCAGCAGAATGAAGGACGAACTTAACAGAGCCATAGCCAACGTTAAAATGAGCTAAAGCGTTGAAGAATGGAGATTTATAATATCATAGAGGTGCATCAGTCCACTGACTAATAACACTAACAGCGGTAGTAAGAACAGAGAACCAACATGGAGAGTTCGGAGCGGTTCTGGTTGTCTCTTTTTCAAGCTTCGCGGCGGGGCTTTCTTTTTCTGTGGGCGGCACTTCCACAATACTTTAGCTAGTCGACAATGCGGAGAGTACTTATAGTGATCGGCTAACGGATCATCTCCTTCCTTCCAATCAGTAAACTCGCAATGACAAAATGCACATTTAACGATGTCTAATCGTTGGGTGTAATAAAAACCAGCCTGTGCTAAGTCTTTAGGACTAACTTTATTAGTCCAATTTGCAAACGTAATCAGTCTTTCTTCAAAAGTACGAATAACGGCAATACCGTCGTCTAAGCAATCAGTACAATCTGCACTGCAGCTAGCCATTTTACGTCTTTCTACTTAGACTAATCGATCCATACTAAGAAAGAAAACAAACAAAATATGTTATATACTTTTATTCCATGTCATTTAAAAAACAATGTCGGAAATTATACAATAACTTAGCATTATTACAGGCACAATGCCAAACATTAAAGTCCTTATGGTGAAAACATTCTACAACTTTTTTATATTTACTTAATTTAGGTTCAGTCTTTAAAGGAATACTAAATATAAGGGAAGAATCAAAAATCTGTTTTAAACAAGTTGCCTTTAAATCGCCCTTAACCAGAAATTTAGGAGAGTCATACTGAAGACGGATATCACGTAAAACACTTTCAAATTGGTTCAAGTCCAAACAGCCAGACTCCCACATTAGTCCATGGTATTTTTCCTCCAAATGTTCTACTATCTTGAGACCTTCGGGTTTTAAAAATTTCCTGCCATACGGAGGTTTGAAGAGAACGCTGCAAAATCGTACGCCATCATACACTGGCTAAAGGGTAACCTTGAAGATCGATGCAAACTTCCTGACGTTCTTGAGACATCTTGCACACTGGTTAGACTCGAAGGTAGCAGCGACGACGACGGTGTTAAACTAACTTCTCAACAGTTTACAGTACGGAAGGGCTTTAAGTAAGGTAAGATATACCACCACCACCACCATCATCAATATCTCTTGAAACAGGTTTATTCCAAGCATTCAAACTGGATTAGGGTGCGAGGGTTACCACCAGCAGCAGCAGTCAAGCTTTTCCCCAAATATGCTAGAGTATACTGGGCACTCGATCGATTCATGTTGTCAACCAGATCCTGCGACATAGTTTCAGCTAGCCGTTGCGGTAAGTATGTTTGAAATAGTACATCCTCCTGGGCAAAGTCAATCAATGTCGCAACAAGAGCTCTCCCATAACGTGTTGTTACAAATTTCAGTTTTTGAATAGGATACGCTACTCCTATAGGTAGAGTGGAAAGTTTTCTGCATTCGGGAAAGTTCGCAACATCACTGTTAATACGAGCGTTAAGTTCCGCTAATGTTTGCTTGGAAATACTCATTGTAGAATGTTGCTAAATAGGTATCAACACACACGACAGGTCTCGACAGGTTATAACTGTATGCAACGAATGCTGAAACAACTATGAAATCTCTGCTAGAATCGAGCTGTATTTATTAGTGATAGCAGAAGCAGAGAGGGGCAGGAGGAAAGGAGAGAGAGAGAGAGAGAGAGAGAAGGAGAAAGAACCTTGAGCTTTAAACTATTTATTAGTATTATGAATCATCAGTATACATATACAGTTTATCAAAGTCATCTAACAATTTTTGCTGGTTGTAATGCAATAATTCCAGCATGTAATAACTTTGTTCAGACGGGTTTAAGTTACACAGATTGGTTACAATTTGAAAAAAGTTTTCCTTAATATCAACAAAACATTGAGCATACTGTAAAGTATCATCGTAATAGGTTCTAAATTGTAAACGTTTAACTAATTCTAATCTATAGTTAATTAAATGCTTAATTCTAACAATAGAATTTATATCATTACAAGAAAACGTTAAAGTTACATCATTGCTTCCAAGTCGAAATATTCGCTCGTTTAAAAGAATAGCACTGGATACGGTAAAATTTTCCGATGACGACGTCAGCATTGTCGTCATACTTCCATCAATATCTTCAAACATCTTGTCAATGATCTCCAAAAACTCGATCCAATCAGAATGACTGAGGGAGACTGGTTGATGTTCAGGCTTTGTGGGAACTAGTTTAACACTTGGTATGGCAACACTAAGGCCCACAATTACTGTAAAATTACCAGTAGTATGGTAAAATTCACCCAAGAGTTTATTCTCCTTGCGAATTTCTCTATTACTTCGGAGAATCATACTGTCTAGATAAATCCAATAGGGGGATGAGCTTTGGGAACTATCGTCTTCTTCTTCTTCTGGAAACTCTGGAGCAACAGCAGCAGCGGTACAACTTTTACTAGCCATGGTTCGCACTAAAATAGTGACGTCAACCAACGCATTAGGATTAGTATGAGTGTAGAGGAAACTATACCCCCACTCCACATTTATTAATGTTAAGTTCGAGAAACAGCAGTTTGGATAACGCCCATCCGCTTCCCATCTCGGTAAATTCGGAAGCTTTTTTCACTAGAGAGATCTGATATTCGCTGTAAAAGTCCTCCAAATTAGTGCTGGGAGAAATAACACTAAATTTTGTATTAAAAGATTTTATGTCTTGTTCTTGTGTGGATGCCAACAGATAACACCCATATAGCTCCATATTAACTTTAAGCTGGGGATAAGTCTTTAAAGGATCAGTGAGGAGAGTAAGAACCGTATCTTTGAGATCTTCTAAATATTGCTTAACATCAGTCGCATGTAAGACACTTGTCAGATGGTAAGTTAGTATGCGGTTTTTAAAAGCAGTTCGCACTAATTTTACATGAGAGTACAAGGTCTACATTGCTGCTTATGTTTTGTGGTACGGTTATGAGCACTACGGGATAAGATTTCAGTATTACACTACTTGCAATACGGCATGATTTCAACTGATGAAAACCGGAAAATGTTGACTATTTGTACAGAGATCGGACTTAAACCACATCCTTAACCATACCTATCCAACTGTTATGAGACTTATCAAACCCAAGCCATTTGACATATATCTTTTTGCCCTTTTTACGCAAAACTTGTTCAATAAGAAATACGTCAGATTGTTTGGTTTTTTGCAATTCTTCTTCATAGAATCCACCACTAAGGGGTTGACCGCTCGTATCCTCTAGCAAATAAGTTGTAGGATTGGTAATCTTCACCTGAGATACTTTAAACAACTCAGTGGTCCAATTGGGTACATAACCCTTTTCAAACACGTGCTTAGCCTTACTGATGCGAACAATGTCACCAACTTTGAATTTTTGCTTTCCCACAACCTTTAAACGACTATAAACCGAGTCCAATATTTTCTTCTCATTACTCTTGCTAACATCCTTCGGTTTCATGCGGATTGTGTGATGTTTGGTGTTGTTGTAAGTATTTGTAACTTGTTCCAACGAGTCGATCCATTTATGATTACCATTCAAGGTAAACAACTTAAACAAGTGTTCTTTGAGCGTTCGAATTACTCGTTCAGCAATAGAAGCCTTTAAAATACTAAAGGTACTGTAATGATGGATCCCATGCTTCTTCATAAGACTTTGAAAGCTAGCGTTGTAATACTCTTTCCCATTATCTGTCACCAGCTTTTTCGGAATCCTTCGAGACTGTTTGAGTATATGATCCATTGCATTAGTCACATCCTGAGCATTTTTTGACTTTAGAGGCCTGGTCCAGAGAAATTTTGAAAAACAATCAATTACAACCAAGATGTATTTAAATCTATTGTTTTCACGAGCGTACTGATCGAGTTGAGCAAGATCGGAGGCAAACGTATCATCTAAACCATACTGGATAAATCTGCGACGTTTAAATTTGATTCTAGCTGGTTTATGTAGTTCCTTAACAACTTGTTCTCTAGCCTTCGTAATGCCCTTAGCCATTATTTCCCAAAGAATGAGGTTCTGCAGCAAGATAACGAATTATATACGTCTACATTTTAGACAGTTGGTGGACGGGAAGATCCTTTCTTTAGCAAATCAACTGTTTGTAATAATTTTGAGAGTTCTTCGCGAATCTTTTTCATATCAACACCGATTGGTTTGAGAGCATTTCGAATAGTCGTATTTGTGTAAACTTTTAGGCGTTTTTCGAGGTCCTTGAATTGGGTAGATAGGCGATC
This sequence comes from Philopedon plagiatum, assembly GCA_963971165.1. Classification (NCBI taxonomy): domain Eukaryota; kingdom Metazoa; phylum Arthropoda; class Insecta; order Coleoptera; family Curculionidae; genus Philopedon; species Philopedon plagiatum. The sequence goes on from OZ020193.1 coordinate 77,638,532, forward strand.
CAGGTTTGTATCCAAAATTAAAGTCTCGCTCTTTAATTTGCTGTCAAGTAGCTTAAGTTGGTCGGATACGGAGTCTACCGAAGCCTTATTAGTTTTTGTAAAGGCCTCCATTTGCTTTACAATACTACCGATAGAGTTGTTTACTTTTTGTTCCAACACATTTACTTGTCTCAGCATCTCCAAGTGGGATACTTGTATTTTATCATTCAACGATCTATCAATGGTAGTAGAAAGTGTAGTTAGCATACGCTCTACAAACTTTTTATTTACGGCATCAGCGACATCTGTTGGTGATTTGACGTTACAAAGCCGATGATCTTGAATATTGTAATCGCCATCTTTTGTAAGAGTGATCAAGTTGGGTGTTTGCAACACTCTCACTCTTTTCTGATTAGATGAAGAGGGTAAGGAACGTCCAAACTTATTCATGATTACTGCGATACTAAGACATAGTAGCTTTAAACAAACTTATTTATAGAATTCAATTACTCCAAGGTGTTCCAATTCATGCAAAATGCTCCAAATCTCGTTCATGTTATTATTGTTGCCAACCTGATTGGAAGCGTCTAGCTTTTTTAACCTATCAACCAACTCGTTGACGTCATCGTAGTAGACATATTCTTTGGGTTTTTCGTTGTATTCCATTAAGGCAGATCCGGATTTCACAGATCCGGATTTCTCCGACTTCGATCTTGTCAATATTTTACCCCCGGGCGAAGGAATTTTACTGGTAGAACCTTTAGAAATCAGTGGTTTCACAATGGCATTGTATTTGTGGGATCTATTACCTTTCAACTGACCATTGTCTTTCAAGTATAAATCTGTTCGCTTTAGAATATCTTTGTATTGTTCTCCATCGGCAGCGGTATTAAATTGAGGAACCTTGAGAAACAATAAATCGTATAGTCCCAGAGTTCCTTTATACGTAAGGGAGCCGACTTGAATATCACCATTCTTTAAGAAATTAACCGGTTCTGAACCTAAGCTCCAAGAATCAGTCACTAAATCATATTTCGGGCTGTTAGCATCTATTTCGCTAGATTTTGTCCAATATAGTTTCAGATAGTCTTGAGCAATCTTCGGATACTGCTCGTCTCAAACACTTCAGATTTTTGAAGAGAATCTTCAAAATTCTTTCTTATGTGTTGCGCTGATTGTGTCGCAGGATCCTGAGCTGGTTCCACAAACACATCATCAGCAGCAGCAGCAGCATCATCCCCGTAGTGAGTTTCCTCGGTTAAAAATTGTACAGGAGGTTTCACTTCTCGAGTTACTATGGGTGGTTTAAATTTGGGTTTTACACCAACACTCTGTTCCCCTTTAATCTTACGTTTCTTAGATTTTGCAGTGGCGGCGGCGGCGGAAGCACTCACAAGCTTATTCAGAGGATCGGTAATAGGCATTAAGAATTTATTAAGAGCTTCATCTTCTTCACCTCGCTCCAACTTTAATGCTAAATACTTCTTTCTTATTGTTCGTGCAGCTTCGATAATCCTACGTTTAACGTCTTTATCGAGCTGGTTAATGGGGGTAGGCATACTACAAACAGACCCCGTTCGGGAAAAACAGCTAAAAACAGACCCTGTTCTGGAAAAACAGCTAAGAAACAGGCCCTGTTCTGGAAAGAACGGCTAAGAAACAGGCCCTGTTCTAGAAAAACAGCTAATAACCAGACCCTGTTCTGGAAAAACAGCTAAAAACAGACCCAGTTTCTGGAACAACAGCTAAAAACAGACCCTGTTTCTGGAAAACAGCTAAAAACAGACCCCCTGTTTCTGGAAACAGCTAAAACAACTACTAAACAGACCCTGTTTCTCGAGACTTAACACATCTAGCTTCTAGAACGTCAAGTCTTACACTGAGTCCCGAGGGCTTAGGGTATGATATAAGTATCAAACTTGCTACGATATCGGCCTTTAGCAATATCATTGTCTTTCACCAGAACTAAGAACCCATACCGATCCTTCCAACATTCGGAACAAATATGTTTAAATGCATCGAATGTCATGTCTGTATTAACGTGATCATCGTAGATATGTTTCAAGTTTACGTCATCCTGCTTAAATAAAATTAATACATTAGCATTATCACGAACCAGCTGTTTAGGTATTTTTGAGTAAGTTTGCGATAAATAGAATGAATCAATTGCATGATGTCGGCCCATACAAAAGTATTTACGTATTTTATCCTGCTTCTCACATGCTACGTCATCAAATATGAATACAGAGTGAGGCCGGGCACAGGAAGGATCTAGAACTTCATCATTATCACTGTAACCGAAATAGCCTAAATGGGAATGTGTCATAGCCTGTTGAAGAAAGTCGTACTTGTCTTGCTGCAGAGATTTGGAATACACGTACACATTCTCGAATTTTAAACCATTTTCATCAATCAAAAGACTAATCATTACATTGGTTTTGCCACAATTACTCGGGCCACATATTAACGCTCGAATTGTAGGAGGCAAAAGTTGACCATGTTTGCTACTTCGGGACTTGTCTGTTTTCATATCGCAATTATAAACTTGGATTTTGAGTTTCTGCTTCTCTTGACGCATCTCTATAAATACTACTCTACACCCTCTCAGGACTTCATTACTAATGAAGACTCTGCAGGGTGCAGGTGTGTTAAATACAGTTATCAACAAGCTCCCGTTCGAGCTTCATTTACCCGGTTATTCCTATTGCGGACCTGGAACCAAACTTCAAGAGCGGTTGGCTCGAGGTGATCGACCAAAGAATAAATTGGATAGTGCTTGTCGCGATCACGATATCGAATACGCAAAGTCTAAAGAGTTGGAACAAAGACATCGAGCCGATCGAGTGTTGGAGAACCGAGCTTGGGGACGAGTAAAGGCAAACGATTCCAGTTTTGGTGAAAAAGCTTCAGCGTGGTTAGTAACTAACGCTATGAAGGTAAAACGCAAGTTGGGTGCTGGCAACAAGAAGAAGATGAAACCCCTATCATCAGTGGTCACTCTGCTTAAGAAACAACTTCGACATACGGGTACTGGTGATGTTAGTAAGAAAAGGACTCTTAGTAAAATACTTAAAGCTGCCCGAGTAACGGTCAAGAAGGTGGGAGGACGTAAAAGGATCAACGTACCACGAATAATACCATTACCGAAACAGGGTGGGTTTCTACCACTTATTCCCATATTTGCAGGACTTAGTGCCCTCGGAGCACTGAGCGGGGGCGCCGCGGGGATAGCGAAGGCCGTTAATGACGCTCAAAGTGCCAAGGAGAAGTTAAAAGAATCGAAACGACACAACGACACAATGGAGGCGATTGCATTGGGAAAAAAGGGTAGCGGTCTGTATTTAAAGAAACACAAAACTGGCTATGGATTGTTTTTACGAAAAATGCAAAAAAACTACCAATAAAGCTACCTGAAAAACCGTTATCCGATCACGATATTAATTCGTACGTCACTCGATTAAAAATACCGCATTTTAGAGGAGTATTTATGCGAGACACTTTACCGAACGCACCCCTCAAAACAGAGTGTGCTGTGATTAATTTGGATCGGAACCCAGGATTCGGAACACATTGGGTAGCTTACAAGAAACACGGTAATCGAGTTGTTTATTTCGATAGTTTTGGCAACTTGAAACCACCCAAGGAATTTGTCAAGTACATGAAAAATGTTAAAATATATTTTAATTCTGAACAGTACCAGGATTATGGAATGATAAATTGTGGACATCTTGCTCTAGCATTTCTCTACAATGAAACTTTATAAATGCAGGTGTTGATGCTTACCGCTCGCAGTCATGTCACAGACATTGACGTTAAAAGGTCGCTCTCACCGACTTGAAGCATACTTTGTACCTCCCATAGAGCTCGATTCCAGGTTTGATTACTCGTTAGCATTAATTTCGCTAAACACTTGGAACACAATCCCTAATATAGAAGAGGGACGAAACAAGTTTTATTACATTGTCAATAATCAGGAGGAGCGAGTATTGGAAATACCAGCAGGGTCCTACGAGTTGGAAGATATCGAACAGTTTCTACAACGTAAGCTCCTAGATCCTAGAGCTTCCGCAGACGAACGGAATCTCATCTTGTCGCTTAAACCGAATAACAATACGTTAAAGTGTGAGTTAACCAGTGTCTACGACATAAACTTTAAGCCAAAAGACAGTATTGGAAAGTTGTTGGGATTTTCACCTCAACTGTTAAAGTCTGGTAAATTCCACGAATCAGATCAACCTGTGGATATTATACAAGTTGTTACTATTAGAGTAGAGTGTAACATCATTTCCGGCTCGTAGTACACAAATAATCCCGCACATACTCTGTACGAATTTTCACCAACTGTTGACCCCGGCTACAGTATAAATATCGAGCCAAGGAATCTAATCTATTTACCTGTGAACCAAAAAAGCATCTATAACATTACTCTCACGCTAGTAGACCAGGATTCTAGACCTCTTAATTTTCGAGGTGAAGAAGTAGTAATTCGATTAGAACTTAGACGAAATGGTTCTAGTATTTAAAAGATATTTAAACACTGCTACCTCAGCTGGCCGGTCATTCAGTGATCAGAAGTCGAAGGGGTCACTCGCGTTTTCAAATATAATATATTTGCAGTCTAGAAGCACTCATTACCGCTACCATGTTCGAAAAACTTCAAATCTTCAATCCGATCAAGAGTGATGAGTCGGTCATTCGCGAAGAATGGCACACTTATCACCCCTTTACCAACTCCTTTAATAACAATGACGAAATCGAGATTGTTATCAATCAGCAAGATGTCTTTTTGGATATGAGTGAAGCTCAACTCTACATCGAGGGTGCGTTTAAGGTGGAAGCAGATGCCACTGGTAAGACCGGTACTTGCGATCTAACCAATAATGCTGGAGCCTTTCTCTTTGACAACATTTCCTATGAAGTCAATGGTAAGGAGATTGAAAAGATTCGAGATCCTGGTATTGTTAGCACCGTGAAAAATATGCTATGTTTAAATGAGCAGGAGAGCCGTGCTCTAGACATAGCCGGATGGAATTGGCCTAGTGGAACAGTTAAGACCTTGGATGAAACTTCTAAAGACTTTAATTTTCGCATCCCACTTTCAATATTGTTTGGCGTGTTTGCCGATTACCACAATGTATTAATGGGTAAAAAGAAAATTAAACTAGTTCGTGCTCGTCATGACGACAACTGCTACAAGTCCACTGGTACTAAGAAAGCAACAATAACCTTAAAAACGGTTGAGTTGAAAGTTGATATTTACCCGAGTGATGCAGTGAAATTAAGGCTTTTGGACGAAATTGCCAAGAACAAACCGATATATATTCCGTTTCGAAACTGGGAACTACTTGAACTGTCTGCTTTGAGAACAACAAAGCGTGATATTTGGACCGTTAAGACCATGTCTGAGAGTGCCCGATATGTGATTGTATTTTTTATGAAGAAGCGAAAAGATAACTCTGAAGCTGATTGTACCTACTTTGATAATTTAAACATCACCGACGTCAAATTGCATTTAAATTCTGAAGTTTACCCCTATGAGTCGTTAAACCTCAACTTTGCCAATAGACAGTTTGCAGAAGCCTATCAGATGTATACGGACTTTCAAAAAACCTATTTGGGGAAACAACGGTGTGAGCCGCTCTTGGATTTTCTCGCTTTCGCTGGCAGAGCCCTCTTTGTCATTGACTGTTCCAAACAAAATGAAGCTCTCAAGAGTAACACTATTGACGTTAAGTTGGAGTTTCAAAGTTCCGAAAACTTCTCGGCTGAGTCACGTGCCATTTGTATAATTATTCATGATCGAGTGCTCGAGTATCAGGCTTTAACGGGTCAAGTATGTGATCTGTTATAGACAGTTACTATTCAACCCTCTCAGCACGATGAAGTTTGTTGTGGTTGACGTTCAAGGATTCAGCGTTCCAGAATTTCAAGCTAAAGAATTGGCTATTTACGACGGGAAGCAACTCCAAAACTATCTTTTTAAACCCGTTAAGCAGTTTTATGAGCTGTCCTATGATTGTCAGAAGCAAGCAATGTTTCTATATGGGAACCGGCACGGTTTATACTACAAGTCCGGTGAAACCGATTACAATGAACTTCATCGCATTATCTACAACGATCTGCGGGATGTTGATGTCATCTATGTGAAGGGGCATGTAAAGAAGGTCTTCTTACTGGAAACTTTTTCCGCGATGAAATATCTTAAGAACGTACCCGATATTGTTAATTTAGAATTTACTAGGGACAGTGCTGCTGTACCGAAATTATCGCTAAGTAAAACCACTTGTTCTTATCATTGTTTAGAATATTGTGTTTGTAGTGCTAAGAATTCCAAAATCTTGTATGAATATGTTTATGATTTTTTACCTAAATAAAGAAGTTAAACTGTATTACATGTGTAATTTTATCCTATATTACTAGACCCCCTTGAGAACTTTGGGCATTTGGTCTTGAGCTTATGACAAAGACAGTCGACTTGTCCGTTCGATTAGACGAGTATTTGAAAAAAATACGCAAGCTGAAAAGAGGCATTAAGTTTTACAAAGAAAAGAAATCTTTGGTTAGAATATTTTCGAAACTTACCATTTAAACGACCGCTACCCTTTTTTCCCAATGCAATCGCCTCCATTGTGTCGTTGTGTCGTTTCGATTCTTTTAACTTCTCCTTGGCACTTTGAGCGTCATTAACGGCCTTCGCTATCCCCGCGGCGCCCCCGCTCAGTGCTCCGAGGGCACTAAGTCCTGCAAATATGGGAATAAGTGGTAGAAACCCACCCTGTTTCGGTAATGGTATTATTCGTGGTACGTTGATCCTTTTACGTCCTCCCACCTTCTTGCCGTTACTCGGGCAGCTTTAAGTATTTTACTAAGAGTCCTTTTCTTACTAACATCACCAGTACCCGTATGTCGAAGTTGTTTCTTAAGCAGAGTGACCACTGCTGATAGGGGTTTCATCTCCTTCTTCTTGCCAGCACCCAACTTGCGTTTTACCTTCATAGCGTTAGTTACTAACCACGCTGAAGCTTTTTCACCAAAACTGGAATCGTTTGCCTTTACTCGTCCCCAAGCTCGGTTCTCCAACACTCGATCGGCTCGATGTCTTTGTTCCAACTCTTTAGACTTTGCGTATTCGATATCGTGATCGCGACAAGCACTATCCAATTTATTCTTTGGTCGATCACCTCGAGCCAACCGCTCTTGAAGTTTGGTTCCAGGTCCGCAATAGGAATAACCGGGTAAATGAAGCTCGAACGGGAGCTTGTTGATAACTGTATTTAACACACCTGCACCCTGCAGAGTCTTCATTAGTAATGAAGTCCTGAGAGGGTGTAGAGTAGTATTTATAGAGATGCGTCAAGAGAAGCAGAAACTCAAAATCCAAGTTTATAATTGCGATATGAAAACAGACAAGTCCCGAAGTAGCAAACATGGTCAACTTTTGCCTCCTACAATTCGAGCGTTAATATGTGGCCCGAGTAATTGTGGCAAAACCAATGTAATGATTAGTCTTTTGATTGATGAAAATGGTTTAAAATTCGAGAATGTGTATGTGTATTCCAAATCTCTGCAGCAAGACAAGTACGACTTTCTTCAACAGGCTATGAAACATTCCCGTTTAGGCTATTTCAGTTACAGTGATAATGATGAAGTTCTAGATCCTGTATTCATATTTGATGACGTAGCATGTGAGAAGCAGGATAAAATACGTAATTACTTTTGTATGGGCCGACATCATGCAATTGATTCATTCTATTTATCGCAAACTTACTCAAAAATACCTAAACAGCTGGTTCGTGATAATGCTAATGTATTAATTTTATTTAAGCAGGATGACTTAAACTTGAAACATATCTACGATGATCACGTTAATACAGACATGACATTCGATGCATTTAAACATATTTGTTCCGAATGTTGGAAGGATCGGTATGGGTTCTTAGTTCTGGTGAAAGACAATGATATTGCTAAAGGCCGATATCGTAGCAAGTTTGATACTTATATGATACCCTAAGCCCTAGGGACTCAGTGTAAGACTTGACGTTCTAGAAGCTAGATGTGTTAAGTCTCGAGAAACAGGGTCTGTTTGGTAGTTGTTTTAGCTGTTTCCAGAAACAGGGGGTCTGTTTTAGCTGTTTTCCAGAAACAGGGTCTGTTTTCAGCTGTTGTTCCAGAAACTGGGTCTGTTTTTAGCTGTTTTTCCAGAACAGGGTCTGGTTATTAGCTGTTTTTCCAGAACAGGGCCTGTTTCTTAGCCGTTTTTTTCTAGAACAGGGCCTTTTTCTTAGCTGTTTTTCCAGAACAGGGTCTGTTTTTAGCTGTTTTTCCCGAACAGGGTCTGTTTGTAGTATGCCTACCCCCATTAACCAGCTCGATAAAGACGTTAAACGTAGGATTATCGAAGCTGCACGAACAATAAGAAAGAAGTATTTAGCATTAAAGTTGGAGCGAGGTGAAGAAGATGAAGCTCTTAATAAATTCTTAATGCCTATTACCGATCCTCTGAATAAGCTTGTGAGTGCTTCCGCCGCCGCCGCCACTGCAAAATCTAAGAAACGTAAGATTAAAGGGGAACAGAGTGTTGGTGTAAAACCCAAATTTAAACCACCCATAGTAACTCGAGAAGTGAAACCTCCTGTACAATTTTTAACCGAGGAAACTCACTACGGGGATGATGCTGCTGCTGCTGCTGATGATGATGTGTTTGAAGAACCAGCTCAGGATCCTGCGACACAATCATAAGAAAGAATTTTGAAGATTCTCTTCAAAAATCTGAAGTGTTTGAGACTTTTATCGAGCAGTATCCGAAGATTGCTCAAGACTATCTGAAACTATATTGGACGAAATCTAGCGAAATAGATGCTAACAGCCTGAAATATGATTTAGTGACTGATTCTTGGAGCCTAGGTTCAAAACCGGTTAATTTCTTAAAGAATGGTGATATTCAAGTCGGCTCCCTTGCGTATAAAGGAACTCTGGGACTATACGATTTATTGTTTCTCAAGGTTCCTCAATTTAATACCGCTGCCGATGGAGAACAATACAAAGATATTCTAAAGCGAGCAGATTTATACTTGAAAGACAATGGTCAGTTGAAAGGTAATAGATCCCACAAATACAATGCCATTGTGAAACCACTGATTTCTAAAGGTTCTACCAGTAAAATTCCTTCGCCCGGGGGTAAAATATTGACAAGATCGAAGTCGGAGAAATCCGGATCTGTGAAATCCGGATCTGCCTTAATGGAATACAACGAAAAACCCAAAGAATATGTCTACTACGATGACGTCAACGAGTTGGTTGATAGGTTAAAAAAGCTAGACGCTTCCAATCAGGTTGGCAACAATAATAACATGAACGAGATTTGGAGCATTTTGCATGAATTGGAACACCTTGGAGTAATTGAATTCTATAAATAAGTTTGTTTAAAGCTACTATGTCTTAGTATCGCAGTAATCATGAATAAGTTTGGACGTTCCTTACCCTCTTCATCTAATCAGAAAAGAGTGAGAGTGTTGCAAACACCCAACTTGATCACTCTTACAAAAGATGGCGATTACAATATTCAAGATCATCGGCTTTGTAACGTCAAATCACCAACAGATGTCGCTGATGCCGTAAATAAAAAGTTTGTAGAGCGTATGCTAACTACACTTTCTACTACCATTGATAGATCGTTGAATAATAAAATACAAGTATCCCACTTGGAGATGCTGAGACAAGTAAATGTGTTGGAACAAAAAGTAAACAACTCTATCGGTAGTATTGTAAAGCAAATGGAGGCCTTTACAAAAACTAATAAGGATTCTGTAGACTCCGTATCCGACCAACTTAAGCTACTTGACAGCAAATTAAAGAGCGAGACTTTAATTTTGGATACAAACCTGGATCGCCTATCTACCCAATTCAAGGACCTCGAAAAACGCCTAAAAGTGTACACAAATACGACTATTCGAAATGCTCTCAAACCAATCGGTGTTGATATGAAAAAGATTCGTGAAGAACTCTCAAAATTATTACAAACAGTTGATTTGCTAAAGAAAGGATCTTCCCGTCCACCAACTGTCTAAAATGTAGACGTATATAATTCGTTATCTTGCTGCAGAACCTCATTCTTTGGGAAATAATGGCTAAGGGCATTACGAAGGCTAGAGAACAAGTTGTTAAGGAACTACATAAACCAGCTAGAATCAAATTTAAACGTCGCAGATTTATCCAGTATGGTTTAGATGATACGTTTGCCTCCGATCTTGCTCAACTCGATCAGTACGCTCGTGAAAACAAGGGATTTAAATACATCTTGGTTGTAATTGATTGTTTTTCAAAATTTCTCTGGACCAGGCCTCTAAAGTCAAAAAATGCTCAGGATGTGACTAATGCAATGGATCATATACTCAAACAGTCTCGAAGGATTCCGAAAAAGCTGGTGACAGATAATGGGAAAGAGTATTACAACGCTAGCTTTCAAAGTCTTATGAAGAAGCATGGGATCCATCATTACAGTACCTTTAGTATTTTAAAGGCTTCTATTGCTGAACGAGTAATTCGAACGCTCAAAGAACACTTGTTTAAATTGTTTACCTTGAATGGTAATCATAAATGGATCGACTTGTTGGAACAAGTTACAAATACTTACAACAACACCAAACATCACACAATCCGCATGAAACCGAAGGATGTTAGCAAGAGTAATGAGAAGAAAATATTGGACTCTGTTTATAGTCGTTTAAAGGTTGTGGGAAAGCAAAAATTCAAAGTTGGTGACATTGTTCGCATCAGTAAGGCTAAGCACGTGTTTGAAAAGGGTTATGTACCCAATTGGACCACTGAGTTGTTTAAAGTATCTCAGGTGAAGATTACCAATCCTACAACTTATTTGCTAGAGGATACGAGCGGTCAACCCATTAGTGGTGGATTCTATGAAGAAGAATTGCAAAAAACCAAACAATCTGACGTATTTCTTATTGAACAAGTTTTGCGTAAAAAGGGCAAAAAGATGTATGTCAAATGGCTTGGGTTTGATAAGTCTCATAACAGTTGGATAGATATGGTTAAGGATGTGGTTTAAGTCCGATCTCTGTACAAATAGTCAACATTTTCCGGTTTTCGTCAGTTGAAATCATGCCGTATTGCAAGGAGTGTAATACTGAAATTTTATCCCGTAGTGCTCATAACCGTACCACAAAACATAAGCAGCAATGTAGTGAGACCTTGTACTCTCATGTAAAATTAGTTCGAACTGCTTTTAAAAACCGCATACTAACTTACCATCTGACAAGTGTCTTACATGCGACTGATGTTAAGCAATATTTAGAAGATCTCAAAGATACGGTTCTTACTCTCCTCACTGATCCTTTAAAGACTTATCTCCAGCTTAAAGTTAATATGGAGCTATATGGGTGTTATCTGTTGGCATCCACACAAGAACAAGACATAAAATCTTTTAATACAAAATTTAGTGTTATTTCTCCCAGCACTAATTTGGAGGACTTTTACAGCGAATATCAGATCTCTCTAATGAAAAAAGCTTCCGAATTTACCGAGATGGGAAGCGGATGGGCGTTATCCAAACTGCTGTTTCTCGAACTTAACATCAATAAATGTGGAGTGGGGGTATAGTTTCCTCTACACTCATACTAATCCTAATGCGTTGGTTGACGTCACTATTTTAGTGCGAACCATGGCTAGTAAAAGTTGTACCGCTGCTGCTGTTGCTCCAGAGTTTCCAGAAGAAGAAGAAGACGATAGTTCCCAAAGCTCATCCCCCTATTGGATTTATCTAGACAGTATGATTCTCCGAAGTAATAGAGAAATTCGCAAGGAGAATAAACTCTTGGGTGAATTTTACCATACTACTGGTAATTTTACAGTAATTGTGGGCCTCAGTGTTGCCATACCAAGTGTTAAGCTAGTTCCCACAACGCCTGAACATCAACCAGTCTCCCTCAGTCATTCTGATTGGATCGAGTTTTTGGAGATCATTGACAAGATGTTTGAAGATATTGATGGAAGTATGACAACAACGCTGACGTCGTCATCGGAAAATTTTACCGTATCCAGTGCTATTCTTTTAAACGAGCGAATATTTCGACTTGGAAGCAATGATGTAACTTTAACGTTTTCTTGTAATGATATAAATTCTATTGTTAGCATTAAGCATTTAATTAACTATAGATTAGAATTAGTTAAACGTTTACAATTTAGAACCTATTATGATGATTCTTTACATTATGCTCAATGTTTTGTTGATATTAAGGAAAACTTTGTTCAAATTCTAACCAATCTGTGTAACTTAAACCCGTCTGAACAAAGTTATTACATGCTGGAATTATTGCATTACAACCAGCAAAAATTGTTAGATGACTTTGATAAACTGTATATGTATACTGATGATTCATAATACTAATAAATAGTTTAAAGCTCAAGGTTCTTTCTCCTTCTCTCTCTCTCTCTCTCTCTCTCTCTCTCTCCCTCTCTCTCCTTTCCTCCTGCCCCTCTCTGCTTCTGCTATCACTAATAAATACAGCTCGATTCTAGCAGAGACTTCATAGTTGTTTCAGCATTCGTTGCATACAGTTATAACCTGTCGAGACCTGTCGTGTGTGTTGATACCTATTTAGCAACATTCTACAATGAGTATTTCCAAGCAAACATTAGCGGAACTTAACGCTCGTATTAACAGTGATGTTGCGAACTTTCCCGAATGCAGAAAACTTTCCACTCTACCTATAGGAGTAGCGTATCCTATTCAAAAACTGAAATTTGTAACAACACATTATGGCAGAGCTCTTGTTGCGACATTGATTGACTTTGCCCAGGAGGATGTACTATTTCAAACATACTTACCGCAACGGCTAGCTGAAACTATGTCGCAGGATCTGGTTGACAACATGAATCGATCGAGTGCCCAGTATACTCTAGCATATTTGGGGAAAAGCTTGACTGCTGCTGCTGGTGGTAACCCTCGCACCCTAATCCAGTTTGAATGCTTGGAATAAACCTGTTTCAAGAGATATTGATGATGGTGGTGGTGGTGGTATATCTTACCTTACTTAAAGCCCTTCCGTACTGTAAACTGTTGAGAAGTTAGTTTAACACCGTCGTCGTCGCTGCTACCTTCGAGTCTAACCAGTGTGCAAGATGTCTCAAGAACGTCAGGAAGTTTGCATCGATCTTCAAGGTTACCCTTTAGCCAGTGGGTTTATACCGAAGGAGTTGGCTGTATATGATGGCGTACGATTTTGCAGCTTTCTCTTCAAACCTCCGTATGGCAGGAAATTTTTAAAACCCGAAGATCTCAAGATAGTAGAATATTTGGAGGAAAAATACCATGGACTAATGTGGGAGTCTGGTTGTTTGGACTTGAACCAATTTGAAAGTGTTTTACGTGATATTCGTCTTCAGTATGACTCTCCTAAATTTCTGGTTAAGGGCGATTTAAACGCAACTTGTTTAAAACAGATTTTTGATTCTTCCCTTATATTTAGTATTCCTTTAAAGACTGAACCTAAATTAAGTAAATATAAAAAAGTTGTAGAATGTTTTCACCATAAGGACTTTAATGTTTGGCATTGTGCCTGTAATAATGCTAAGTTATTGTATAATTTCCGACATTGTTTTTTAAATGACATGGAATAAAAGTATATAACATATTTTGTTTGTTTTCTTTCTTAATATAGATCGATTAGTCTAAGTAGAAAGACGTAAAATGGCTAGCCGCAGTGCAGATTGTACTGATTGCTTAGACGACGGTATTGCCGTTATTCGTACTTTTGAAGAAAGACTGATTACGTTTGCAAATTGGACTAATAAAGTTAGTCCTAAAGACTTAGCACAGGCTGGTTTTTATTACACCCAACGATTAGACATCGTTAAATGGGCATTTTGTCATTGCGAGTTTACTGATTGGAAGGAAGGAGATGATCCGTTAGCCGATCACTATAAGTACTCTCCGCATTGTCGACTAGCTAAAGTATTGTGGAAGTGCCGCCCACAGAAAAAGAAAGCCCCGCCGCGAAGCTTGAAAAAGAGACAACCAGAACCGCTCCGAACTCTCCATGTTGGTTCTCTGTTCTTACTACCGCTGTTAGTGTTATTAGCCAGTGGACTGATGCACCTCTATGATATTATAAATCTCCATTCTTCAACGCTTTAGCTCATTTTAACGTTGGCTATGGCTCTGTTAAGTTCGTCCTTCATCCTGCTGGTTGCAGTAGTACACAACGTCTTCTACGTATATCGACCTTTAAATGTTAAAAAATCTTCTGTTTTGTTCGATTTTGGAGATTGTAACGCTAGCAGACCATGGATTTTGATGGATTTCAACCCGCAGAACGCTGACCAAATGTCTGTATTCTCAGCCACGATACCTCCATCAAACAGCAGCAGCAGCAGCTCTTTTCGCTACAAGGTTCACTTTCTCTTTCAAGATTCGACGATTGGTGAAACAAGATGGCTGACGTTCCATAGCGAGTGCAAGAATGAGACCGCATCTCCACATGTTACTCCTACTACTCCTCCTACTAGTCCTACTACTCCAACTACTCCTAATTCTACACTAACACCATCTTTCTCCGAAACTATGAACAGTATTTCTAGTTTACTTGTATTCGTAGCAGTAACCTGTTTAATATTATTAACTAATTTTGTCTATAAAGTTGTTAAATATCGATATATCTTGTGGCTAAATAAATAATTTTCCTACGACTACTACGTGTTTTCTTCCTTCCCAACATTTCTTACCCATCGTTCTCATCGTGACTTCGCTCCACAAACAACAACAACAACCACTTTCCTGCCTAGCTGCCGCAAGTCTATATGTTCTGAACTCAATATTTTATGTGAAGCCGATGGCCAGATCGGTTAGAGCGTTGCTGTTCCACTATGCAGGTCCCAGGTTCTAATCCCAGCATGGACAAAATCAAGAAAAAAGTTTTTGACGTCATTTTTCCCCGAAATACTTAATACTAATAATATTCTTACGAAGTAGTACTCATATCCGATGCAGTTAGGGCCTAAACAGATAGTGCCCAAGTGGTTGGTGCCCCCCTCAAGTAGTTAAAGCCCCGAGTAGTTCAAGCCCGAAGTAGTTCAGACCAAAGTAACTAACGCCCAAGAGTGTGACAGTTGACAGATGACGTATGACAGATGACAGATGACGTATGACAGATGAAAGTTGACAGATGATAGTTGACAGATGATAGTTGACAGATGACGTATGACAGATGACGTCTGACAGATGACATATGACAGATGCGCGCGCCGATGACGCCTGCGCATTGACTTTGGGCGATGGGTGGGCGCAGAACGCACTAACTCTCTTTACTCATTAGCATTGTTTTTAACGTTAGCGGAGAATTGGCAGTTAAAATTAATACTGATGTTTGTTGAACTTGACTAATTAATATTCTCTTTGCTCCCTCGTCTTGAATTTCGCATTGAATTTTTGAAAATATTCTTTGCATAAAACTTTTAAGTCTATCTACGAACTGTAAAATACCTTCATTTTTATTAATTTTAAAATATTGCAATTGTTGTATGAGTATTTGATATGTAATAGGATCGCCAAATTTTTGTCTTAGCGCTTCTCTTATTGTAATCCAAGACGTTAAGTCTGGCCTAGAGAGTAAAAAGTCGCGGGCACTTTCAGATAATTTTGATTTTATGGCAGCAATAACCACCTTTTTCTGGTCTTCACTCGTGTTATTATATACGTCATGAAATTCATCTATTGCTAAAACAAAACTTTCTAAATGATTTTGGATACCAGAGAAAGTTGGCAAAAGAGAAGTGTGAAATCTTAAGTTTTCCATTGTGGAATTATTATTATCTAAATTATCGGTCTCGGTAGAATTTAAGTTTAAAGAACTAATTAAATTCACTAGTTCGTCTTGAGAATTTGCGTCTTCACTTGGAAGATTTAAATTGTCAGTGCTTAATCCTAAAGAAGCCCTATTTTTTTACCAAAATGTTTCTTAAACGTTCAGAAGGGTTTGACATTAAAGATGTAAAATGGCAATTCAGCAATAACTTACAATACAATCAAGGATGAATCCATAAAGCTTATACTGCAGAGGTTCACAACCAAAGGAGTCCCTATAGAGGCGTGGCTGAATGGCTCTTCTTCTGTTTGCTGAACTGGTCGGATCGGAAAGGCAGGAACTGGGTTGGCAGCGTCTCTGACAACACGGTAGAGGACGGTTAGCTTCACCACTTTCTTACTTCTCCAAGAATAGAACACTTCGTCACTTCACGAAGGGCCGACGGACCGGAGCTTGAAGGGTTCTAGGTTCGGATAGTGCACGAAGATTTAAAAATCACTTCCACACAACGGTATACCGATAAAGGGCAGAATCACACTATCCTGTTCGCAGCGCCAATTAAGAACACAGTTCGACAAACTTCGTTTTAAAAAACTTTTTATTTTGACAAAAAAGGGCACAACTTAAAAGTAACTTAACTATGAACACCAATATGAGCAGCAATTAGCTTTGACACAATATCAATGTTACCGATTTTACTAATCAAGTAGTTTTTATATAATTATTATTCCTACTCAGCAGTTATATATTTGTAATCATTAGTTTGTGGTTATTACTCGCGAAAACTTTCCGCCTATTATTAAAATAATCAATGATGATGCCTATAAATACAATGGAATAAAGTTCACTTATTAATTTTTGGCATAAGACACTAAAAGCGGTTTACTCGCAAAAAAATGACCATAGTCTTTCTTTTCACCTATTATTAAAATAATTTATATTATGTTCACCGACAAACATACGAATTTTTGTAAGCTCACATCATCAGCGCGCAGAAAAACATATAGGTTAAATTAAAAAAACAATATGTTCTAACAGCCCACGAAGACCAAAGTCTAAGTACTATGTACCGTGGGTGTACTGGGGAAATCCGACTCACACATCCAGAGCTGGAAACATCCGTACGGACTTCACCAGCACTTTAAGAGGATGTGTGGGGTGGTAGCACCTCGGTCGAGGAAGAAATCTTCTACCACCTTCCTCTACAAAAGTAATTAAAGTTTAAGAACTGTGTTTAAACATGTCGCACAAAGGGCTTGTTAATGATTCGGTTTTATGCTAAATATATTAATCGATCATTAACATTTCATATTCTGTAAACGGTAAACACTTTTATTCCTTTTACTTTTTTACACAATTACTTGGCCACGTTGTAAAGCGGTTGCTTTGCTTGTTAAATTAAGGATTTTTTATGACCCTTAAATTAGCCCTATGTTCATACATATTCTGGCACGTATTTACTTTTATCAGAAAAAAGGATAACATTGCAGAAGTCCAGCCATCCAAATATTCAAAATAAAATGGCATTTAAAAGGTTACAATTTTGATGCAACTACCCGTTTCCTTTTAGGATCCTCTGTGAAGAGGGTTGTTTGAAACTTTTGCACGGATTATGTAACGATGTGAATGACGATTGTCAGCAATCTTAAAGAGGTTTCAGTGATTTTTATGGAAAATGTCCTGTAGCAATTTTTTTTAACATTACTAAATCTTTCCTGTTACTGCTCCCTTTAGGATATTATTCCTAAGCCAAAGTATCATAAAATATATCCACAAATCAAAAATTTTACGTACAGGTTCTCAAAGCTAGATAGGTTTAATTTGACAACCAAAAGTTTTACAGTCAGCCAGATTCTTCAATGCTAGTCAGGTCTAATTTGACAACCAAAAGTTTTAAATTGACAAGTGTAAGAATAAGACAACTAATTTTTATACGGTGAATTTATTTCTGGGCAAATTTATAGGGAAAAGGGCAATTACTTGGAAACCAAGTCAGAATCCAATATCAGAATAATTCATAAGTTTTTAATGATGACTTGTTAACAGTGACAGGACAACGCCTTGTCAAAACATACCTGATCAATTATAAGGTCTTAATTTAAACCAGTACTAAATCATAAACCTTCTTAGTGAATTCTAAACGTTATAAATAGTTTAAGTGCAAAAATAAGACAACTAAGTTTCATACTATAAATTTTTTAATTTTTTTTTTCAAATTTATAGAGAAAAGAGTAATTCTAAAGTCGCCTTGCACTTAACTAGGCAAGTTATGAATTTATCATAGACAAACTAATCTAGTGTTATTTTGCTCCAGTCCAGGTATAAAAAAGCATTATAAAGATATCCGTAATATAAACGCGATAAGCTTAAGTCATTCATGAATCGAAGAGAGAAGCACGCATAATTTTTAGTGATTATGAAAATTTATACATCGAGACTCCCGTATTACTTATGCGGTGAAATTTAATGAAAGTTTAACACATTTTTGACAAATGTGTCAGTTATTAAAAATATTGTGACATGGCGAATAAAAGTCGGTTTGCAGGTTTTATGCATCCCCAAGCGAAAGACATGGTTCTCAGTCTAATAGATTACTTCGAAAATGAACAGAAAAAGGCTACTGAAATGGGCGAGGTATCAAATCCCAAGTCTATTAAAGAGAAAGTTTTGCAAGCAATCAAACTAAGCTTAAGATCTATACAGAGGATTGTTCATGAAAGTAATAAAAGTATACCTACCAATGAAGAAAACGCTCAAGGAAAAAGAAAACTGAGACTTTACAAGAATGTAAAAAAATTGATGTGAAGAATGTTATATACGACTTATATGCGTCACAAATTAACATAACGCTTCCAGTTTTGAGAGATGCGTTGAAGGACCGAGGTATTTTAGATATAGGACTCAGGTCATGTTGAGCGTTGATAAAAAATCTAGGATTTCGTTATAGAAAGGAGTTGCAATTCAACGAGTTAAATTTTTGAAATAATATGATGGAAACTATGATTCAAAAGCTAGAAAAGTTATTTTTTTAGATGAAATTTGGGTATTTTATTTGTTTTCGAATGGAAGTGGGTCCAAGTCATGACAAGACGACTCGGTGAAGTCAGTGAAACGAAAAAAAGGTTGTGGTTCGGGAAAAAGATTTATTATATTAAATGCTGGCTCATCTACTGATTTCATAGAGGGGGCGAGTTTGATTTTTTCCTCTAATTCAAAGAGCGCTGACTACCACTACAACACGGATTGTAAGCTTTTAGAAAAGTGGATCAGAGAGAAACTTATACCAAATTTGGATGAACCAACGCTAATTGTGCTAGACAATGCATCTTCTCATTCTCGGGCAATAAATAAACAAACAAATTCATCATGGAAAAAAAGCGACATCTTTCAATGGTTGATTCAGGAAAATCAGAATCCATCACCTGATTTATTATAATCTGAACTTCTAATGAAAGCGAAAACCATTCAAAAACAAAAAATATATGCCGTCGACGAAATGTTGCGAGAACACGGTCATGAGGTTTTGCGGTTACCACCACCAACCAGTGCCAATTTAATGCCATAGAACTAAAAGTCCACGGCACGAGTCTAGAGCTGGCGGAAAAATGCGGACAAAAAACTTACACTGTTGTCATAATTATTTATAGAAATTTAAATAAAATAATTGTAAACGGTTTTTTCATCTTAATTTATCTTATATAGGTAAATTTATCTCTTTGTAATTTGTATACCAATTAGATTTTTAAGTTTTCAATAAAAAATAAAGCAATCGCAAACAAAACAACCTTTCAATAAGCGTAAGGCACCAGGCCTAATATTTTTAAAAATCTTAGTTAACCCTTTCTTTTGTTAAATCTGGCAGCGGCCTTGCATTCGACCAATGCAAGACACAGACTAAAAATAACATTCGTTTGATGAATATTCCGTCTCTTTTCATTATACATGTTTTCTTTAAAGAATATTTCTTTGTCCCACTTAAGTGTAACAGACACGTATCATCTGAAGGTTTAACGGGCGACTGGCAGTGGCGGAGAAGCAGTTGGAGTCGGAGTTGATTGAAATTTGTTGTATATTGTTGTGATTTTTATTAAAATGAATGAGTACACGCGGGGGAAAACCTTGCATAGCAAAGCCCGGGAAGTAATTGGCCATGGTTTATAGTGTGTGCGATGAAGAAGCTACAAATAATCAATTTAAATTGCCACTAAAACAAAAAGTTGAACGAACCGCCTTATATACGGGAGTAAGCGTAAATTCGGTAAAAAGAATTCGGAGGCAAGATGAGGAGAGACGGAGAGAGCACCCGGACCAACCATTATCATCTCCTGGGAAAAAAGGTCTCGTCTTTCTATCAACAACAAGATTGACGACGCCGATTTTGGCATAATTAGGCGCACTATTCAAAAAATTTATTTGGAACTGAAAGTTGTCCCCACAATGAGGAAACTTCTACAAAAATTAAGAGACTTTGCTTAAAGCAAAGACACGTTAAGGCGGCTGTTGAAAGCAAACGGCTTTTATTTTCGCAAATGTCAAAATAAAAGAAAAATATTGATGGAAAGGCACAACATATTGCATTGGCGATATAAGTATTTACGAGAAATTAAAAAATATAGAGAAGAAGAAAGGAATATCATATACAGGGTGGTGCAACCAAGATGGGGTGGACGATTGTGAGTAAACGGTGAGGAATTTGGAAAAAATTTTTTTTCGATATTATCGATAGTCAGACACGCTATGTTTTAAAATTATTGCCATAATACAGGGTGGTCCGAAAAACTCGTGGCGAACCAAACTTGTATTTTTTTAAATGGGACACCCGGTATATTATTGTTCCAATTGATTCTCCTGTTCGTTACGATCATTTTGATATAGGGTTTATTGGGTCTAAAACTTATAGTAAGGGAATGGGAGGCGGTTAAAGTTGAAAAAATGCTCACAGTTCGGCCATTTTTTAAAGAAATTTGAAACAGGTATGGAAAAACCAAATATTCCATAAAACGTTACATATCCTTGAATACATTAATCACTTGCAATTTGTTTAAAATTATTCACTGTTATACAGGGTGGTCAAGTTTTGCAAATACGCCCTGGACTCATTTTTTTTAAATGGAACACCCTGTATATTTTATTTTCATGTTAAAGATAACATTACTAGCTTTCAAAAAATACCATACATGATGCCTTTCGGACCAACAGTTTTTTAGTAAACTAGCCGTGAAAGCAAAGTTTCTTCATTCTAATACGATTATACTGAATTTACGTTGTTTATTATTAAATATCTAATATTAGGAGGCCATGACACTATTATAAATGAAACAAAATATTGTCAAAGCTACTGCCGCATAATCCATTATTTACAAGTTAAGCGTAGGTGAGGTAAGAAAACTGAGACCCGAAACCTTTACATGCTTTTTAGAGAAATTTCAAAAAACAGAAAATATTGTTTTTAGGAAATGTAAAGTAATTAATAAACAAAGATAATCAGTTATCAGTATTATTAATAGTGTAAGAAAATTAATTAAGCAAAAACAGAACATCTTTTAAAATTATTTAGGTATGTACTTACTTGTAAACCTAATTTAATTTAAACAAGTAAGTACATACCTAAATAATTTTAAAAGATGTTCTGTTTTTGCTTAATTAATTTCCTTACACTATTAATAATACTGATAACTGATTATCTTTGTTTATTAATTACTTTACATTTCCTTAAAACAATATTTTCTGTTTTTTGAAATATCTCTAATAAACATGTAAACGTTTCGGGTCTCAGTTTTCTTACCTCATAATTATTGGGCCACCTACACTTAACTTGTAAATAATGGATTATGCGGCAGTAGCTTTGACAAGTTCGTCAATCTTTTGTTTCATTTCAATAATAAACAACGTAAATTCAGTATAATCGTATTAGAATGAAGAAACTTTGCTTTCACGGCTGGTTTACTAAAAAACTGTTGGTCAGAAAGGCATCATGTATGGTATTTTTTGAAAGCTAGTAATGTTATCTTTAACATGAAAATAAAATATATAGGGTGTTCCATTTAAAAAAAATGAGTCCAGGGCGTATTTGCAAAACTTGACCACCCTGTATAACAGTGAATAATGTTAAGCAAATTGCAAGTGATTAATGTATTCAAGGATATGTAACGTTTTATGGAATATTTGGTTTTTCCATACCTGTTTCAAATTTCTTTAAAAAATGGCCGAACTGTGAGCATTTTTTCAACTTTAACCGCCTCCCATTCCCTTACTATAAGTTTTAGACCCAATAAACCCTATATCAAAATGATCGTAACGAACAGGAGAATCAATTGGAACAATAATATACCGGGTGTCCCATTTAAAAAAATACAAGTTTGGTTCGCCACGAGTTTTTCGGACCACCCTGTATTATGGCAATAATTTTAAAACATAGCGTGTCTGACTATCGATAATATCCAAAACAAATTTTTTCGAAATTCCTCACCGTTTACTCACAATCGTCCACCCCATCTTGGTTGCACCACCCTGTATATGGTCGAAACGTGAATGATCTAACATTTAAGAAATGTTGGCAAAGTGACGAAGTATTTGGTATAGTCAACAACATAAGCTCGACAGGTAGGTATTGCTATCGCATAGCATTTTTTATGACCTGCAGTTTGATATTTAGTTTTTAGGGCAAATTAAAGTGCGCGTGTGCCAAACTTACCGAAATACACTTAAACGTCATAAAATGACGGATTGGTGTCCGAATTTTATCTGCCGTAACTATACTTATAGCGGGTTGCTCAAAGCAATTGAACCAATAACCGGGAACTTTAATTGTAACAAAATATATAACACTGACGCTGATAAATACAATAATTGTATCTGTGGCCGGGACGTTTAGAATTATTCTGAAGGTCCATTAAACTTATTACGTAATTAAATTTTTTATGCAACCCAACATAAGTCTTTTGAATTAAGGAATTCTTATGTTACGGCAATCACCAATACTTGAAATCTCTACTGAAATAGTAAAAGTTTGCTTAAATTTAAAATATCGAGTACTTTTGTAACTTACAGTTGAGGAAAGTTTCGAGTTAATTTCACCGAAATTTGTGTGTGTGTGTTCTAATTACAATGGCCAATATAACTGATATTTTTTGTATTGATGCAAGTCGTCTAATAATTGTTCATGCTGGCTCAGAAAATGGTTTTGTGCCAAAGGCCTGCTTAATTTGTAAGGCAGGGCAGAGTACTGGTGATTACCATGACCAAATGAACAGGGACAACTTTACAAAATGGCTTGAGGAGAAACTGCTCCCTAGCATACCACACACATAAAAATAATGTCTTAACGTAAAGCCATTGGTTTCTATTCAAGAGCATATTGACTTTCATATGTGGCAAAGAAATAGGGACTCAAAGAGAAAAAAAGGTGTTTTCGTATTTGTGCCCTTGGAACAAAAGAAAACATCTCGTATTAAAATAGTTCTTACTTTAGTTTGTATGTAAATAGGTTTTAAATTAAATAATAATTTTTTCAGAACAAAAGTGATATATTTCGTACATAGGTTTTGACTGCTCTTATAATAAGAGAACATGAAAGAGATACACAGTTTCGTATTAAAAATGATCGCTTTCTTAGAGAAACACTTGTTATCACTGTTTGAAAAAATATTTATTCAAAATCTGAGATAAAATATCTTAAACTTAGAGATATTTGACAATGACGTAGATTTGCATTAAACTAAGAACTAGTTTCTCAAATCAAGAACCTAGAGTTTTTAAAAATAATATCGTTGCGATTTCAGCCAGAGCGAATTATTTTTTTTTGTTTCGACCTCCTACTATCTAAGTGAAAGAAATCTGAAATCTTAAACTATAACTTTTGAATGTTGTTAATTCTTAAATATGATGTCTTCCAATTGATAATTCCGGTATTTTCGTTCAAGGAAATGGCTTTAAATCGAACACAGAAGTTAAAACATATTTTTTCTCACTTTAAATTTTACTGTTTCCTTAAAATAAAGAAGTTCTCTTTATTTAAAAACTCAAGTGTTCCTAGTAAAGAAATATTTCTGAAAGCAATTATTTCCTTGAAACAAGACTTCATTTTTATGTGTGCAGAGACATCTGTTATTGTACTAGACAATGCACCCTATCATTCTGTCCAGGAGGACAAGACACCAACTAAATCATCTTTAAAAAAGATATAATCGCCTGGCGATCCAAAGAAGGTAACGAACTCTAATATCAAACTTCTCTCTGAGATTATGTGAAAACCATTCAGCTAATATTTATATACAAATTACAAGTGTATTTATCTAATCCATTTAAAGAAAGACATATGACATATTATAACCTCTTATACTGTAGGTCGTCGATAAAGATACTTTTCCTACGACCACCTATGAAAGTGAGAAAAAAAGAACGGTTAACTTGGCTAGAAAGTGCCTTATATCACACGCGTGTTGAAAAGTACTTTTCAACACATGTGTTGAAAAGTACTTGTCAACATGACGTTTGAACAGATAGTGCCAATTTCTTTTTTTTTATTTTCAACACGTGTGGTGAAATGTTTTTCAGCACACGTGTTGAAAATGGGAGTATTAAATAAATACAGAAATTGGGATTTTTTAGTAAATATTTTTGTGGTCGTGGGAAAAATATTGTACATTACTCGTGTGAAAGTAATTTTCGCAGACTCGTGGGATTATCGACAACATTCCCACTCGTGTGAAAAATGTCACTTTCAACACTTGTTATGTAATATACTATTTAGCTCTTAACTTTTAAAACTTTTAACTGTTTCAGGAATAAATCATGATCTAAACAAAAGAAAATTGGAACTCTCCGAATTGGTTCAGGTACACAAGCCCCCTAACAACCAAAAAAATACGTTATTGACAGGAT
Organism: Philopedon plagiatum; assembly: GCA_963971165.1. Taxonomy (NCBI): domain Eukaryota; kingdom Metazoa; phylum Arthropoda; class Insecta; order Coleoptera; family Curculionidae; genus Philopedon; species Philopedon plagiatum. The sequence continues at coordinate 77,663,212 of OZ020193.1, forward strand.
TATCAGATCTCACGGGCATACTCCTCTTAGAACACCGCCATATTAGCGGCGTGCGGTGATTCAATCTTTTTCATCGTTGTGCTCGTAATTTTTGACAGACCCGTGATCAGTCGTACTGTTAAGAACAATAAGGCATGTGCCTATTAAAAATTCCGAGCAAAACGATGAAAAAAATTAAATTGCCGAACGCCGCTACTATATGTGTGACCTCAACCCCATCGAAATGGTGTGGGCACAAGTGAAGCATTTTATAAGAAATCACAATACTACGGGGGAGTTTACAATACAAATTTTAAAAGATTTAACCGAAAGGGCTATTGCGTCAATAACTAAAGAAGATTGGCAAAAATAATCTAAACACCTTATTGATATTGAAAATAAATTTTGGGTTAGCGATCAATACATGGAAGAAGTCGAACCATTAATTATCTCACCGAATGATGACAGCAGTGACAGTGACGATTCTGACGGTAATGATAGTGACACCAGTTTGGACAAAGACAAAATTATTGTAAAAATCTTAGATCAGAGAAATCCTATGTTTTGGTGTAAATATTTTTTTTTGTAAAGTTTATTTTATGGATCCGTTTTTAGATTTTTTTATTTCCATGTATTATTTTTATGAAAATATATTTTTGTTGTAATCATATACATTCCTTTGTTTTTTAATATAACGGTAAAAACCTTTCTACACAAATATACTTTTATTTATTTTTTACATAATTAACTTAATATATATAATTGAAACTGAGTATTACGCACGCCTATGCCTCCACAGCTAAAACGCCACTTTTTACGTCTTTTACCTCCCTGTCACCTCAGGCGTTGTAGCTCTAGACTCGTGCAGCGGACTTTAATTTGGGCAGGCGCAAGATCGTTCCATGAAAAGAATGCTGATAATAGTCTGAGTTCACATCAGGTAGAAGTTTGGAAAAAATCTCTAGCATATATTACGGGGGACTACTGGGGGAAAGCAGTAGAACACACGGAAAAAATTATCCTGGACGGTGGAATAGAAAAAAAATACTGGATGTTCAAGTGGAACCACTAATTGATTCGACTACAGAAGATAGTGAAAGTACTGCAGATTAATTTGATGAATCTGAATTTGAACAGTTGTAGAGCTATTTTTAATTATTTATTTTGTTTTCTTATTCATTGACCTTTTTTTAAATTATTCTATAAAAATAGTTTCATTATAATTAATGTTATACAGGGTGCCACAAAAAGATGTTAAGACATTTTAAGGGAATATTCTACATCTAACAATATGAAAATAAGTTTATTACAACATGGATTCTCAAACGCTTTTTTTTAGAGAGTTTAATATTTTCACACCTCAAGTACTCCAATGTGTTAGGAGAAATATGTGAAGACGATTTAGAAGCATGTATTGAAGCACGGAGAAGCCATAAACTTAAATCAAATAGCACTGTTTCCTGAGCAAAAAATATGTAAAAAAATATATTTCATTATTTATTTTTATTGTAAGAAATAAATAAATTTTTATCTCGAACACGGTGCGTCAGAACGAAAAAGCTCAAGGAACACTTTTCACGCGGAATTAATTGGGCTTTAAGAGAACGGTATCAATTTTGCAAAAATCTACTGGCGTGCCATTTTTTTCGCCAAAAATAAAGACTTACCAGCACGCACGCCACTGATGCAAGTACATTAGAAAATAAATTTTTGCACGTAAAAGTACCCTGTGATTACATACTGCCGTGTACCAAAATTTATGTCACTATCTTAACGCATTTTCGAGAAATTAAAAAGGAACTTTTAAAAAAGAAAATATTAAACACACTGTATCTCAAAAAAGAAGCGTTTAAGGATGTTTATATAAACTTATTTGCATATTTTTAGATGTAGAATCTGCTCTTAAAATTTCATAACGCCTGTTTGTAACACCCTGTATATATAGGTGATCATATTTAATATAAATAATGTCTGTATGATTGTGGCGGATTCATATTTAAAAGATTTATTATTTGTTTATTTCTTTTTTCAGGATTTGTTTTTTGTATTAAAAGCAGTGAGTTTTATTATTTTTTAAAAAATATTAATTTTCTTAACAGTAGAGTGGCGTAAAACCAAAATAATAAATATTTTACATATTTAATATATCTGAAATATTCAAAATTCTTATTACAACCTCATGCAACAATACGAATGCACCTTTGAGACATTAATTTCGGAACGAGACATTTCAATGCCCAGTGTCCGTCATTTTCATTATGCCTGTCAGTTTCAAATAAATTGTTAACCTATTATCATTAAATTTTATGGAACATCACATCAGCTGTCCCGCCATATTGTTTTTTAATTTTAGAAATATTTTTGGGACCTCTGCTTCTGTTGATTGGTTCGTAGACCATAACCCGCCTAGTTAAGTGGAAGGCGATTATAGTACTTACTTGTCATAATAATAGAACTTTTTATTCTAGCAGCACGTTCCAAGATCAAAATAATTTGGAAACCGATCAAATCGCTGAAATACTAGAATAACTCATAAGTTTTTAATGACGAGTTATTACCAATGACTGGACAAAAACCTGTCAAAACCTAACTGATCAACTAGAAAATCGTAATCTAAACCTGTACTAAGTCTTAAATCTTTTTAGTGAATCTGAACGATAATTTTTTTATGATTTGGTCAAATGTTACTCTATGTTTATTATTTTTGTTATTTTAGTTACCTTAAGCTAAGTGTATAGGGAGCTTCCTCAATTCTTAATGATCTTCCGCCGACAATACGATATAAGGAATAAGATGAAGGAACTAAAAGAAAAGTATCATTACAGAATATATCTCTAAATAAAACGAATACAATAATCTGTACGGTGCTTTTTTAAAACAATATCCAATGTTAAAAAAGGGATATATTTTATAATTCAACTAATTATTGTTTTTACCAATTAGAAATCATGTTCAGATCTACACCAATCTGCTAACAAGTTACAAGATTCAAACGTTATTATTTATTAAAATATCCGGTGTTAACCTATTTATGCTTAGGTTCTAAATAAACTACACAAAACACAAAATGCATTTTTTAAAGTGTAATCATATACTTCTTGCCTTGAACTATAATGAATATTAAAAGGAGAAGTCAGAAATATTAGGTCTAATTTATATTAATTTGTCAGAGAATGTCAACGCTTTTTGGGAACATGGTTATTATTCAGAAAAGAGACCTAGCATATGCCTAAAATTAGTTGAAAATAATGCATAACTTTTGCTGATACAGTTAACAATCAATATCGAAAGTTGAACTTTAGAGGTACAATTGTTTTTAGGACAACTGGCATAGGGCTGTTTTTTAATATTTAACAATTATTTAAGATTCCCAAACTTACCCAGATAATGAATAAAAATTAAAACTTGAAGAAACGACATTTATTTTTTACATGCTTTCGAAAAACTGACGTTAATATCGAGTATTCATTTATAGTGGTATAATTTCGTTATCAGTAAAGTATAATGTATGTATGCCATTGTCATGAAATGATAAAACCAATAAAACTTCTAGTCAATGGCTTTTGTATGGCTCACGACAAACTAACAGCATGATGAAAACTTTACCACAACTGTAATCTGCAATCATATTTTATTAAGAAATTAAAAATTTTAAATTAAAATTGCTTAGTTTTATAGTTTTCACAGCGGATGGGATAGTACCGTAAAAATTTGTTTAAAATAATGATAAACCCATTTATTTCGCCCAGAATTTTTCTAGTCAAAATAGCACTAGTGACTGGGCGCCATTAAAAGAAAATTGTATTTTACTACAAAAATACATAAACGCACACTTTTAAAACGAAGGGAAACCTTAGTAAAATAAAAATACACATTTATATGATTTACACCAAAAATGTTCAAGGCATATTAATTAACTTTGTATTTGGACATATCTTTTAATTCTAAACAACTTTTCAATAACGTTTTTCTGTATTTTCTGTTTGACTTGAAGCCATTCTAAGTGCACCTAATATGGTTATCGGACATGCACCAACTTTTGGCGATATTTATATTTTGTTGTGCAACTAATAAAAAAATTTCCCATTTGTTGCACACTTAATGGACCACACTGTATATATATATATATATATATATATATATATATATATATATATATATATATATATATATATATATGTAGTTTCACTATATAACTATGGGAATACCCCAGTGGTTAAAGGAGGAAGCAATAAAAGGTGTTGGGTGCTTCTAAAGTATTGCTATTTATTCCACGTTCAAGCTTTCGTCTATAATTATAGACTTCATCAGGACTACAAAACAACAAGAGAAAATTCTTTTATAAGTCCTTCTAATGGCTACAGTCAGTAACACCTACCAGAATACAGCATTAAAGCTCCTTCAGTTGGTTATTGAACCCGGTGCACACACGGCAATTTGGCATAGTTAGAGCGACAAAAACATTTTTTTCTGTTGTGGCTAATAGGTAAATATAATTTAAAACAATGTTCCTTAATACTGCACCTTCTCAAACCTACCCATATTTTATTTCATGCGTACCGGCAAAAAATTCTATGGCCGGTACAGTCAACGGGTCTATTCCTGTGTATTCTCGCAATCAGTTACGTCCGAAATATTATCGAAGTAAGTGTATGTGTTTTTTCATTGTGGAAATATTAAGAACTGTTATTTGGCATGGAGTGTGTAGCGTCAGGTGAGTACATTTTAGGTATACTGTAATATAACTTATTTTTTTACGTTTTTTGTTTAAACTCGATTTGAAAGAGAAGTGTAATTTTTTTAAAAATTTTGGTATGCAATGATACTTAACGAGGCTTGCAAAAAAAGTTCCGCGAAGTACCACCATTTACACTTGTTCGTTTGATTACCTTATTTATGCAGTGTATGTAAAAAAAAATCTAGCTATCCCAAAAGGTCCTTTTGGTAAATAAACTTCTTTGTTTGCAGCGAGTCGTGACATCCCGGTTTCTACAGCTATAACAGCGAAAAGGAAAAACTATTTGAGGTTTTACAAAGAGACAGTTTCTTTAAATTATCATCGATAAAATGTAATGAACGATTATTTAGTTACATATTGGACACATTTAATGTTAGTGAGCTACCCACAAACTCTGAAAAACAGGTAAAAAATGTAATAAAAGTGTTTGTATCTAAATTTATCTCAAGATGGAGACAGTGTAGAAAAATTAAGGACAGGTTTATAAATAAACATGTTCAGTGGTTTGAAGGCGAACTGAAATTACCACAAATATGCCAAAGCACGCTTCCTTCAGCAGTTGCACTAGTTGCAGGTAGTAAAAGAACAAAGCAACGAGATATTAAACCGCTTGTGTCTGGTTTTTCTCCTGAGAAACTGTCTTATGCCACTGAGTCAAGCTTCGTTAGAACTGGAAAAAGAACCGCTGCACAAATAGTAAAGCTTGCAGTAAGTTCTTTACCCCGGAGATTAAAAAAAATGAAGAAAGCGCATGATTTTTCGATATCTCCAACAGTAACGGCTTATAGTTCTGAAGAAGTTGCTAATTCATGGAAGTGACATTATCGAAAGTCTACCTTTACCTGCCGGACAGCTTTCCGAAGATGTTTTGGAGGCGCGTCACAAAGGCTATAAACACTTACGACAGTTTCATTCGACAAAGACATCGCGAGTGGATACCAATACAGACATTCTCCACTGGATGCTTGTTTCGTCGGATCCTATAATTTCATCATGTCGAGATTACACGCAAGAAGAGAAAACCGTTTTCGCAAGATGTAATCAAAATGTTAACAATTCCTGATTTTTTAAGTGAAACTACTATGGACCGAGCTGATGACATCGAAGATGATACAATAGACATGACAGAATCAGATGATGCTACAGTCGATACTAGTGATGCAGATTCAGAATAGTCTTAATGCATAGGTTTGTTCAGGTTTGCTTATATACATTATTAAATATTTTTTAAGACCTAGGCTCTTTTACTCTATAGGTAGATAATTAATCCGTTGCATTTTTTCATGCAGTGGGAATCTTTTTTATAAACTAAATACATTTGTTATAAAATACATCAATTCTAATCATTTACCGAGTCAAAATATTCATATGTGGAAAGAAAACATTTTTGTCGCCCTAAATATCTCAAATTGCCGTGTGTGGTGTAAGGAAACATAACCTCATAATTGAACATATTAAAAATTGTAAAAATAAACCATGTAAAAATGACCGATAGTTACAAAATAAGGTCACACACTTGTTAGCAATGTCTAAAAATATATAAACAAAATAAAACGAATTAAAATTATTATCTTATGTACACGATGATTATTGATTTTAAAAATCATTAAAAATTAATACAAAATACTAACGGTGCTGTCGAAATTGCCGGAAATAACATGGCTGACACGGGACGACAGTGACAAATGACAGAAGTGAGAGGCTGCCAACCAAAAAGTATGCAGACTAGATGTAGTTATTCGCGACAGACGTTCACAAGTTAATTTGTTATTGTAATTTTTAAGTACAAGTTGGTTGTGCCCACACTCCAGTCATAGTAATAGTACCACAATTATGAACTAAACAGGAGTAGATACCCTTTCGATCATGTAGTGGATTTAAAAACCAACAAATCCACTATATGAGATTAATCGAACAATCAAAACTTCATAAAGTTAAAAGGAAGGGAATTGGACTACAGTACTGTCAACATTATTCTTGTTAATAAAGGAGAGAATTATAGATGCATCCACTTACTGTTCTACATAACATTCTGGATATGTTTTATGTTTTGTAGACTTTTGATTAATAAGAAAAGTATAAATTGAGCTTAAGCTGTCTACATCTTTTTTGTAGTTAAGAGAGTTACTACAGCTGCTTATGTAACACATTTCAAGTATTTTTCTCTTTTGGGTACTCTTTTCTGAGTCAAGGATTATGGCATTATTATATTCGATTCTGTGATCCATTTGATTAACATGCAAACTCAGGCTAGTAGCCTGTGGTTTATTTTTGCAGTCACTTTTATGGAGAGCTAGTCTTTTTGAGAGTTTTTGACTAGTATGTGCGATATATAACTTGCCACACTCACAAGGTACTCCATAGATCACACCTGATTTTTGGTTATTAGCAGTTTTATCTTTTAAGTTAGAGTAGAACAGATTAAGTTTTTTTAAATTATAGTTGGCAATAACTATATTGAATTTATTAAATATTTTTACCAATGAAGGAGTCAAATTATGGATATACTGTAATTTATCATATTTTTCCAACATGATATTATCGTTTAAATTGTCTACATTATTGTGATTAGATATGCTGTAATTAGAAAATAGTATTTTGTAAATCAATTTTAGTGGGTAAGAATTAGCTAATAGTAAATTTTTTAAAATTGATTAACAAAATACTATTTTCTAAGTACAGCATATCTAATCACAATAATGTAGACAATTTAAACGATAATATCATGTTGAAAAAATATGCTAAATTACAGTATATCCATAATTTGACTCCTTCCTTGGTAAAAATATTTAATAAATTCAATATAGTTATTGCCAACTATAATTAAAAAAAACTTAATCTGTTCTACTCTAACTTAAAAGATAAAACTGCTAATAACCAAAAATCAGGTGTGATCTATGGAGTACCTTGTGAGTGTGGCAAGTTATATATCGGACATACTAGTCAAAAACTCTCAAAAAGACTAGCTCTCCATAAAAGTGACTGCAAAAATAAACCACAGGCTACTAGCCTGAGTTTGCATGTTAATCAAATGGATCACAGAATCGAATATAATAATGCCATAATCCTTGACTCAGAAAAGAGTACCCAAAAGAGAAAAATACTTGAAATGTGTTACATAAGCAGCTGTAGTAACTCTCTTAACTACAAAAAAGATGTAGACAGCTTAAGCTCAATTTATACTTTTCTTATTAATCAAAAGTCTACAAAACATAAAAAGTATCCAGAATGTTATGTAGAAAAGTAAGTGGAGGCATCTATAATTCTCTCCTTTATTAACAGGAATAATGTTGACAGTACTGTAGTTCAATTCCCTTCCTTTTAACTTTATGAAGTTTTGATTGTTCGATTAATCTCATATAGTGGATTTGTTGGTTTTTAAATCCACTACATGATCGAAAGGGTATCTACTCCTTTTTAGTTCATAATTGTGGTACTATTACTATGACTGGAGTGTGGGCACACCCAACTTGTACTTAAAAATAACAATAACAAATTAACTTGTGAACGTCTGTCGCGACTAACTACATCTATTCTCCATACTTTTTGGTTGGCAGCCTCTCACTTCTGTCATTTGTCACTGTCGTTCCGTGCCAGCCATGTTATTTCCGGCAATTTCGGCAGCACCGTTAGTATTTTGTATTAATTTTTAATGATTTTTAAAATCAATAATCATCGTGTACATAAGATAATAATTTTAATTCGTTTTATTTTGTTTATATATTTTTAGACATTGTTAACAAGTGTGTGACCTTATTTTGTAACTATCGGTCATTTTTACATGGTTTATTTTTACAATTTTTAATATGTTCAATTATGAGGTTATGTTTCCTTACACCGGGTTCAATAACCAACTGAAGGAGCTTTAATGCTGTATTCTGGTAGGTGTTACTGACTGTAGCCATTAGAAGGACTTGTAAAAGAATTTTCTCTTGTTGTTTTGTAGTCCTGATGAAGTCTATAATCATAGACGAAAGCTTGAACGTGGAATAAATAGCAATACTTTAGAAGCACCCAACATCTTTTATTGCTTCCTCCTTCAACCACTGGGGTATTCCCATAGTTTTATAGTGAAACTTTGTTACCAGTACCCCGTTACTGTCCTTTCTCTCTCTCTATATATATATATATATATATATATATATATATATATATATATATATATATATATATATATATATATATATTATCCAAGATTTTAGTACTAACTTTTGCGTTCAACGACTCATTGGCTTAAGTGCAATTTGACAAACTTTAATGACCAAAGGGTTTTGGTTAGTAATCATGAACATAGTTTAAAATTAATCAGTTGAATAATTTAAACCACAGCGGTAGGTTGTGAAATTGTGCCTTAACATGGAAAATCCCAGGTCCGTATCGATAGAAAATCCCGAGGATGTTGTTATTCCTGATCAAAACGTCGAAAACCATAATCAAGTGATACATAGTTGTAAAGGGTATGAAGTATTCTTTCAAAAAATGCAGCAAAAAATCCAGGTCCGTATTTGAAAAAAACAAGTCAATACTAGTAATTCAGTAAAAACAAATGGTATAAATAAAACAATAACGTTACTTTAGAGAAGGTAACAAATCGTGTGATTTTTGTAAAAACAACTTTTTTCTAACTATAATAGTTTTCGAGATATTTAAGAATTAAATTTTTGACTATTTTTAAAAAATCCCCTGTAGATAAGAAACTATAGAGAATTTGGCAACTCCGTAAACGGTATATGAATAGAGACTAGAAATGGAACATTTTATCTAATTTAACCGACCTCGTATCTTTTACCATTTCGGAGATAGCAATAGTGGTATCACCTATTTTAGACACCCTGTATATATATATATATATATATATATATATATATATATATATATATATATATATATATGTATATATATACATATATATATATATATATATATATATATATATATATATATATATATATATATATATATATATATATATATATATATATATATATATATATATATATATATAGAGAGAGAGAGAGAGAGAGAGAGAGAAGGGTAGTCGTTGCTGACTAGTTAAGGAGTAAACTACTATCCATTTCTAAAGTTTTGACCTCAGTTTGGAAGCTTGTAAAGTAAAAAGTACAATTTTAAAAAATATAATTTTCACATATTTCGGTAATGTTACTTGTCTCTAGTACACATATAAAACTTTGTAACCGTAGATGCCTTGGTGCTTTTCTAATGGGAAGGTAATTGTAAAATTGTCACCATTTTTTCCCTATTTCATCACTTACTCAATTTTAAAAATTGATTGTGCCTTACTGGTACTCCAACTCCAAGGCCTAACTAATTGTTTAGAGGCGATAAAGTGAACCTTACTTTATTCCCAAAAAATATTATTTGTATTTTTTTTTCCTAGGTTTGGTAGTAATATTCTAAAAATGATTGTGGTTATGTAATTACTACCAGTATCTTACAGCAAAAATTTTTGTTTGTTTGTATTACATATAAAGAGATGTACCTTTACGTTTAACGAAAATTTTGTTTTGGCAGGTGTCATAAACCTACATACAAACAATTAATTGGTGTAAAGGATAGCAGCATTGAGCTTGCGGGATGGAGCGGGGCGTCGAAGGGCAATAGTATGGGTGTTAAGGTAATAATCATTAAAGTAATGCAATATAGTGAAGGTTTTTTTTGTGCTCTATATGATACAGTAGGTTACTGGTAAAATTAAGAAAAAATAATTATATGCATTGGTAAATATTTACATTTATGTGTATTTAACGATTTTCTATTGTTTCATTAAGATCTATAAAATAGGCAAATCGTGTGTAGTAGAACAATAGTAGGTAATTTAAAAATATTACTTCAAAGTGAGTAACGTAAATAGGCCAATTAGCTTTATTTATTTATAATTCACCTAAAAGAAAAACAATATGTTTGATGTTCCCTTATTTTTATGATTCGCATATTTGGAAAAGTGTAACAAATGCTGTGTTAAGTGTGTCGGCATTTGCCTTTGCTTAATAATAAAAGAAATACGTGAAAATGGCCTGTTTACGTAGAATCACATCTGATTTAGCTTTTAAGGTACAAAGCCCTGACCAAATTTATTTAAACCTAAAACTAAAAAGAACCTGATTGGATTACACCACTCTTTTTTACCGAAGAATACCTACACTTATGGATCGCTTCTCCTTCTTCATCATTACTAAAGTCTTCATTTGAATCATCATCTTCATCTAAATTTATAATTAATGGTTCTACAACAACATCAACTGAGTGGTTTTTTCTCTGTAGGATTCCTCAATTTTATTAGCGTGTCCAACTCAATTTTCCCAAACAGAATTTGGCACGTTCTGCATCGTTTCAAGACAAAAATTTAGTACATTTGTGATTTTAAACGTAGTATTCAATTTTGCCACTTTATTTTTCACATATGCCCAAATTAATTCAATTGCGTTGAATTCACAGTGTGCAACTGGCAACCATAGAAGCTTTACATTATCATTACGTAACTCCTTTGCAATTGTATCTAAAAGATACGTTTTTGGAAAGTGATAGTTCTTGCATAGGTCTAAAAGCATTGGTTTGGTTAATTCATTAAACGTTGTCCATCCATCGGGCAATGTTGCTTTTCTCTGGGACATCCATTCTATTATTTTTTGTTTCGTCCAGGCAGTTGTAGGATTTCGAAAATTAGGATCCAACATTGTATGATATGGTGCTTGGTCAATTACGATTACTGATTTGTCAGGTATTACGGAAAGCACTGTTCTAAACCATTCTTCGTAATGTTGTTTATTCATCTCGTTATGGTAATCCACTGACGCCGCACTTTTTTTCCCAACGAAACACTTCAGGCAGCCATCCAAAAACCCATTTTTACTACCAATATGTAAGATAATAGCCCGTTGTCCTGATCCTGATGGCCGTTTTATTCCACCTCTAAAGCCATTCATTTCCTGTATACCACCTCTGTATTCATCAAAATTATCCCGTTTTGTGGGATTAACTCTGTCAACCCAGCCAAACTTCCTTGAATGATTTTCACCGCACCATGTTTCATCTGTATAAAATATTTGCCAAGAATATTCACGATATCTCTTTATGTCGTATAAGAATTCCGCTCTTCTGGCAGCAATTGTGTTTTGTTCCATTAAAATTGGTTTATTAATTAGTTTTTTATAGGAAACCCCAAGTTCTTTAATCCATCGGTACAAAGTCATTTCTGAAAATTCTCGTAAATAATCGACATCTTCTTTCAATGGCTGGTAAACTTCTTTTATAGAAGGAAACCGACGCTTCAGGTAAAAATTTTATATTGTTCTCCTTATGACGCCCTGCAAAATCTCATCACATTCCAGTCAGGGCCTTCCACTTCTCCCTTTTGATGGTAGAATACTACCGGAACTTTTTTCTTCCGCAGTAACACGTTTAACTGTGCTTTCACTAATGCCCAGGCAATCTGCTGTTCTTTTAACCACTTGCTCAATCAAAATATTTTCGAAACCGTTGTCTTTCTCTTGTTGAAACTACGCTCTGACTTTTAATATAATATTTTTCATTTGTTCGTTGAACTGACGAGACATTTTAACTTATTAGACTGTAGTTTGGTACCGTATTTTTGGTTCAGATTACATCAGGTATTTATATAAATTCGAACAAGATAATCGTAAAAATCGTGTGAAAACAATAATAATTTTAAATTAATATCTACCATTAAAACCAAAAATTTAAATCAACAATAAGTAGATATAAACAACCACAATCAAATAAATAATATTATTTTACAAATCGTTTCACTCCATAACAAATAGATTAAATTCTAAACAAATACAAAATACATGGAACGACGGGCTACATACCGATAAGCGTGACCTTCACGACGACGCCACCGTACTGTGTTTATGTCGGCAAAGGAGGCGTTTAACACTTTTCATCTCTTTCTTATGCCGCTTTTAATATTTATTACAATTTTTACAAGAACTAAAGATGCTTTTTTAATTTTGTGTAATAAAATACATTTGTATAATAATAAATACGTCTACGAGTGTAAAGATTTTTTTAAAAGTTTTAAATTGTCTACAGTACAGCTGATACAAAAACATCATTAAAAAAGAAAACAATACAATTTTAGATACATACTACCAATCTCTTGCCAAAGTATAGATATTTTTCTATCTACCTTCACAATTGCATTTAAATAGGGAAAAAAGTAACCAATATATAGACATGAGAAACTCGTTTATCAGTATTAACGCACCAAAAACGTTGTTTTTTTCTAATTGATTATGAATAAGTTCAATATCGTTTACAATAAAATAATACAGTTTTTGGAAGAAACTCTTGGATAACGTCCTAACAAGCTGTAATTTTTTCAGTTTATTCTGCCCCGTGGTTTTTTTGTTATTGACCCTCAGACTGAGGGGTCAAAACTTTAGAAATGGATAGTAGTAATTATTGGGGTATGCAGCAGATGAAAGTGTAGGTACTCTTTAAAGTTTAGTCCGAGCTTTCGGAAATCTTTATTTCCATCATCAGGATATCTACAATTAATAATAATCAATGGGAGTGTGTTACAATAAAGGAGTTTAAAGTAACTTACAACTTTGTTGAGGTTGGTCATTGAGATATTAATGGTTGATATGAACATTATCAAAGGTAAAAAACCGAAATTCAGGTCCAAAATATTAACTCACACGAGTTTAAAATTTATTTATGACAATTAAAATATTGATAAAATCAATGAGAAACATGGATATTAGCTATATAAACTCTTATATTTTCTTTAGTTTTGGGTTTCATTTTATTTACAGTCACTGACAGGTAAATTATTTTTAAATATTTAAGGTTAGGGAACAAAATGTGTCAGAAAAGAAGAGTAGACAGTTGGTACAGTGATCACACGTTTTTAAGTTTTAGTTTGCAGTATCTTGATTACCAGAGTAATAGTAAAGTTAAACCAAGGAAAAAATAGTACTATTTATATTAGGGGGTGGTTTATTATCTAAGAAAAGAAGATAAGAGTAATTGCACTTAAATGATCGATATCTGTTCTCTTATAATTTATGCAGTTAGTCTGTTGTGAGATAAAAACCATGTCCAGAAAAAGCCTCCTGGTGTAATTTGATTATGAGATTAAAATTTTTGTGGAATTGTAATTCATGTTATGATTAAATTTGTTTGCATTTTCTGCTAAGGCACATCTTTCTTTTTGAAGTCTACAGTCACTCCTGTGCGAAACAATGCGGTTAGATATCGGTCTAGAAGTTTGACAAATGTATATTTTATCGCAGTCCGCACAAGCTAAACTGTAGACTACATCAGACCTATCTGTTAAAGGGGTTTTATCTTTGAGTTTAGAATATACAGAGCGAATTGTAAGAAATGATTTAGTTGCAATTTTTTAATTTTTATATCTTTAATCTGACCAAAAATCCTAGTCAGGTCGGGAGTCACCTCTTTAATGAAGGGTAGAGATGTGAAAATAATTTTTCCTTCTGGGTCCATCACAGCAACACTATTTACTTGATTCATATTAGGGATATTATTGGTGTCAGTCAGTGTATTGGACGCACTGAACAGTATATTTTTTGTTAAGGTCGGTGGGTAGGAGTTATCAGTAAAAAGCGTTAACAGGATGTCCAGATTCTTTTTGTGGAAGGATGGGTCTGAGATTTTCAAAACTGTGTGTTTGATTTGTTTTATTAAATTCACTTTTGTAGAGTATTTATGGTACGATAAATAGTTCAGGTACCTGTCTGAACTGCAAGGTTTCCTGTACCAGTCTATCGTGATTGTATTGTCTGGAGAACGTATAAACTTGGTATCTAGGAACGGAATAGCTTGTTCATCATTTTGTGTGAAAGTAATTAAGTATTACCTATTTAATAAGTATGAGATATTTAAAATAACTTTTACACTACCTACTGGTTGTTTTTAACACAGCAATACTTTATTTTTGTTTATCTTTAAAGCACGCTTACAACTTTTAAATTAACAGAAAGTATAATAATAAACTTTAATACTATTCTTTAGTAGTTAATAATTTAAAACATTTTATCATAAATAAATACTTTTAACAATTCTAATATTATATCAGAAAGCTACTTCTAAAGTATTCTGATTCTAATAGGACCTGTATAAAATTGTTGTATAACTCTGCACGTTACTATGCCGTAAAAAAAATATCAACCCGATCAGTTTATCTTCGGTTTGTTTCTAAGTTGTCGTAGTTGTTAGGGAAACCCAACTGTTCAATTATTCTCTATAACTCTATTTTTTAATTTCAGTAAATATTAATAACCAAGCAGTTATAAAATCCTTTTTAAATAAAATAAGCTCAAACTTGTCTCATATGTGAATTTAACTGCATAAAAACACGCAGTCATCGGCAAAACACAAAGAGTATTTCAGCTAAAATAACAAAAGAAAATCTTTCCCTTTAATTTAGTTCTCTAAAACCGGCCCGGTGTCGGCGAACTTCAAAGGCCTAGTTTCCTTTGAAGTTCTCTTATTTAGTAGCAGGCGCGGCCCGTGAAATTTCAAAGTTGCATATCTCTGTTGATACTTATGGGACCCATACCAAATTCAGGTTTTTTAATAGTGAGCGTACTAGGAATGTTTTGGTAAAGAAAAAAAATATTTTGCAATTTGCGAAAAAAAGTTCATTTTTTGAATTGACCCACCAGGGTAAAAAATTAACACGCTTAGATATTTTATTTATTATTTTTGCTAAACAAATTTTACATCATTTTGTCGACAATTCTTAAATTTTAAGAGAAAAAAATGTGTTAGTAAAAAGTTATAGTCATTTGAATTTTTTCAACCAAAAAATAATTTGCGGTAACCGCCCTACCCCTACTTTACCGATAGAAATCACTGAAATCAGCTGTTTGCAGGATTGGCAACGTTGGCTTTTTAGTGTAATCGCCGCTTTATTTTCAGAGTTTATTTTCGTCAACTTGGTTTTAGTGTTTCTTTTTCGATTATATCGTACTATAGTACTATACGTTTGTAATTCTGTTTGTTAAACAATGAGATCTGTTAAACAACTATCCTAGAAATATTATATTGTGCCAGTGTCAAAGAATTCCCATGCAAATGGTCTGAAAACACACATTTTTTACGTGCCCAAAACCGCCGAAAGTACTTAGTTCAAAATTAACCAAAAATTTTACATAAAGAGGTATCTATAAAGGTCAGTATCGCTAAATTCAATTAAGCATATGTGACTGTACATTTATTTCTATAGTATAATAAATAATAAGTTTTTGTAACGAAATTCTGGAGGCAAATAAACAGCTATTCAACAGCATTAACTTTAACCAAATTATCCGATTTTCTCTGCACCAATCCCATTTTGCTCAATTATAAATAGTCTGTTTAATGAAATAAAAGGTGTTCTACCGACTAAAAGTCATAGTCTTCGGAAAACAATAAAAAAAATGGATTTACACTGGAATTTCCATTACGCTAACAATTATAAAATCTTTACTAAATAAATAAGTGACGTCACAAACAGAAGCCTAGCGTTTTACAAGTTTCAAAATTCGGGCGAAAATTTGCAGTTTTAAATCTTTTTTTTTGCTAATAAAACCCAAAATAAATGGAAAACAGCAACCGCCACAAACATTTAATTTATATAGAAATTACAAAAAAAATATTTCAGGTTTTTTTGGATTACATGCATATTCCCTATTGTGCAGATGCCCGCCGAATCGACATTCCGGCTTGCACAGCCTCAAGAGCCGTGCCATATCTTCTTCGCTCCAGTTGGTGGCTCTACCCGATTTCCTTTTGTATCTGTACACCATCTAGAAAGAAGAAAATGAAAATTGAGAGTCTACCACTCATTTGAAAACAGAATGTGACATACAGGGTCATGATTTCTTTTTCCCGACCCTTGTCCGATCTGACAACTATGGATATATCTAACTCTCTGCAAAACAAGTATTACCTCCAGCAAAACATATTGAGATTAGGTCTTACCTTAATGTCCCGTTTTTGTAAATACAATTCGTAGTTGTCTGGTAAACTGCGGAATGGCAAAGTAATCGCCACTAACAAATAGGTACTTCTTGTATTCGACAAGTTCAAAAACACTTTTCACTCAATAAAAATCTTTAGGAAAAAAGGTGATGCTGTAGAACTCGGTCGCTATAAGACAACAGCAGTGGCACTCTGTAAGAAAAATAGCGATAGCGATCGGGCTCTCTTCGAAACATACCGAACAGTGATACCTACAAAGTAAGAATTTGCAAAGAGATCGCTATCGCTATTTTTCATACAGAGTGTCGTTACAGGTGGCACCTGCTAAAAACCGTTGTTGCCAGATTTCATCGCACTTCTCACCGTAAATATTTAGGTGATGCCAAGATATGCCCAAGAGTACCCTACTTCCTCTAGCGGGGGCAGTAAAAACATAATATTTGTTTACTCTGACAAAATAACTACGCAGTACGTATTAGCTAATATCAAACATATTCGTATAAAAATAGACAGATTTTTAAAAATGTCTCACTCTGTATAAAATTGTATAAGGTCATACGTACGTTTCTCAGCTGTAAAAATATTATTTATGTTCAGCTTATATTCTAGAGTTGCTGCAAAACTAAGCATATTTACTTATGTTTTCACCCTGTATTCTGTAAAAAATTTAAATTGGACTGAAAGTTTTGCGTTTATCCAAATACTTTTTCAAATTTACGTTTTAAATTAAAGCAAGAAGAAAAATAAACTATTTATAATTTACCCCATATAACAGCGCACCTTATTCATTAAAAAAATAATAAGAACCTACTAATGTAGCATTACGCTTTTTTTTGTGTTGCAATAAATAATAAGTATTTGTAACGGAATTTTAAAGACACATCAGCGGTCATTCAACATACAAGCATCAACTTTCAGCAAATTATCCGATAGTCCTTGCACAACCATCGTTCCGTTTATTGTTAAACATTCCTTGTATTCAAATGGAATGTTTCTTATCCACGAAATTTCCTGACCTCTGGGAAATAATCATGAAAATAAATTAACACTGGAATTCACCATGTATTAGCCCTAGTTTATTTACATTACATGTGACGTCACAACCAATAGTTTGGGGTTTGGCAAGTTTCGAATTTTGTATGAAAATTTGTAATAGATAATCTCTTTTTAGTTAATAAAAACCAAAATAAATGGATAAAAACGACCACCATAAATACACTGCTCAAAAAAATTAGTGGAGCACTTTTTGGTAATCCTGTAACGTTTGGGCTCGTTGCTATTAACGTGTGAAAATGATATTTTCATAACAATTGATGCACATTTTATTTCAGTGATTTTATGGAAAAGAAACGAGCTTATGCTAATTATCTAAGATAAGGTTAAGATTGCAGAGCAAGTACAAAAAATAAAGTGATCGACAATGTCTACATTTAGATTTTATATTGCAGCAGGCTTAAACACCTTCAGTGGGCAACGGCATGACAGTTTATTGATGTTGAACTCATCTGTCAAAATAAGAGATCTTAGCGAAATAGAGGTCGCTCATTCTATAGCTTTAATTGAAAATTAATTTGTGTTAAAATTCGGCAAGTTGCAAGAAATTTCAATTACAGCCCGTCAGTCATCAAGCGTGTGTTTGATCGCTATAGGAAGACTGAACGATATAAAAGACGAGAAGGACAAGGTCGAATGCGAAAAACCACACGAATCCAGGGCCGATATTTAATAGTTCCGACTTTGGGTGGACGAACATCCACAGCAAAATACCTTAAATGCCCTTAGGACTACTCATCAGGTAACCAATTCTGACCAGAGAGAAGCAGGTCACGAGAAGCCGATTTAAAGCCAAGAAGACCGGTACGGAAACTTGTTTTAACTCAATGTCATAGTCATAAAACTCTGCGATTACATTTTGCTCGTAATCATTTGAGATAACATCTTCGACACTGGAGACCTGTACTTTTCACAGACGAATCAAGATTTCGTTCAACCCGTTTTGATGGCCGGGTACGTGTGTATCAGACTGCTGATGTGCAAGAAGTATAAAGATTTGGAGATAAGTAATAGTCCGGGGTGGAATAAGTTTGGAGGAAAAAACAGATCTTGTAGTGATATCAGGAAGACTTAGAGCTGCATGGTATTGTAATATAATTCTGTCAGGTCACGTTATTCCTGCAGAATATGGTATAGGCCCTGATTTTCTCTTCATGCAGGATAATGCAAGGCCTCATACTTTTGCAATTACTATATAGATTTTCTTAATGAGCATGAAATTCGTACAACGGATTGGCCAGCGCTGAGCCCCGACCTTAATCCCACTGAACAGACATATTCGACGCCGCCCAAGTCACAAGCGTCTACAGATCCCACACTAAATATTTTGCTTTGTGCGTCTGTGGTTGCATACGCTTCTGTGTTGGCGTTTTCGTTGTCATATTATACGGGGGAGCGTTGCAAGTTACTAGTTTTATAATACAAGGTCATTTGAAAAAGTAGATAATGTAATATTTTATGCTTTACATCGCAGTCTGGACATTTGAAGGCACAAACTCTTTGACCATTTAGTATTGGTGTTTTATAATAAGAAGAAAAAAAAGAAATAAAACTAGTATATAAATTTTCCCAATGTTCTATTTTAAAAAATCTTTAGTTTACTACACTAAATGCCTCCATATAAACTGTTAATACTATAGTAGACCGAATTTTGGACTTAAAAGAATTAAAAAATAATAAAATGTCTAAATCTCCTTATTATGACCAGAGCTAGGCAGTAGTTAACTACTTTTTCTGTAAAAGTACCGTATTCTTGCTACTTTTTCTCCTAGTAGTTATACTCAATTATTTTAAGTCTGCATAAAATATTCGCAAAAAGTAGTTAACTACTCAGTGCTACCTACTTAAGGTATTTTAACTATTTTGGTGTAATTTAACTACTTTTAAAAATATTTTTAACTACATCCCTATATTACGTCATTACATGACGTGTACGTTGACGCGTGCCAAAAATCTCGTTAGAACAAGTTCTCGGAAATTTCTCGTCTGACGTTTCCAGTCCAGTAAGCGATAAGCAAACCTAACATAGAATTTTCAGGTTTTAAAAGTTTTCAAAAAATCAAAATTTATTATTTTTAAATACCTCGTATTCCTTTTACCTAATATGATTTAGTTTTGTATTTTTGTACCAAAAAGGAACTGTGTTGATAATTTATGTTCAAATTTAAGTCAGTGGGCAGTTAACTTTACAATAAAGTTTAAATAATAAAAAAAATGATTTTATTTTAAATTTTTTTATTTGTTATAGGTTCAAGTCCTTTTTTTAATCATTTTTGTAAGTACAGCTACGGCAGTGGTTTTTTGAGCCACCACGGTACATGTCTGGTTTGGTTTGTAGTTATAAAAGTAGTTAACTATTGAACTTCTAACTACTTAGTAGTTACTAGTCTGACTACTTAGTAGTTAGTATTCTAACTACTTTTTTGAAGAAGTAGTTTAACTACCAAGTAGTTAAACTACTTTTTTGATAAAGTAGTTAGTAGTAATACTCCACTACTTTTTTCAAGTAGTTTGCCTAGCTCTGATTATGACATTGGTATTAAGAAAAATAAGAAGCTGACAACAATAAAATTGATGTAATAATGTTGGGTGGATATTTCAATTCAATATTAATAGCTAACATTAAGTGCTCATTGCATAATAAACTATTATTCCAAAGTTAAAAAATTCCTTATTAACTGATTTTACCGCCCCTATCCATTGCTGCCTTTGTGCGGGGCACACGCTGCACACCGTATAGGGACGGCCTTGTATAATGTAATAATTCCCTAAATTATTTTAATATCATACAGATTATATTTCAAAATATCTCCTTTAAAAGGTACAACTAAACAACCTGCTAGCACAGTTTGACAACAACATTTACATATTTCATGAAAAGTACCTTTAAATAAATAATAGCTCTAGCTTTTACAATGTTTTTTCACTATGCAATAATTGCACCGCTAGCAAATCTGATTCCTCGACCGTAGCTTATTTCAGAGTAGACTTTTTTCGTTTTAAAGGCTTCTTTGTTGAGTAGAGGCGTCTTTGGGGCTGTATTTTTTTGTTGCTTGGTATTTTCTTTATAGAAGGCGATACTAAAATAATAAGATACTTTAGAATCATAATTTTTCTCTCCCTTTGTCTTTATCTCAAAATTTACAACATAGTTAATTTGTTAAATACAGTATATCTTACCTATTAAAACCCCATCAAGGGATTTATTCTGACTTCTGACACCAGCAATAGATGGCATAATTGGAGCTATGTTTCGTTCAAATACTTCAATTTCTTCAAGGGAATTGACAGATTCAGCTTCCTCTTGCAGTTGTTGTAGTTGCCGTAGCAATTTTTGTTTTCTTTCACTGACTTGTTCAAAAGAATATGGTGGTTTTGGCCTAGCAGTACTTAGCGTCTGCAATAACCCTAACACTTCTTCATCTTTTTTATTAACATCAATGATAAGGGTATTTTCTGCTAAAAAATATGTGTAACAAATTAGTAAAAAATGATTAATACTACACTACATATGTATAGCCCTCGGTATAGCCCCACGCACTAATATACTGCTATAGTACCCAAATATGCCCCATCCACCATACACCAAAGAAAATTGCTAAAAAAATTCCATATTACGCCGAACACCAAAACTCCAAAACAGTAACCTTTGTTGAGTAAATAAAATAGTCTGGAATACTTAGAAGTATACCCTCCCTTTCCGACTCCTGCTTATGCTATTGAAAAAAAGAACACAAACAAATTATTAAAAGACTGAAAACTATGGATAAAAAAACTTAATATTAATTTTTGACCAATTTTAATAGTAACAAGATGTTAGTACTTACCTAAAAATGGTTTTTCGGCAAAATCCATGACAGCTTTTGGCAGTTGTTTCATATATCTGCAAACCAAATGTATGTGCTTGCACATATTCCAATTTATGGAGTTGTCAAGGCATGTGCAACTGAACTTGTGTATGCAGGCATTACATTCAAAGCAAACTAGCTTGCATGTGCAATCTAACTTCACCTCTTCAACTAAATACAGCTCACTAGTTGATGAGGATTGCACAGTCCAAGTTAAATCATTTTGAATATCATTTTTAACATCCATACTTTCACTGTTTTTATGTCTCTTCCTCAAATCACTCAATTTTGTGGAAACTTTCCCTTTGTGCAAAATGATTAATCTCTCAAAAACTTTGTCTCTAACAAATTTCATTATCCCATCAATAGCCTTGTCGAGTCTCTTTACAAATTTACCATTTAAGTAAATATGTTTAATAGTACGATGCATACGCTCAATATGCATGTTAGTGTTTATGCCTCTATTTAAACGAAAACAATAGGCCCAAAATTCTGGTTTTGATAAGTAATGTTCCTCAAAATAATGAGAAAATTCCAATGTCTCTGGAGTCTGTTTTAGAAATAACAAAAATTTTTCTACCAATTTGAAAAAAGCATTTATGTCCCATTCTTGCAAAATCATTCTTAAAATTTTATAAACAAGAACCTACAAAATAATACCGTATTAACAGAAATATATAAAAAGGATAATGAAAATATTGAATAAAAAAACTATAATACTGTACCTTTTTTTCCATGTTCGCAATTTTGTCTAAGTTTTTTCTCCATGTCCTGTCCATATGCCATGAGCAAAATAATCTGTAAAGAAGAATATATATGCATATATATTATTTAAAAATATTTCTATAATTTATCTCACCTAAATTCAGCCGGATACATCACTTGCAACCAAGCATTATTGTAATAAGCATCGGCCATGTCTGACATAAATACTTTTGGTCTGATTTTGTTTTCTATTCTTTCTTTAATACACTTTAAAAAATCCTTAATACTGCAGCATCAGAGCGATTAGATATCAGAAAGGCGCATGGATACCCTTCACGATTATTATCTAAGACAAGGAGAGTATTTAATTCGAAGCCATATCCATTTAAGCCATGTGTTCCATCTATGCAAATACAGTCATTATCATTAAAACAAAATCTTCTTTTTTAAGTTCAGAGTGGTCCTCACAAACACTGTCCTGTCGTTTGTAAAATAAAATACAATTTATTAGCCCTGAGCGTGTTATGGTAAGCTGTGCCCTTAGTTCGTTCACCCAAGCCTCTACACTAATGGCACCATTTTCATGTCTTACTGAAGAGCCATTTAAATTATAAGATCTTTCTATATTATAGAGATCCTTCTTGGTTAAAAGGTGAAGTCTTTCAAGATGGCAGTTAGAGATTGAATCTCTTATTTCATTTAAAATTGTCTG
Source organism: Philopedon plagiatum (assembly GCA_963971165.1). Lineage (NCBI taxonomy): Eukaryota > Metazoa > Arthropoda > Insecta > Coleoptera > Curculionidae > Philopedon > Philopedon plagiatum. Next base: position 77,686,223 of record OZ020193.1, read on the forward strand.
TAAGGGTACATTTCCTGCAATTTTGACTGCAATTTTGTCACGTTCTGTCTTTGTTAGGAAAAGATTACCTAAATCTTCCTCTTGTTTATGACCCACATGGCTTCCACAATAGTGCACAATACATTTACCATCTTTTATAGAAGTTTTAAGGTTAGCTGGGCAATACCCATTAATTTGGGGGGGTCTTTAGATGACGGATGTTTGTCACTTTTGTTTTAAAGTATCCTGATCGGTGACAATAATATTCCACTTTAACTGTTTCTTTATTCAGCTTTCTGGATCGTTTATTTACAAAAAATGAAAAAGTTTCCGATTCCATCTTTGATTTCCATAACTAAAAATAAAGATAACAATTCAAAAAATTGCTGATTTTAGGCAAATATGCAAGAAAGTTTTTATGTTAGCATGTTAGTGTTTAATTTCAGTTTAAATTTTGAACACCCTGTATCTTAGAAATAAGGTAATCTTAAAGAATTAATATGAATTAATATGAACCGTTTTCCCAAAATGACCTGGAATTAACCTCCCCAAAATATTAGTACTTCCTTATGATCGGAAGGTATTACAAAACAGATAACTACAATACTGACCTGAAAAGCCTCAAATGACTCAAACTGGTAGGTTTTATTTTGAATTTCGAGACCATGTGTTTCCCTATAGTGGGCAAGAAGAATGTCTCTAGAACTTCCTATATAATCACATAGAGGACATTTCATTTTAGTTATCCTTTTAATGTTATGAGATTCATTATGTTTATTTAAATGTCCTAACAAACGAAATCGATCTCCACACTGTTCACATATATATTTTTCGGTATTTCAGCAGGCCAATAATTCTTCAGAATTATCTAAAAAATATATTATGGTGTTAACAATATCTTTCTTAGAAAAAAGTTCAAAGATTAAAATTTTTTTTGTAAGTGGAATTGTTTAAATCTGAGGTCTTGAACATTAAATATTTTTTCTAATATATTTTACCTGATGTTGTAGCTATACAAATATTTCTTTAACTCTGAATGATTTACATTAGTTGTAAAGGGTAAAATGTAAAACAAAATCTACAATATACATACACATAAGAAGGGCTATATTATATTACCGACTTAAATGAAATAATAACAAACAATACAATACTAAACTGAATAGGTATATAAAAAAGGTAAACTTACTCGAATGTTTTTGGTTAATGTGGGACCGCAAATTATTAAGTCTAGTGAAGCTTCTCGGCATAAAATACTACCTGAGCCTGCAGCTTTTCTGCTCCTTGGACCGGGAATGTCAAGTTTACCTAAAATAACAAAAGTAGGTAAATGTATTTAATGCAAATTAATTATTTAAACACCAAGAACCAAACCACGGGAAGCTTAAAGAGAACCTAATTTTTTAACTAAGACTAAAAAAGAAAGTACTTAACTTTAGGTTGCCATGCAGGGATAACTAAATTAGAATATTTATATTACTAGGTAAAAGTCGTCTCACAAAGATTCAATAGACTTTTTTTATTTATCCAGCCAGTGATTTGTCCGTCAATGTCAAACCTTTTTTTATAGTATAATTTTTAGTTTAATAACATACCTGGCTCATCCATCATTACTTTGATTAAATTGAAACACTATAAAACACAGAACTAAAAAAAGCACCACACAAACTTATAAAATACAGTTTATCCTTAAAGGTTATGTAATTTTTTATTTAGCGCCAAATTGGCTAACCAAACCAAAACAGAAACGTATGCAACCATAGATGCACCTGCGCGATAGTAAAGCTAAAAGCCTGAAAGCAAAATTTTTAGTGTGGGATCCGTAGACGCTAGTGCCCAAATCCACCTCAGACCCTTTAGCAACTCACAAAAGCCCTTGTCGAAGAGTGGGACAGCATACCATAGGAAGACAATTGCTAAGGGGATGTCGAGAAGAAATTCGTGCTGCTGGGAGACACAAGCGATACTAAACCTCATATAGGCTAAAATAGCGCAAAGCTACCCATAGAAAATTGTTGCGCTTTGTTCGTCGTAATTTTGTTAAATTGTTAATCTTATCTTAGAAATAAATGATTAGTTGAATGTTACACATTATCTGATTTATTAGGAAAAACATATGTGTCTTTTAGAATACATAATACGTATGTTTCGTCTGTATATCATTGGCACATCAGAAGTTAGGATGCAAAGAAGTATGCCCCTAATTTTTTTGAGCAGTGTATTTAATTTATGTAGAGAAAGCAAAAAAAATATTTCTCGTTTATTTAGATTATATGCATATTCCCTATTACATCTTATAACACAAAAGAAAAGTGTGCAAAATTAAAAATGTTGTTCTAGAACAGTCATTTTGAGTTTTCTTTGTGTGGAATCACCGCGTATGTGCGACACTGTAAAATTTACTTTATGTGGATATTCGATGTTAAAAGAAGACAAACTTATGAAGCGGTCTCTGACTGAGAAAGAGATGACATCAAAATTTATTTTTTATATAAAAAAATATTTTTGTTTAAATTTATTTCACGTGGATTTTTTCGCAAAACAAGTATTTTTAACAAGCAGGAAAAGAAGAGATTATTCTTTTAAAATTATTAAAAATATCTCAGTTCTCCTGAGCATAATCCATGGAAATATCGGTAGAAAAGGAACAGCTCCCTAATAGCGCAGCGATGAGCGAGAAAATGGAATATTCTTGTGTGGACTGGGTCATTGTCATTGATGAGTTGGATGGCTCTCTTTTGGATACAGCCAAGGATGTTGCCTTTTATGAATATTTTTCTTCAATCTAAATTTATACCAAGATTTATCGGTTTCAATATATGTAATATGTATGTGATGAATTCCATACCATCTATATATATAATGAAACGTTATTTTATTACACTATATGGCACTAATTCGTCTAGAGTCTAGACATTTCATGAAATGATAAATTAGACTAAACGGCTACAACATTTAGAAGTAAGCTTTATTTTAATAAATAAATATACTTTTTTTCTTTTATTTCTATATTTAACACAAAATGTTTTTTTCTTTATTAAACATAATAAATAGAAAATAAATATTTTTAACACTTTTCTAATCTTCTAGATTTACATATAAGAATATAATTTTTATTATTAAAATACATGGTAAAAAACGAGTACGGAATCTAGAATATCACATGTTTAGTGCCATGCTAAAACTACATGGCATATTATAAGATAAACGCTAATGACAACTAAACTTACAATGGTTACTGGTAGACCCACTCTGAAAAAGAAAAGATTAACTTTTTAAAAATATTATGCATTGAAAAGTTAAATCAACAATATTCCGACGCATATTACTTTACAGCCTAAGGCTGAATGCACACGGGTACTTTTTGCATCGATATAGTTGCGACACAATCCATCATGTAACTGACTCGCGTTTATATAGCTACACAAGAATGTCTTTTAGCTCATAAGCTAATGTGCCTGGTACACTGAATTGTGGCATACTAGTCGCATTTGCATAGCAATTGTTTTGCGCCTGTATCGATAAAAAAAGTATTTGTATGCCCATGGGCATATCGAAAGCAATATTGTGGGGGGGGGGGTCTGGAGTACAGAAAAATATCCAACTATGCGAAGATAAGAATCCAAAATGGTTTTCCTCTTTTTGCAAATTCTCTCCCAGCAAGACTGTCGACGTTTTTTTTAACTGGTTGAACTTCTTTTCGTTTGCAAGAAAATAAAAGACTGTGGTAAATTCTAGGTATTCTGTTATAGGCGTTACATGCAGAATATAATGAAGTCGAATATTCTGCAAATGTTTAGACCTTGTTTTATAGGCGTGACGTGCAACAATTAAACAGGGTACTAAATTAAAAACTAATAGAAAATATACCTAAAATCTCAAAAAAATGAACATAACTTTAAGCTAAAAAATCTATAAAGCTTCTGTGAAGTCCGTAACAATATATTTGTTTTTCAAGAATCTCGTTGATGTTTTGTATTTTAGATAGCATCCTCTTTGCCCTACATACATTTTCTGGCAGAGGTAATTAACTTATCAGAAAGATCGAAAACATAGTTTTTTTAAATATGCGATGTTTGTTTTCTAAGTGGTAATATCTTAAGGTTTTTCTGAAAAAAAATTCAATTAAAGATGGCGGGTAATTATCTAACTATTTTAAATTTATTGGACAGTCTTACTAGGAAAATATGGGTTGGGCTTAAATAAAAAATTGGATGTCACCATAGTGTTAGCAATGGAAAGGACGTTAAGGGCTTAGTATAGTAAGCATTTAAAGTTACAATATGATACAATATTGTCCTATCTATTGATTAGGATAAATGTCTGCTTAAAATTAGCTTGAAAATCAACTTTTTTCATATTCAAAAATATTTACAAAAATATCATATCAAACATACCAACTCAAATAAAATACCTACCTAGAAAAATCTAAAATTGAAAACTTATATCCGTGTTGTTCCGCTACGCCAGCACATATGATATTAGAAGAAGATCCTAAGAGAGAACCATTTCCTAGAACAGAAAAATGCGTTATAGTTATATGGACTTAACTATTTACACAATGCTTTTTTTAAAACATTGCCTATGGTAAGATTCTTTGTCATTAAATATAACAAAAATGTTTGTACCAACAGGGGTCCGCACCAAGCGCATAGTTTCTGCATTATTTGTCCATTTTTGTAATACTTACTAATTTTTGCAATACTCCAGCTTGTTTATATCTTAGAAGGAATAGAGAGGCATTATAGGATCATATGAGTCGTATTATGCAAAACTCACTCTTTGTTATTTTTCCTAGTTTCAGATAGTTAAGAAAACCTGTTTTAATAGATTTTTTCATTTTAGAAGGTAAAACTTAAGATACAAGGCTGCCCTGTTTATTAGATTTATCTTTTTTTAAATCACAATCTACAGAAAAATTACAAATTATATTTTTGACAAATCAACCAATAAGTTTGCACCAAGCTTTAGTAAATTTTTCACCTAAACTCAGAATAATAGACGCCAGTTAAACGCCAAGCAATATTTATTACAAAGTGTAAATATTGCTTGGAAGTATCGGGGATATACTCATTATCTCAAGCTTAAGCGAAGTGAGTAACACGTGGTTACTGTCATGTGACTCAATTATAATAATAAGAAACCAAAGGGGAGCCTTAAAACAAACCATTAATTTTAATGCTAGTTTGCGTTATGAAAGAGTCACCTCCTCCAAACCAAACGCGTCGCTGGATTCCTTGTAAAATTATGCTATTATCTTGTGCTATGTCAATGTTTCAAACTTTAGTGGTCAGTTTTGCATACGCCTCATATGATGCTAGTTTAATTTACTTGTGCCGGGGGCGTACACAGGCAATGCTTTACTACAATATCTTAGATTTAAATTATTTAGATCTCTGCTAATATGCACTTCTAAACTCAAGTAAAGCGAGATCGTAATAAATTATATTGTATAAAGTAGTAATTAAGAGGGACAAAAATAACAGTTTCATATTTTACTAGGTTGTGTTATCTACAATCACTAATTAATTACTAAAGAATTACCTCCTAAACATGCTCCAAACGAAAGTGCCCAGACTAATGGTTGTAATGGCAATTTTAGTTCAGGATTATTGGCCAAATTAACTGCGACTCTCACCATCATAGTTGTCAACGGTAAATTATCTACAAAAGCTGAAACTACGGCTGAAACCCATAACATTAATATAATTGCTACGGTAAGTCTGGCTTCTGGGCTAACGGCCATGATAACAAACTGAGTTTGATTACCAATATAATCTATTAAACCCAGTTTTGATAAAGCCTAAAACAGCATATAAAATTATGTTGTACATTTTAAAAATTACTCGTTAGGGTCATTAATTAATGGAACCTATTAGATTTCCTGTAAATAAAAAAAAATAATTAATAATAATAATAATTAATAATAATTAATTGTTTTTAATTTGATGCAGTTTCATATTTTTCGAAACTATGTATCTATGTATGCCTTATAGATATAGAAATTCTAATAGTTTCAGTGGAGTAATGGGTAAAGCTATAAGCTAGATTATTCGGATCTTAGGATACAATGTATAAAGAAATGATAGTTTCAGTGGCGTAGCTAGGGTGAGTGACACCCGGGGCGGGAATCAACAGTATCACCCCATGGTAGGGAATGAAACTTAAAAAATGCGCCATTTTTGCCAAATTATTTGGGTGCCACGCCCAAACTAACCCATTTCGGTTATCTACTTTTGGCGAGAAAATTTCAATTTTATCAAAAAACTATTTTTTCTCCAAATGACATTAAAAGCGGCCTTTTAATGACACTTGGCAGGCTTAGAAGTTGTACTTTTAATGCCTAGGCAGAAAAAGTCCAATTTTACTGCCTAGGCAGAAAAAGTTCGTTGCTAGGCAACCTTCCAAGTAATAATTTAAATTCCACATCTCGCGCCTGGTCTCTTATCTCAGGTGGTGTTAATTGCATCAATTCATCCTCACTTTGCAGTAAATCCATTTCTAACATGACAACTTTTCAAAATTGACAATGACAAAGTAAACAGTAAACAAACATATTCAACAAACATCATCAGCGGTAAACATAGTAACGCAGGGCCCGGTTACCTTTGATAAAATAATTTAGTTATTTGGATATTGATAATGAAACGCAATTTAAATATGGAAAAGTCGATTTTGCGTGGAATTGGAACAAATTTGAAGAAAAAATTATATGTTTCACACGGCAGAAAAGCACATTTAATGCCTTGGCTGGTTTCATAGCCTCGCTACGCTCGGCTATGAAACACCAGCCGCGGCATTAAATCTTGTGCTTTTATGCCTAGTAAAACAAATAACTATTTTTCACATTTTTGTTGATACTTCTGGATTTCTAAATAGGAAAAATTTAGAATGGACAATTTTTTAAAAATAATTATTAGAGTCCTACAATAAAAAAAAATCTCTATCTACCTCTGTATAAAATTTCAGATGTATAAAAGATTTTGCTTGAAACGTTTACAAAGTTTTATTTATAAACTTGTATGTGCAGGGTTTTCTCTTATATTCTGAACGGGGTCCACAGTCCTTATTTTTAGAGATATGGAAAAATGTTTAATACAAAAATTTTAGGGTTTTATCGAAGTCATCAGAATTTTCTAAAAAAATAAACAAATGATAATCAGAATGTCAAAAAATCGCTATCAACTTTAATTTTTTAAATAGAACACCCTGTATATTTTCAACCATTTAGAAAGATATCTTTTTTCTGATTTCAAAAATATATAGTTCGTTTATGTTTCTTTAAGCAGCTTTTAAAATATTTAGATTTAAATGTTTAAAAATGTTCAAAGCTATACGTTTGGGATCACTGAACAAGTGATTCCAAGCCACCTATGCTTGAGCGGCTATGACTTAAAACTGAGCATTTTTAAACATTTAAATCTAAATATTTTAAAAGCTGCTTAAAGAAACATAAACAAACTATATATTTTCGAAATCAGATAAAAGATATCTTTCTAAATGGTTGAAAATATACAGGGTGTTCTATTTAAAAAATTAAAGTTGATAGCGATTTTTTGACATTCTGATTATCATTTGTTTATTTTTTTAGAAAATTCTGATGATTTAGATAAACCCCTAAAATTTTTGTATTAAACATTTTTCCATATCTCTAAAAATAAGGACTGTGGACCCCGTCCAAAATATAAGAGAAACCCCGGTAATATACATAAGGGGGGTTCTAAAAAATAATTAAAAACTTCCGTTTCTGCTTTTGTCAGCTGCAAAGTCAAGGATTATTTCATCGAAATCAATTCTTCAGCTATTTCATTTTCTACTGATAGTATCGCAAGATTGCTCAGCCGTGTTTGTACCTATTAGATATTGTGAAACGTAAAAATTGATGATGTTTTAATTTTGAAAAACTCCTCTCCCAAGAAGCCACTGATATGTAAATTGTTAAAAATAACTTTACCTATAGCTAGAACCAGGTTAAGAAGTGATACGACAAAATCTCACTCGATTATAAACTCCAAAAAATTTAAAGCAATCCAGTTTTTGCTAAGATTCTTCACAAGTGGGGAGCAATTTTCTTTTATTTTTATTGTAAGTATCGTATCTTTACAATCACTAGGCACACTAAACACTGACGCCACAAATATACAACTGAACAATATTCTTTAATTAATTAAAATATTTGTCAGGGATAGGGTTGCCAGACGTCCCGATTTTATCGGGACAGTCCCGATTTCAAAGGGTATGTCCCGCGTCCCTACACACTTCAAATCGGCGATTTGTCTCGATTTTTAAAATTTAGCTTTAGTTTAAGTGGTACTGACTGCTCTTAGTTTAAGATGAATGGTTTTTAAAGCATATACTATATTTTTTACGTTTGATTTTCATAAAAAGGATATATTTTTGCTTAATGTATGCTTTTTTGTTCATTTATTTAATAAATATTATTTCATATATTATTCATATACTTTTAAAATAACAGTATATTCAAAGAATAATTGTTACATAAAAAGCGTTCAGGTTCACTTTGCCTTTAATTTATGACCTTTGGTCTCTGTTGTAGATTTCAAGCGATTCTTCCCTAACATGTGTTTTTCTAAGAACAAATTAAATGCCCTTCGCCTTTCTTTACCCAGAATCATAAACAACGGCACAATATATCAATACTAACATATAGAAGAATGCAACGAATAGTGTTTAAAAGATGAATTATAATAATGAGAAATACTAAATGTTTGTTTTTTTTTACTGATTTTTATGACCACATTTTCCATGGCATGAGCTCAAGCTTACGGATTTCACCCCTCTTGGTTTGGTACCCGGGGCGGACCGCCCCCCCCGCACCACCTTGCTATGCTACTGGATAGCTTGCCTTGTCAACAATTAAACACTTTGTCTTACCTCCATTAAAACAAAAAGGGAAGCGAAAAATAAAAGAGTGCACCACTCAACTCTTGCAAAAATTCCTTCAATATCTTCATCGTCATATAGAAGAAGAAGTAGAAGTGCTCCCAGTAAGGATGTCCAGCCCATTCCCAGTCTATCTATTGTGTAAAACAGAAAAAATATTAAATATAATAATGCTAACAAAGACGTGTACTAGAATGTAAAACATTTGCTTGTCTAAGGCGCATGAAGCACAAAGCAGACTTAAATTTCAGTGAAATGTGTTTATTGTAGGGTCCAGGGATTCTCGGTGCAACCGAGGATCCGTAAACATGCATACACCCTCAAAGACAATGATTCACTAACAATTATTTTTGTACCGAAGCATAGGTATTAAAGATATGAATTTTTTTGCATAATAGTCCCCAGAAGGAAAAAAAGTATACTTAGGGTATGTTCCGAAAGTAACCATCTTGGCAATTTTTTGTCCCGTATGTGACCAGAGATAGATTGGTTCCTGAAAAAAGGATTGTTCTGTCAACCATACTGGTAAGTATTGGATACTGTTTGGTGACTTTCGGAACATACCCTTAATAAATAAAACTTAAATTGTAAATAACCCGTGCAATATTATTGTTTCTAAAATCACAAAATTTGCATAAAATAATATTTCCATTTTCAGTAAAAAATATGGTGAAATGTTTCTTCAGTCACATTACCTGACGGGACGTTACTGATAATCTCAAAAATAATCGTAACAGGCTTCTCAGAAACTCTAGTACAAATAGTAAGTACTAAAGTATAAGGTAAGATATTGGTAGGAAAGATAATAGTAGCACTAGTCAATAATCAGAAGTAAAGGAAGGACTCGATGTAAACTAATACTGTGTAAAATATTTTACATGACAATAATTATCCGTGACTACTGTGTAACAAAAAAGAAATAAACATAAAATTGAACTAAGGGCTACTTCTATAAAATGGGGTTAACTCCAGGAATTTTCTTTACCCAGGTTTTCTTAACCCCCTATCAGTTGAGAGGTACAGGTACAGATTATAAAAAAGTTTATTCCGAAATCCTCCAGTTAACTCCAAGGGTGGATGTTAAATCCACTTTATAGATGGGTACAAGGTAGTATTAGATAACTTCTTACATGTTATAGAAATACCACAGCCTGGCTTTTTAAGCATTCCTAATATTTTATGTATTTTACAGGCATTTTCACGCTAAGACAACACGTGCACATTTCACAAAAATGTTTATTAATTATTCCTAAAAATTATTGTGTTATGTTATGAAGTTATGATAAAGTTTGACAAATGGGGGTAATTCCAGAGACGGCTTCTAACCTAGTTGGAAATAAAATTAGGATTCGATTTGAAAATAAAATACAAATATTTATTTACCCACATTGTGTTATTTGAAAGTGCGAGATACGAAAATATCATACAGGGTGTCTGAAAAGTCTTAGCATGGGCAAATATCTTTACTATTAATAAAGATAGCGACACCAAATTTTAGTTGTACCTTATTGGTTGATAAATCTACGTTTTTATGTAATTTGACTTTTTCAACCCCCTTGGGGGGTTACGCTAGGGAGTTGAGGTCGAAAATTTTGAATGCAAACCTATGCCGTGTGGCCTCTTCGTTTAAAAATCTTCAAAAAAGAAACATTGTTTTAGTATTTTAGTATTTATTTATTATTGTAACTCATTTTTAAATGGCAAGCCTATAAAAATTATAACTCGTAAATCGTATAATCGGTCGGGGCAAAAGTCGACCATTAGTCGACCTCTTGTGCCATACAGCACAAGTCGGCGCTGCTATTTTTGTTTTGTGGGGCACTTTTTTCTAACTTTTCTCCAACTTTACTTCTTCATTTGTCGTTGTTATATGTTTTGTTTTTTGACATCTGCGCAGTAGACCAAAATGCGTACCACGCGCAAACCGAGCGTGCTAGACATGCGCACGGAATTTCAGGAGATGGACTTTGGTGTCTACATTTGAACCCATTCACTTTTAAGAATCTATCTCCAGTAGTTAAGGTACCACTGCGTATTTAACTTTATAACGTTTTTCCCAAGTTTTTTCGATTTTATTTTTCTCTTTTGCTATCTGCGCGGTGGCAAATAACGAAAAATACAGTCGAAAAAAACTTGGGGAAAAAGTTTTACCATTGATCAAAATGCGTACCACGCGCAAACCAAGAGGGCTAGACATTCGCACGAAATTTCAGGGGATGTACTTTGTTGTCTAAATTCGCAGTGGTACCTTAACTACTGGAGATATATTCTTAAAAGTGAATGGGTTCAAATGTAGACACCAAAGTCCATCTCCTGAAATTCCGTGCGCATGTCTAGCACGCTCGGTTTGCGCGTGGTACGCATTTTGGTCTACTGCGCACATGGCAAAAAATGAAAAATAAAGTCGAAAAAAACTTGGGAACAAAGTTATAAAGTTAAATACGTAGTGGTACATTAACTAGTGGAGATATATTCTGAAAAATGAATGGGTTCAAATGTAGACACCAAAGTCCAACTCCTGAAATTCCGTGCGCATGTCTAGCACGCTCGGTTTGCGCGTGGTACGCATTTTGGTCTACTGCGCAGATGTCAAAAAACAAAACATATAAAAACGACAAATGAAGAAGTAAAGTTGGAAAAAAGTTAGAAAAAAGTGCCCTACAAAACAAAAAATAGCAGCGCCGACTTGTACTGTTTGGCACAAGTGGCCGACTAATGGTCGACTTGTGCCCCGCCCGATTATACGATTTACGAGTTATAATTTTTATAGGCTTGCCATTTAAAAATGAATTACAATAATAAATAAATACTAAAATACTAAAACAATGTTTCTTTTTTGAAGACTTTTAAACGAACGGCATAGGTTTGCATCCAAAATTTTGGACCTCAACTCGCCAGCGTAACCCCCCAAGGGGGTTGAAAGAGTCAAATTACGTAAAAAAGTAGATTTACTAACCAATAAGGTACAACTAAAATTTGGTGTTGCTATCTTTATTAATAGTAAAGATATTTGCCCATGCTAAGACTTTTCAGACACCCTGTATGATATTTTCGTATCTCGCACTTTCAAATAACACAATGTGGGTAAATAAATATTTGTATTTTATTTTCAAATCGAATCCTAATTTTATTTCCAACTAGGTTAGAAGCCGTCTCTGGAATTACCCCCATTTGTTAAACTCTAGTTATGACACACTTTCAATGATCCAGTGAAAAGATTATAGGAGTTTTAATATTCCTACATATATTAAAAGATCTATAAAATATTTTTAGTAATGAATCTGTACTGAATTTTTTTTTAATCGAACTTATAATTTTATTAAATATAATAATTTTTTTGATAAACTGCCAATTGTTATTTATTGTAAACTTTTTACAATAATGGTGTATGATATTATACTGTTTTGCTGTCCCATATAGCACCAGGTATAATTTTTATTATACTCCTCACAAAACGGGTTTTTTATTAATTTGATTCGCTTCTGGAAGAAAAACCGAATACTGGGCTTTCAGAGGTTCTGCGAAAAATCTTGTAACATAATATGTTGAGAGGTGGGCCAGGGAGAGCATAAAGAGTCAGAAACTCCATATAGGAATTTTGGTAGAAGGATACTATTACACTAATGCATCAACTTGCACAATACTTACTTAAGTATGGTATTGAGTGAAGAAAAAGGACACTTATAACCATAAATAATGTGAAGCCGGATTTAAGTAGTAAAACTTTATTGCGGATGGCATTCTAAAATAAAGTAAAAATAATTATTTATTTTAAATAAATCGGTATAATTTTATCAAGAAAGTAGGGGAGGGGCGTAATAAACAGAAAGAGAATATTGTTCTTTGGTTTAGATTAGTTTGACGAAAAATAGGCTTACGTAATAGTATTTTATTAAAGTTATTGTCTCGAATTATTGTTATTATTATTACCAAAGGGTATACGTATTACGTATGCTTTGCCGCTAAAAGAAATATCTAAATTCTGCAGTTAACACTGGCATCAGTTTTGTAATGCTGCGGTCTTCGATAAAAAACCGGGACAGTTGAGCATGTAAGACAAACCGAAAATATTATTTTTTGATTAACAGCCAGTTGGTCTATTAGACCAACCATTAATATTTCTCTAAATTCTTAAAAATCAAAATCCCTCTATACTAAAGTTTACCCAATAGTGTCCTAGAGGTTTATCTATTACGACTCATAGCCATGTCACTAAGCACTCACACACCTTCGCACACTAATCTGCTTTTTTTAAAAATATACACTAGTTCAAAGGGCTTGGTCCTCTTCAGCCTTCTAATTAGGTCCTGGTTGTCAAGAAGCCCGATGGCTTCGACATTAACATATTGATGGAGTCGAGGCTCTTGCTTGATGGCAATATGGCAAATCTTTTTATTTCACCAGCGACGTACGGGATACCAAGATCGCGATGTAAGTCACTAATAAGCCCCCCACAGTCTTCGTTGTTTTTCGTCGGTTTTCATCGCCGCGATAAAAATCGTCATGTCAAAACCGAAGTCTGTGGTAGCAAGCCGTTGTGTTTCATGGTCGTTTAAAATTTTTGTCCCAGCTTGATTTTTGGCACGACGCTTCGTCGGTTGTCGTTCCAAACCGTAGCCTGTGGGAGCAATCGTCTGAATCGACGTGTTTGTTCAGTACCGTCCGAGTAAATTGAATTAACGTTATTGTCCGGTGTAAGTAGTCGTTTATTATTAACTTTTATAGTGCAAAACTATGAGTGAACTGGTCGAAAATCGCTGATGTAAATTTTAGGTCTTTATAACTCCTGTTCGTTGCTAAATATCGCAATGTAACTGTAAGCCTCTCATTAGGAGAAATTCCTTCTCCTATATGAGTACTGTTTTTCTTATTAAAGGAGTTACCAATTTTATTAACTCCAAATATATATCTTCATCCATCCTTAAACAGTTGAACCAATTACCTGGTTCAAATTTCAGCTCATTTAACAAATTAACACGAAAAAACGAATTATTTTTAGCAGTCAGTCTTTAGTCAAGACGCTGCTTTCTCTTTTCGTGGCGAGCATGACAGCTGTTACCGCGACTGCTAACAGCTGCTTCTTATTCATCACGAATGTGGAACATAACTGCCGCAATCACTCCAATTATAAAAATTCTAAAAAAATTACGTTAAGAAGACAAGTTTGCTTTCGAGCAGTGCAAAAGTTTTGGTTTATATTTTAACGAAATTACGTGTAAAACGGTTATTGTAAACACCTTACTAAAGTATTTGTTTTTCTTTTTAATGAAAATAAAACTTAATTCAATGTTTAAGATATTACAGCACCTGATTATCATTGAATTGATGTAGCCTTTACTTGATGAATATCCATTATTAAAATATTTAAAAATAGCAACAAAATTGTTTCAATCTTCACTAAAGTGATAAACCTGATTATCACTTTTTGTAAATATACCTGTTGAGCTAAACTGTCAAGATCCAAATTCCGTTCAGTTTGGACTGGAACTGAATAGCTTTGTGTAGTTTTAAGCATATCCTGCAACCTTACTTGTTTCTTTTTAAGATTATCCTTCACTGCTTCTTCATCTTTACTGTAACTACTTACTGATGCAGCTGTCCTTTGTAAGATTGCAATACCCCTTTTTAAATCTAGAATTTAGAATTAAATACACCACTGGTGTTAGTATAACACCAATTCTATAATATATACATATACTGATGGCAACAAAATCATGTGTGGAATACAGGATACAATTTTAATTGATCATACTTTAACTAGGTGATAAGACAAATAATGCAGGATGCCCGGAAATGTTTTTCTCCCGTTGAGACAGTATAACATATTTAATCAAAGTTCTATATCAGCAACGTTATTTCACAGATGTCACGTGTTTAGAATAGTTATTATACGTTTTGAAAAAGCTGGACAAAAAACGAATTAAAACAGTCATTGTTTTTTAAAGTTAAGGCGATGGGAATGCTAGAAAATTTAATCGTTTTGAGCCTAGATAAAAATAAATCATAAAAAAATTATACAAAATATGGATTTTTTCTGAGATATCCATGTGGGTATGCGAAAGTTATTTTATGTAAAAAATATATTCAAGAAAAAAATTACAGGCCAATGTGAAAGTGCGAAAATCAGTAAAGTTCGTGGACTTATTTAAAATATTTATTATTATTTTTCTCAAATTAAATATAACTTTCGAGCAAACCTTAAACGTTACAGAATCCAAATCAACAAAGTCTGTTTAATTTAATTAATTAACGTGGTCAGGATTTGGTCTAGTATATTGGCAATGTTGTGTAAAATGTTTATTCTCTGTGATTATCGATCAAAAATGTTTTGTCTCTATTTTACGTCTACACTTGTTTACAGGTACAAGTCTCGGCTAGAGACGAAACTTATACGGATTTGTTGCTTTACTATGTAAGAAAAGAAAGTTTGCGTTTGTCTGTCTGTAAATCATAAATTGTTATGGCGATCGAAATTCTTAAAAATTCGGCCATTCCGTGAGAATATTTCAACCCAGATCACAAAAAAAAAACTAAAAAATGTACCAAACTTTTTCTAATGCCAGTAAAGGCGATTACAATCCTTGGAAATTGAGTCGTTTTTAGCGATTTCTTTTCTCAAATCACAAAAAAAAACTGAACAAAATATTGAAGTTTTTTTAAATCCAATGGAACTCATATCCATGTGAAGTTATTTTCATGTAGAAAAAAGTATTTAAAAAAAATTATTGGCCGATAAAAACGTGCAAAATTAGTAAAGTTGGTTTGCTTGATAAAAATACGTATTAATACTTTGTTAAGTCAAAAATTCGTACAATTCCCATAATCCAAATCAAAAAAGTTTGTTTAATTTAAATAATTATCATGGTATAGATTAAGGCTAACAGATGGCAGATGGCAATGTTTTGAAAAAACTTATGTCGTTGAAATCGATTAAAAATCTTTTGTCAGTGTTTAACATCTACACTTGATTTTAGGCACAAGCTTTGTACAGGGACGGTATTAATATACAACTGTTGCTACTCTTGCTATATATATTAATCTATATTATTGTCATTGTGGTGACAATATCCCACACTTACGGAGTAAGTCCTAGGGGAAATACAGGTTTTTTATTTTATTTTTATTTATTCTTTATTACCCCATAATAAAAGGAAGTTTAAGTTTGTCTGACTAAAAATGTTAAGCTGCTGAAATGCTTAAATTCGGCCAATTCGGGTTATGGGAAGATTCTTCGGGCTATATAGGAAATATATTTAAAAATGCAAAGATTAACTTCTTCGTTAGTGCAGAAGAAGGACTGTTTGTTGATCTAGGTGCCTTCCCTATCGCGATTTCTGGGCCCTTGCCCTCTATCAGACAGACTCACACCCACGTGCCTAAAGACCAGACCACGTTTTTACCAGAATCAAAATGGGACCTTAAGCCTATCGGCTCGTTTTGTATAGGTAATACGTTGTGGCCCGCGCCAAATAGCTGACCCTGTATTGCTCCGAAATTTTCGGCTTCTAACACAAACATATGTCGAATTTCTTCGACAGTACAAGTGCACCATTGTACAACAAGAACTTTACAGTTGATGTTGCATTCAGAAAATACTTACGCTTTTCTTTTGATAATAATGGATTATATAAATTCACTTGCTTGCCTTCCGAACTGGCACTCCATATACTTTTACAAAATTGTTAAAGCTCGTGGTAAGTAAATTTCATGCCCAAAGAATTTATTGCGTTAATTACTTCAATTATTTTATATTTTTTGGAAATCTAAAGCAAGAATATCTTGAGAATGCATTATTGGCTAAAAATATGTTAACGTCCCTAGGTTTTTTAAAAACCAAACACAAACGTTGTTTGAGTCCATCTAAAACACAAACGTTTTTAGGTTTTGTTTTTGACTAGGAAAATATAACAATAAAGTTTGATAAGTGAAAAAAGGGAAATTATTAAGAATTTAGTTGTTTATCTTAACTGTAAGAACATGTAAACTAAGACAGTGGGCTCAATTCCTATGCCCAGCAGTTAAATACGGCTAGTATACACAATCCTTGAAAAAGGAGACAACGGCTCATCTTCAGATAAACTATATGAATTATGACACCAAAATGGTTCTATCTTCTTCAGTTCACTCTGATATGCTATGCTGGGATACACATATTCTTAATGTCAATAACGATATTCGACAAAATTCCTTGATATGTTATAGAGCTTGTACCAACAACTAATCTACCTCAGATCAAATTATAATAAAGATAGGTAACGCAAATACCCAAAGCATAGGGAATTGTATGTCCCATACTATAAACAAAAATCCAGAGAGGTGGGGCAAGGAGTCAACGTTGTTTATAAACAGACAACGATCCGTTAATAAATATGCGCCAGTGGCAGTCTGAAAACCTTTAATAATAAAAAACAAATAGATTGTGTTTAAAACAAGAAAATCATTTATCTTTATGATTAACGTGCTGAAAAATGAGCGGTTTAGTGTTAATTTTTTTGAAGTTGTTTTTCATCGCTGTTCAAATCATTGTTATGCATAACATTTCTCTGTCATTAAGAAATCTGGAAAACCAGCGGTGACATAGAGATTAATCGAGACGAAAAAGCGAAGAGATCTACAGCCAGGTACAGTGACTCTGGTAAACATCGCAAATATTCTCGAGTCACGACTTACGCAGTTGGCAACCAAAGCGCCGTAGGCCCGCGCATTCACCATCTAGTAGAAGTTGATTATGAAAATTTAATTAGAAGTTGCTTATGATAAGGGCGGTTTTTGAGATATTTTTGGCCCCTTCCTCACTCTGACAAATTTCTAATTTTTCTCAATTAAATATTTATTTTGCCTTTAAGCCCCCTTAAACAATCTACACAAGCTGCCCTAGGATAAATAATTATACAAAGTATTATAGGAAAGGTGATGGTGTTTGCTTATTTTTCAAGAATGTGTGTAGTTTAAAATGAAACAAAAATATTCGGGATTATCAAGAGCTTAATGCGTAATATATAATTTATAGCTTAAAATTAGCACCTCTAGACCAATTTCCCATATTTTAATACAGAATTACTCCCGTCCTTAGAGTATAATGTCGATGAAAGCAGCTATACATAAAAAAAATAAATTATTCCATTATTTCTAAAAATGATACACGTACTACATATAATTGTCGACCATACTAAGGTGGTCATATAGCTTTAAAGTAGAAATAATTGTCACAAGAAAAACTGTAAATTCAATTTGTTACATTTGTATATGGTTTATTATCAGTAGGCACTTTCTTTACAGATCACTAGTTACTTACATTATAAAACAAGTTACAAAGAAGAAATTATTCCTAATGTAACCCACCTCAAAAATAATCTATTTATGACTACATGCTACATACACAGTATCCTACATGTAAATAAGTAAATATATCATTGAGCATTCTAATTTTATTTATTTGACGGTTCTTTTTCTTCACAGCTGGGATATGAACTGCTAAAAACCTGAGCGAATTCTGTAGCTATGAAAACTTGAGGGTGTTAATGTACTGGATAACCCGTCATGGATAACGGTGCCTAACAATTAAAAAAAAAACACACTAGTTCTCTTTGTTAATGTCAGTAATTAATTTGAAAATATAAAACAGTGCTTAGAAGTGTTTAGAAAATAGTTTGGACACTTTTGTATTTCCACTCAATTTGAAGCCTACAGCTTAAAGATTGTTATTCTTGTCGTTCTTACTTATTGAATACATACTTGAGTAAAACTTTAACATTTCTCTATTAATTGTTTAACAATTAAATTTAGTAAAAACTATTGGCAAAAATTTGTCACAGTGGCACTTCATTGAATATTTCTTTAGCTATTTGCATACCCAACAGATGATATTTCATTGAAGTTATAGAAAAATAACAACAAATTGGTTACAAGAACTCGCATTTAACCAATTATAGGTTCCATTACTAAGGCTACGGAGTCAGTTCAGTCATATATTGTCCCAATACATAAATTATTATGGAAATCATAAATACTTTGCAAACAAGTAATGTCCCTATTTTACAGAAATAAAGCAAACGTGTATATTTGGCATCAACAATACTTACAAATACGTACTTCAACTTAACAAGAACCGCAGTTTCAGGATTCCTATTACAGATTTTCTTCAGGTAAAATCTATGCCCTGACTACTGGTCTATATTTTCACATTTTATTTTAAGTGACTCAATGAATAACGGCTTCCCTTACTAGGAAATCTAAAAAGTAATGTATTGTATAACTAAATACATTGTGACAAATCCGAAAAAGTGCAATAGCTATCCCTTGAAAAGGTGAAACCAACAGCTTTTTCAAATTTTTTAATCATGGTGAAAACTATGTTTGGAATTTAGCCAGCCTCCTTCGTGCAGGAAACTCCAATGTTTACCTACCTTGAAATGATGGTATTCCACCTCTTGTGTCGCATTTGGGTTAACTATACATTTAGTAATCATTATATAACAGAAACACATATTAAACACGATATGTGAAGGTTTTAAAACACTTAAAAAGTGCAAAACCGGCGAAAAACACCGCGAAGACAACAAACACAAGTAAATGACAACAACAAATGAAATGAATGACATGTGTCTAGCGAAAGCATAGAACAAAAGGTTTGTTAGGCGAAACTGTTCTATTATAACCCAAGGATTAATTCAGATATCAGCTGATAACTTGTTATCTTTCTCTAGAGTTGCAAATAAAAAAGGATAACCGGTATCCGTTGGTCTTGGAGTTCACTTGATTACCTGCTTTGGGTTTATAGTTTCGTGGAGCACTAAAGCTTCGGTTTCCTACAAAGCGGTACCGTAAAAAAGCGGCCGTACTTTGACGGCAAGTGACGTCACAAAAAAACGTGTACATGTTTGCAAATCCTAGGGTTTTCCTCCAGAGCGTTCGGCGCTACCGCTTCATACAAATACTGCACCGTATTTTCGAAAGCGGCCGCTCGGTACGGTGGGATATTGCCAGCACGTTTTTAAGCGGTGCTCCTATGCAGAGATTGTGTTGTGCGAATGGAATTTGAAAATGGCTGAACAAATTAATCGGTTCAGTGAACAAGACGAAATTTTAATTGACTGTTAGAACCCATGAAGGTCTATATAATGTAAAGTCTGCGGAGTACAGGAAGATGCAACTGAAGCAAAGCTTATGGCATGAAATTGGTTCAATACTACGTAAATCAGGTGGATGTTATTTATTTACTTTTTACGTTTTACCTTGTAATGACAGATATACAATCTCTTTTAATGTTCTCTACAGTAATGATTTCGTCATTCAATAGCGCCGGGTCCCTTGAAATAAAGCTTAAATTTATCACGAATTTCAAGCGATGTGTGTCGGGCACGTGCATTATTTTCGGCAAGATCAATTAAGTTTTGCGTTGGTAGAGGCATAAGATCATCCAAAGTAGCTTGATTCGGAGCGAGCACTTTTGCTTCACGTAAAATATTATGCAAAATACAGGCACATGCTATTAACTTATCCGTTGTATCGGGAGGTTGGAAGAAAATACGAAAATATGCACATAATATTCCATAATTTTCACAATGAAGTTCACTGTCATAGCGGCCGTATTGTCTTACACCGTTTCGTTACTTTACAATAATGTTCACCGTCAAAGCCACCGTACTTTACTCTGGCAAAAACGGCCGTCAAAATACGCCCGCTTTTTTACGGTACCGCTTTGTAGGAAACCGAAGTAAGTAAACAATACGGTACAACACAACAAATATTGTTTACTAACATTGTAAGTCCCTCGTCTGGACGCTTGTCTTGTCTCTGTTACTTGTATTGATATGGTCGGCCTAAGTAATCTACACATGGTTGGTGGTCTGAGATAGATAAACAGAATCATATCAATCATGTAGAATTGAAGGCCATTTTTTGGTGTAAAGCATTTCGTCAAAAATTTGAAATCTTGTAAGTTTTTAAAACGCTCCGATAATACAACTGCATTATCTTATATTAATAGGATGGGAAGCATACAACATCAAAAATATAACAATTTAGCAAAAGAAATCTGACAATGGTTTAAATCAAAAGCTTATTCTTGGTTGCTTCTTATATTAGTTGAAATCAAGAGCTTAGCCAACACAAATTGAATGGCCTCTGACCGTGCTTTTCCAAGAATTGTCGGAAAATATATGGTTAACCAGATATAGACTTATTTGCTCGACCCCAGTTATCTGTCGACGAGTTTAAAGTGGTTTGTTTGGGTTTGCTTTTTTGCTTTTTTTGGTTGCTTTATCGAGGAAGGGGTGCTAACCCGTTTCCAATACACCTTTTAGAGCCGATTTCCTAATTTTTTATAATATTTTAAGTGACAAAAATTTAAAAAAAGATGCAGCCGAGCACGGATTCGAACCAACACCTCTCGGTCAATAAGCGTATTCTTTACCACTGCACTACGTGACTGATGCTAGGAAATCGGTAAACTTATTAACAAGTGCATCATTTATTATATTTTTGAGGTTATTACGCATGCGCAAGCCCGGAATTAAAAGTTGCCCCCATCGCCTAGACTCTTTAATTTAAGTTTAAATTCAGAATTACAATTAGGAACAAAGTATTGTGCCCTAACTAAAACACAAATAAGTTAAAATTTCAAAAGATGCATGCTCTCTATAATAAAAAAACCTACCAAGTCTCTCGCCTTCAAATGTATGAATTAGATTTTAAACTTAATTACCTTGTACTTCCCGACAATCCACAAAATGAAAAGATAAAGGGTTTCTATATATAATCCTTAATAGTCCATAAACAACTGTTAATGCTAAAATTATTCCAATTCCCATATGCATAGTAAATACTCCGAAATTGATGCCCTGTAAGCAATATTGTTATAAATAATTTTACGAATGTTTACTTTAACAAAACTTAAATTATTATGGTAAAAAAAATTATGGTAAAATTTTTTAATTTTAAATTTTTAAAGAATTCAGGTTATAGCAATAAAAAAATAAATTAGTTAAATTTAAATACCCGAGTTGATGTAGTTCCTATATATTTTAACCTACAGTTCCATTATGGAATGAGCTACTCTAAGGTAAAAATAAGTTGAAACAATAGCAACTAAAAAGTTTAAAACAAGTTGTGTGTCTGTAAATAGGATTTATATTCATAGTTGTATGACAAATTTTTATATACTGCAAAATGTCTGCCATACCTATTTATGAGAAGCAATATGTTTCACCGAACAGACGTAGTCACGCGCCATCAAATACATACATACCTAAGTACACTTAAAATTCACGTACTTCAGAAACATGCTACACCTCAAATTTTCTGCACTTCCCAGTGTTAAAAGTTGCGATGAAAATGTGTTCTTCATTTTACTTTAGTTGCAATTGTAAGCCAAGAAAAAGAAAACAAAACCAAAAAAAAATTCTCTTACCAGTGTAAAACAAATGATTTTTTGAAGTTGGTTTATGAGAACTTTATTCTTATTTTTTTATGTCCTTGATTTTAATACGTCGATCGACAAATGTTTACGACTTTTAATTTTTTAAATTAAACATAATGGCGAGTGGTGTCCGCCATTTATAGTTTTAATTTAAATTTAGTATAGCCTATGTTGCTGGCGGAATCGAGGCGAACACTTTGAAAGCTTATTTTAAAAAATCGGCGCGGTTTAAATGGACTAGTACCAAATAAATTTTGATTTATTTAATAAATGATGTGCCTTTTTATGTGGTTACACTGAATATATCATTGTCTTTCTATAGCAAATAACTGGGCAACAATTTAACGACTTCTGGCAATTTTGAGATAAGTTTTATAAAAGAAGACAAAATGGTGAAAATAAAAGTTGTCTATTTAAATTTCTTTGGCGATAAACGTTTCTTTGCTATTCCATTCGATGTTTAAAAAGTAGGTATCTCATTAGCCACCATAAAGTAACTGACCACATCAGTATTTTTAAATATTCTTAATTTTTTATTTCACGAATATATTTATTAATTTGCTGTTGTGTCTTTATATTTCTCTATTTATTACATAGTATGAAAAACAAAAAAGAAAGATAGGTATTAAAATAGTTTATGATAATTCCAAACAAGATTATATAAAATATAAATCTGCTACAAAAATACAATTTTAATTAACTAGGCACTAACATAGGTCAAATTAAATATTGGATTTAACTTACTGAGCGTGCAACATCTGGATTTGATACTATTATTACATTTGGTGGATCTCCAATTGGGGTAATAGCACCACCAATGTTTCCGATAATTATTGTAACGGTTAATATGGGAACAGGATTTATCTTCATTACTTCACATAACCTAAAAAATAAGATTTTAGATGATCGCCGTAAGCTTTGAACAAAATAATTAAGATAGTGGCGGCATCTAATATACATCAACTGTCACGTGCTTTCGTGACAAGAACGTCAATCCAGGACATGATTGGGTTTGATTGGCGGCTTGAATGAACAGGGTATATTACAAGCTGACATATTATATGTATTAATAAAATTAGATCAATTACTCTAAGATTTATTATTTAAAAAAATATCTCAATGCTTCAATATGCCAAAGTTAACACGCAACATTATTATATATTATATACATACATCAATAAAATATGCCGTTTGCACGAACTAGTTAAGCGAGGTTTAAAAGTAAGCTAACTTTGTTTAGAGAATTAAATAATGGACTCTCTGACACTCCTCTAGTCTTCATAGAGAGATATCGACTTCCAGTTTTTAGAACTATGTTTTTTAACTAATGTTCTACTAAACGGTGTGAAAATATATAAAGCTGGTCGACTGCATCCCCTAAAAAAGTGTGTCTCTGACCTACATTTTACTTGAAATGTTTGAAGAAAGTAACGATTGTAAAACAAAACCAAATGCGCATCCTAACGGAGAAGAATGTAAATGTATTTCTAGTCAAACTCTCTTGCTAAAACATTTTTATCCCAAAGTCAAAGCTTGAATGACTTTCGAGGGGCTGGTGCCCTTAACTGATCACATTCTGTACTTCATGAAAAATTTAAAACGTTACTTTTTTCTATATCGCACTTTTGTTGTTGTCCATGGGAGCAACAAAACATTTTCGAAAACCATCAGTGTTTTGAAAGTGTATTTTGTCAAAAACATATTTATCGAGTACATTTTTTCGAAAACTATTTTTTTTATTCTTTTTAAAAATACAACAGTTTTGGGGAATATATTTTGCGGAACTACAATTTTCCCGAAAAATTTATTTTTGAAAATTTTTCGTAAATTCATATTCGAAAATTTTTTTTTCGAAAATATGGAACATCGAAAAAATTTATTTTCGAAAAAGAAATCTACTTTTAAGAACATTATTCGAAAAAAAAATGAAAAAATGTATTAGATCCACTTCCGTGCAGTCTGAAAACTAAAATGCACAACAGCATTGTTATACTCGTATTGTTGTATCCCAAAAGGACATTTTAGTGGTAGTTAACATTATATCAGAAATTTTATCTTGTAGCTAATCTTTAAACGTACAAGAATTCGATTGTAACCTCTAGAAAATTCAAAAGTTGCATAAATAAATATACTATTATAAAAAATTGCTTTCTACTACTGATCTACTATAATATGTGCATTGTTTTTCACCTATTGCACATGTTGGTAGACCATATATACATAAATATTTGTTTACCTATAATTTTTTGTGGTAAAATCTAAATAACTATATTAAAAATCAATAAACTCACTTTATTATGACCGGAGTAATTAATAAAGCTGTAGTAACGCTATCCAAACAACATGACAGAAGGGTCACGATAAGAAAAAGAATACCAATAAGTGACCAAACATTCCCGTGCGTTTTCTGAAACAGTAAAAAACAAAAACTTTATCACCATTTTTATAAGCACTTATGTACATATAATAAGTTAAGAATAGTAATTATTTTAATGTTATATTATATAACATATCTGTAATCAACATAAATATAAACTCAATAGGAATGACAAAAAAGCTCCTTTTACATTTTCTCTCTTAAAAACCTAAGCAAATTATAAACCTGAATGAATTTAAGCGATATCTGAAGTTTTAATACAACACATGTATAAATAAACCTTTGCTCAGCAGTTTTGCTAAAATAATTGTTAGGTACTAATGAAATTTATGACTCAAAAATGAATATCTTATCTGACAGACCACAAGTCATAAACACCCACTTTGCTATATTAAAACTTTTTTTATTATAATTTGGAAATTCTTTCTTTTTCGACTTTTTTTCCTTTATAATAACTGCGATTACGTTTAAATTTACAAATTGTTCGGTTAGCGTAATTAATTGAGCTGTGTAAGATGCGACAGACGCCAGTGAAGCTACTGTAATAGTTGGTAGTGATATAAATATACATATGTATAATAACTTACCATGGGTTCGTATTTATTAATGCTTGCTGATATCGGCTGCCCAAATCAAAAACCATGTAACTCTATTTATCGTAAAACGGAGAAAAATTGCTTTGTAACTAATTGGTCCTGCCGCTCGAAATTTTTAGATACAGTTAAACATTCTTGGTCAAAATTTGAAAGTAGCATTGTAAGGTATCGTTCCAAAGTATTTTTGTTTAAGTACAACCAATAGGAGACGTTGGGCAAAGCTTAAACGGTTTTTATTTAGTTTTCTTATGCATATGATATCCTAAAACTATAGATAAAAACACAGTAACTACTATTAACCTGTTTTTATTTTTGATTTTTATGTTCCTACATTGAATGTGTATTGAAAAAACGCAGTAAGGGTCATTACTCTTTTTATAATTTGAATTTTTATCTACTAACAATATCCTAAAAAAAACGTATTAAGGTGTTGCTTTGTTTTTTTATTTTTTTATATTATATAAAGTGATACAATGCATAAGAAAAAAGAACCTATTTCCAAACATTATGTTTATTTTCTATATGTTATTAAGAGGTATAAACACAAACACATTTTACAAAAGTACTAGGTATAGTAATACAAGCAATATAAAAAGTAGAAAATACTAAAATATTCAAAAAGTGCTTATTCGTCATCGTTTTGAACTGGATATTGCTCGTTTTTCGTTAGGTCAACGGAAGAATCGGATTCTGGTAAACTTTGCCAAAAAATCCTTCTGTTTGAGGGCATAAGGGGTACGAGGTCTTTTAAGATTTTGGCTTTTTTTGAAGGATTCATTCCCCTTTCTGGTAAAACTATTGCAGTAGGAAAATTTGCTGCAATTACCTGAGAAATATATTTTTTTTGAAAAAGGTCAATTTCTTTAGGATCTTCGTTAAAATCGCATTTAATTTTAACGTTATACCATCCTTTCTCAAATGATGCTTCAACGACATTATTTAAAACAAAATTTTTAAGGAGGTCTTCGCCCTTCCTGGATGATCTTTTCTTATTTAAAAACAAATGAAAGGTTTCAAGGCGAAGAACTGACAAATTTTTTCTACATTGTTCAATCGTAGTAATTAAATCTTCAAAATCGTAAACGTTACGTTTTTTCAATATTTTCTGTTCAATATTACCATGAATACTGTCAGCAGACATGTGCGTATGGCCTTTGGTAAGGTAGCGAAGAGTAATTTTCTTTGGGCCTGTTAATGAATTTACTGTTGCTACTAATGTTGAATATAGTACGTAATTTTTATTTTGGCCCGTACAATTATCTGCCCAAAATATAAATTCATTGATATCTCTTTCCTTTTTTATAACTGTTAGTATAGCGTCAACTATGGCTTCCGCTTTTCTGTTTCCTATAGCTTCATGCCATACTACGCAGTAACTACTGTTTTTTGTATCTTTATTTATCGTAGCAAATGTTTCATTAAATACAATCAGCCTACTCGTAAAAAAGCTTGTCTTACATTGAGGCATTATAGGCAAGATAATGACTTTTTGTAAATCCATTGAAAAGTATCTAATTCCGGGATTGTTTCTGGCGGAGTCTTCCGAATCTTTTTTGTACTCTTGTTCTGCTCGCTTTGCTTTTTTTTGTGGTTTTCCAATTCTGCTATTACGTCTGCGTTATTGTCTTTAAAATCTTTAATTTTGTTTTCGAAAACTGCACAGTCTTCGCATTTGTCCGATTTTGGCATATGGAAACTAATGTTCATATCTTTTAAAGTTTGCCTATAGACCTCGATTGAGCATTTGTTGTTTGTATTTTTGATTTTAAAATCATCGTACATATATTTGCACGTTAATTCTCGAGGCAAATATTTAACGTTGGGGGCATTTTTACGCCGGTAATGGCTAACGCAAGGGTGAAATGAATTTATATGATTTTCAATTGGAGCCCTTTCAATTTTAAAATGAGGCTTGAGGTGTATTCCTCTTCTCTCTTTTACAAGAGAGCCACATGGAGAACCCTTTATTGAAGCTACTAAATGAGATATGACTGAGTCGTTGGTATATCCCAATGTATTCAAAAACATAAAACGGCATACATTTTGTTCTGTTCCATCCGGTAAAGGTAAAGTGAACAATCTGCTTTCTTTTCGATTTTTTTTGGCATCAACTGTTTTTCTTTTTACAGGGACCAAAGTCACATGTTTTGCCAACCATTTTCTTCTGGACGTATAATCCAATGACCAAAAACTGTTCCATAGATTTTTTCTAACATCTTCTGTTATAGAAGTACATTGCCTTCTGCATTTTTCGTTACATCTTTTTCGCATGGGATGTTTCTTTTTATCTCTTTCGATTTTAGCAGAACTCGACAATTTCTTATGTTTTGTTTTATTGTTCTCTTCATTCTTTTCACAATCTATCTGTTGGTGGATGTTTTCCTGTCCTTGTACATTATTTTGGTTTCCTTCTTCGTTATTTCTATTAGTATTTTTAGCTTCTCTACTTCTGTCTTCTTCTTTTTGATCTAACTGGTCCTTTTTTTTGATGCGCAGTTCTAAAAATGTTTTAAACAATGCCTGGGAATAGACAGTTATTCCAAAAAAAAAAAATAAACAACTTACCGGTTCTAACGTGACTTCATCATTGACATCTGCGTTTTCGCTCTTTTCGAGTTTACGTCCCTCTTTGTCCTACAACATAAGTTTAATACCTAGAATTAATACCTATTTTTGTGTACAAAAGAAAACAAATATTACCTCTGATACATAATTAGCTAACCTATTCTCTTGGG
Organism: Philopedon plagiatum; assembly: GCA_963971165.1. Taxonomy (NCBI): domain Eukaryota; kingdom Metazoa; phylum Arthropoda; class Insecta; order Coleoptera; family Curculionidae; genus Philopedon; species Philopedon plagiatum. The sequence goes on from OZ020193.1 coordinate 77,714,234, forward strand.
ATGTTTTTTTCTTTGCACTGGTTTCTAATGTACGTTTTGGGCTAATCAAAGACCCCTAAAATAAAAAAGCAATGCTAAGTACATACAGAATTTTAGATTCGGAAAAGGTCATAAACATTCTCAAAACAATTGTTTTATAATTAGGTACTGTAATAACAAAAAAATGCTGGCACAAATTTGTGACTATGCTCCCTGTACAAGAATATTGATTCCCATGAAAAAGAGGACAAAAAAGCAATGTCTAACTATCTTACTGCTTTGTAATTCTCTTATTAGTTTTATTACTGGAGTATTTAACAAAAAATACATCCAACCTTTAATTTACGTCTTATAATTTTCTTTTTCTTTCCTGAATATTGTGTATCTTCATCATTGCTACTAATACTACTTGAGGGTGAATATGTGTTGTCTTTGTCGCTATCGTCGAATGTACTTTCTTCATCACTGTTGTAATTTAGTAACCATCTTTTCACTTTTCTATAGGAGTTGCCTTTTTCTTCTTGGTTTCCAATATTGTCCAGAAAATAAAGTGAAGTTTCGTATTTAACAGTGGGGCACAAAGGCAAAGCATTTATTTCCTATAAAGAAAAAAAGATTTAGTCAAAGTGTTAATACAGATAATTCCAACCGACACAGAAACACTTTTCCGAACGCCATATTTACAAACTTACAACAGTTTTAAATACGTCAAAAGTATCTCTTTCTAATGAAGGAAACTATTATAAAATACTAAATTTATAAATACTTACAACGTTTTTTTCTGCTTCCTGTAGAGCATGCTTTACTATACACTACGTGCGCGAACTATAGAGAGAAGACGCCGACATAGTCCTTACCATCTGGATATTCAAATGAAACTAAAGCTTTTGACACGTCTTCATTCTGTAATATCGCTATGTTTTTGACGTAAGAGGGGGACGCATTGGAGGTAAAAAAGGGTATAAAAACACAGTAACTGTAAAACCAAGATAAAAAGACACTAACTGCAATGTACTTACTGCCTTTTTTCCACAGTCTTTTGCAGTTAATATTATTTGCGATAATATACCAAAATGCAGTAACTTCAGCAGTTGTGCAGTTACTGCCTTTTTAAGTTGTAACTTGCTATTACTGTGATATATATCTTAGTAAGGAAAAAATTAAAAACTAAATAAAAACACAGTAACTAAAATACCCACAAAAAAAACAGTAACTGTAGTGCAGTTGCTGTGTTTTTTTGTAGTGAAGTACACTTACTGTGCTTTTACGTTGTAAATGTATAAGAGAGCCTGCAGTTACTGTGTTTGTAGGGTCTCATAACTTCGTTATTTGTTAACCGATTTAAGGCATTCTTGGATCAAAATGTGTGTAAGAACACGGTAACTTCAAATATGGTAAAATACTCAATTCGTCAAAAATGTCAGTTACATGGTTTTTGATTTGGGCAGCCGATATGCCTCTGCATAAACATTAACCCTCTTTTCAGTTTTGTTTTAACCATGACGTATAATGATCCATTGCAGTATATGTTGCTGCGTACAAGGTTAAGAAGATGCACAGTAAGTACGGCTTGAAGAGCAGACTCAAACGAACTGCGCAGCAGCTCTTGCTCCTTTCTTCACTTACCGCGCAGCTTTAAATATTGTTGGTGGCTTTTGGAGCTATTCCTGCACAGTATGGTGCATCTGAGTCTACTCTTCAAGTTGCATCTCCCGAAGATTACTGCGCACCTCTAGCTGATTTCCTTACTGACAGCGCATTTTCTTAACTGTCTACGCAGCAACATATACTGCAACAGATCGACAAATCCAGGAAACGCGAAAGAATCTTTTTAGTGTCACTAACAGACGGTAGGCCACGGTGTCGATTAATGGTCAGAACAAATCCGAAGAGAATATTTATGCGTAACTACGCAGAGACACATTAGCAATCATTAATAGATACAAATATATTTATTTTATTTATATCATCACAAACTAACAAATATAATGGTAACGCTAGTGGTGGTAGCTGTCGCATTTTGCAAAGCACAAGTAATTAATTATAGTAAATAGTAGATGCCACTGAGCAATTATGAGACTACAAAATGTTCTCATTATTTTCTAATTTATCCTACCTTAAATGTCCAAAATGCCAAAAAATCAAATATTCTGGTCTCGCTAAAGATAGTAACCAACACCATCATCGAAAAAAGTAGTAATAATGTCTCGATATCCATCCACGACATAATTTCATGAAGTGTGGGGCGTGCATTCAAAGCGGCCAGAATAGCTACACTTATTGTACTGGCCAACATGGCAGCAAGAGTTCTGTGTAGTATCTAAAACAGTTACGTTCAGATTCATAATAGCTATTTATGAAATAAGTTGCGAAAACGGTATGTTTTAAGCGACGTGAAATTGTCCAAGAAATTGTAAGCCGATTTGGACAACGCGTCGAGTGCTTAAAACACATACAATATTTTTTTTCTACGAATGTCAATAAAAACCTTTATTGTATGTTCAATAGTAATTTCGGAACATGGTGCATTGTGTTTTACACATTTTCATTGTGCTTCAATCACCATGGTGATTGAACTACAAAGTTCCCATTGTGCACGGGTATTTTTTACAAAGGTGGCGTTGACATCCAAAATCTTTATAATTTTTATTTGTGGAATGTCAGATTGACATTTTTTGACATCTTAAAAGGAAAAATATTACTAATCCCATTTTATGTAACAGTAACATTCGTAGAAAAAGTATAGTGTAAAACTCGCATGGAATGACCATTTCCTACTCGTATGATTTGCAGCATTCGCCTGCGGCTCATGCTGCAAACGTCATACTCGTAGGAAATGCATGTCATTCCATGCTCGTTGTACAATGTACTATTGTGAAAGTGTTTTATACTATATATTTTTATGCTTTTATACAAGTCTTTATATTGATACTCCCGTGTCATTGCAATGATTTTTAAGTTACCAATTAATTAAGTTTAAAAATGACATACATGCTCAAAAGTGCCACTTTTAAGCACTAGTGCTTAAAAGCATCACTTTTAGGCACTAGGGATTAAAAGAATGCCTTTTCCAAATTTTAATGACAATTAAAAAGTGCCAGTTATCAAACGCTGTCACAAAAAAGGTTTAAACTACTTAGAAATGTTTGAAACTTCATCAAAAACATGACCTACTAATGCTGAACTGTTGTTTGCGTTTGATATTAAATATCAGTCTCAGTCGTAAGCTAAATGGAAGAAGTACTTTGTAAACTCGAAAGTACAAAGCTTAAATTATTTTAATAAGCCATTCCGATAGGTATCGGATAAATTGTAAAAATATGAAGATTCCAAACAAGACAGTCTAGCCTATAGGAACACTGTCGACTATCGAATCATTGTATCGTCATAAACCGAATGTATTATCATGCATTCATTCGGTGGCCCTTAGACCTGAGACTAAAAAATCCATAAAATCAAGTTCGACTTTTTATGAAAATCCAAATTTTAAAAACTGACAAGTTGAATTTAATTTAATTAGCGTTAGCAATAAAGTTAAATTAAGTTCTGTTGAAAATATTTGCAGATAGAGAAAATTAAGCTTACTCTTCTTCCGTGGATTTACCAGATTACTTCGAGTGCATATGAGTGTAGAAATATGAAAGTACGATAACACAAATCCACCTTTTTGCAAATTTTGCTTAAACTTTGCTCACAGAATATTAGGTACTAAGCTCCTTTGAACTTTCACTGAATTTAAGCAGCCTATATTCAAAATCGTCTGAAGTCTGTCATGGCGTACGGTCACTCATCTAACTTTCATCCTATCAATGCTGGCAGACCCTAAGTTTCAGTCCTAGCACTTCTTCACAATAATGACCTGCTCTCTTCAACTACCAATTCCATCCACAGTTACGCTGTCGATAGTACTCTTCATTCCAATATTCATTTTTCCTGAGTCGTGAATCAAAGATCTGAATAATAGACGCAGATATATGCACCTATCCCTTTCCCAAGATCTTCAAATTAATCTTAGACAGGGGTGCCAAAAGCATTGTTTAATTCAACGCCTTGAAAACCCAGTTTTGCTCCCTGTCACGTAAAAAAATCCGACATCACTTATCCCATCTACATGAATGGCTAAGCCCTACAGAACAATAAAACGTTCGATCTTGTTGGCATCCCTTTCGAATATGATCTCAGCTGGCACAAACAAATTGCTTTAATAGATTCACATCAGCAGCTAAAAAGCTTGGATTTCTCTTTCGACCAAGAAAATACTTCTTCTCTTTCAACTTACACACTCTCTATGTTTCCCAAACAAGACCCTAACCTAGAGTACTGTTCCCACATCTGGTGTACGGCATCACCTTCGACACTTAGCATCCTTGATGCTATTCAAAAGAGAGACATTCGACTCATTAATGACCCAGTCCTTACAAGAAAACTCCCTTCCCTCTCTGATCTCCGCGCTGCGCTGTTTGTTGGGGATTTATTCCTTTTCTACCGATACGTCCAAGGATTTTGCTCTCAACAACTAGCCGCTATAATCCCCCCCCCCCCTGACTTTTGCTTACAGAGCAACAAGGGGCGCGTTTATACATCCCTTTACTTTTCCGCTACAAAAGCCTAGAACATCCCACTTTTCTCGGTCATTCATACCTAGAGTCTTTAGATTATGGAACACGTTGCCTGCAGATATTTTCCGTACCCTTCCCAACCTCCAATCATTTAAATCCCGTGTGAATAGATTACATTTCTTTTCTCTTCGGACGCCCAAGGTACGCCCTAGCGTAGACGGCTTGAAGTCTACGTGGGTAGTCTCAGATAAAAAAGTTAACCTTTGGACATATTTAAAAAAAAGTTAATCTTTGGACATATTTAAGGCGAGAATTGCTAACTGTTTATCGTAAATTTAATGGGACAAGTATATACATGATTTACAAGCCTTCTCTTAGGCGGCAAGGGCGTACCCAGCAAGGGGCAGGGGGCAGCTGCCCCCTAGAAGAAAAAATAAAGCTATGATCTTTGCAAACCGAATTCTCATCCCGCCGCCTTCCCCGAAAATAATATAAGTTGCCCCCCTCTAGTTCAGATCCTGGGTTCCCTCCACACAGGGTTCGGGGACGCTAAAAGTTGAAATTTAATCGAAATATCAAAATTCACCTATGACCAGGAAATGTATATTTTTGTTACCATCACTAATCTCCGCGTTATTAGACGAAGTATTGTGGTTTGCACTTTTAGCATTTCGGCCGCACAGTGTCACGAAGTTTAAAGGTGGGTACTGACTTGAGCAAATTTACTCACCCGAATTGCGTACGCACAAAAAAAAAGATGTATGCGCAAATATGTTTGTTCGCGAAAATTATTTGTTTCATTACATTCGTGCGCGCAAATTGTTGTTCCAGAGATTTTGTTGAATTGAGCGACACTTCATTATTCCACTCCATTTTGATAAACGTGTTTAGACGCACAACAATAAATAAATACAACTACGTCCAGACTGAGCATTTTACGCACACGAAACCTCTTTGATCTTCGCAGAAGACCGACAGCCGCGGGGAAAAAATTTACGCGCACGTATATTCGTGGCAGTTGGCGCCGTACTCATCTGATCATTTTTGTACGCGCTAACCGTTCGTGCGCGTAAATTTGCTCAAGTCAGTACCCACCTTAAGATTTGTATTCAGACAGTGTGTTTGTGTTGGATCTAACGAAAAGACTTATTTTACATTCACGGTTTTGTTGTAATATTATTTTTTAAGATAATTTTAATAATGGATGAGTTGCCTGCAGATAATATGTATTTTCATCTATTAAAATAATTATCAACAATTCTTTACTTGTTTTATTACTTTATTATAGTATTCTACGGATCTGAGAATAAAGTAAATTTTTACTGGTAAAAATCAAACAGTCTATGATAAAGTACATTTGAAGTCACCCGAGCAACTGAAAAAATACTAATGTAGCTGCAGCTTTTTGCAGTTTTCAAAGTTAGAACGGCTTAAAGCAGAATAAGTGATCTTAATACTAGGCGTCACGTTTAGCATAGATTTCGTTTTTGTTGCAGGATCGCAACCCAAGACCTTAGAGTTGTCTAGATTAGAACTGTTTAATATTATAAAGGAGCCAGGGTACAAAAATATGGATGCCCAGATTAAGCATCTTCATACAGAAATGATCGAAAAAACGAATTATTCAGGGGCAAAAATAAAATATCTCCAGGAACTTGCAATGCACTTGAAAATGCTATGACAGTCGGTTTTTGGCTTAACAGAATTAATGCCAATTTTTAGGGTCTCCTGTCCCGCTGTGCGCTCTTGGGAAATGAGATAAACAAAGACGTCAGTATCTGTGCTGAAAGCGGCCACAGTACTCAGTTTCATTTGCTAATAGAAACAAGAATAACACATTAATGTGAACAATATAGTATTTTTTTTAATGTATAGTGACATTTTACAAAGTTTAGTACCATTGCGCTTTTTACATACTTGCTTCATTTTTCATGCCATAATTATGCATGACTGTTAACTTATTTTCGTAATCTCTCTTCAATACAAATAATATTAATACACTAAACTTTAATGAATGGAAGTCAGGCGTTTTATGCTGGAATGTTGGACGTGCAGAGCAGAATAAATTATTTTTTAAATTTAGATACCTTTTAAGAAGCTTGAGCTTAAAAAAGGAATAACTATTTTTCATCTATGCTTTAAAAGGGGAAAGAATAGGAGTCACATAAAATATAAAGTACCAAGTCATCAATTTAAGAGAATGGAAGTAACAAAGGTCGCTGTCGGTGTTTCGCCCTGCAAAATAAAGCTAAAATTACATAAATACTAAATTACCTCAAAAATTATCACAACGTAAAGTCCAGTAAGTACTAGTGCTGCATAAATAATTCCGTCATCTGGACTGATTGGTTGCAAGTTATAACCCATGAGTATAGGAATATTAGCTTTAAGGTTGGATTTAAATTGTAGGCGTAGAAATGTAAATGATGAATTATCTGCATCACTTAAATCCAAATTAAAAGTATTTCGTGATTTTACTTCTGGAACCATCCCAATTAGACGTTCATTTACTAATGGTACCTTCCACAATTCTGAAACATTCTACAGAAATTGTTAAAAAACAAAAAGATTGCGCTACAGGAATATTACTAGAAAAGGTACAGCTTAACATCCTAAAATAAAGCAATATTCTTTCAATTCTCTTCAATTATTTTACTGATATTAAACAGTAAATTAATTAACTAGAAATATTATTTATGAATGTTTCTATTCTTATCCTATTTTAAGTTGTTAAAAAAAGACGTAATACTGTGATGATATAAAAATATTAACAAATCCTGATTGATTGGAAGGTACAACAGGCTCAAGTTTGTACATTCTCTTCACCTCATCCAGTAAGGCTCATCGTGACTTGCACTAGCTTTGAAGCTTTGCCACCTTGATCAAGTTAATGAATCCTTTCACCAGCTATCTCTCAGGTCTATTTCTGAGTAATGAACAAATTCCCTTTAATAGCTTGTCAATCTCCAACGAGGTGGTGCAGCACAGTCACCTTTAATATTCAAGACTGTCTCCTCCTTTTCATTACCTAACCTGCACATGGGTTCGCTTTGAAACAAACCTGTTGTGTCAGATATTTCTCTAGTTGGTTTCTTTTGAGTTTCAGGACTTCTGTAGTTAATGTCTGTGTTTTCATTAGGTGAATTTAGAAGTAATGATTTAGTAATTTGATTTTCCTAGCCAAACTGTTACAACCCAAGGTTCTGAGTATTGCAAAAGCAAGCTCGAGACCCGCAAACGTAGCTGACGATCCGTGAATTACCAAACGTTTTTATGGCCCCCATTTTTTGTGTATTCCCCGGCACCTACGCAAGTATGGCCAGGGCCAAAAGGCATTGAAGGCAGTTCAATTTCGAATTAATTTGATAGCATAATAGTGCTTTTAAGACTACCTGTCAACATAAATTGGAATGTCCCAGCACCTATATCTTCTTTCCAAATTCACCCGCAGGCAGATTTCAATAGAATGACTTTCCTTTTGAAAAATAGTGATGCACTTACACACAAATATTGTGTATACGGATGATGCCACCATTATCAGTCTTATATGCATCAATGCACCACACCAATTTATCTGACTGGTTGACAACTGTGTTATAGTTTAGCTTATTGTGGTGTAACCGAGGGCAGGTTAGAATGCCAAACTGTATTGTACATACATTAGCCTATATGCCATCAGTCACACCTCAGTCTTTGGAAAAATATTAAGGAGTGGATGGTTGTGCAGGATTTTCATGGCAGAAACTCTATATTATAATTTTATTTATTGTTACTAAGTTTTCCTTTTGGTTTGACAGATGAAAAGTAGATACTAGACTGTTAACTAAACCTAAACTCGCCGTTATAGTAGCTTGTAGAATAAGTCAAACTACACCTAAGAGCAGCTATCACTATTTAGCCATGATACAAACTAGTGCAAGCTAGATGCCTATTATATTCTAAGTGATCTTCGACCAAGGCTTTTCGAACTATGCAGCAAGGATTTTCAGAAAATATATTTTTTTGTAACAAAGGATGAACTATGGTTGTTTAACATGATCTCATGTATACATTATCGTACCTTCATAGAAATGACATCAGATGATTTAATATCAGATGTACTTCTCGGTTTCTTTTTCACAACCAAGAGCTGAATCCAGACATATAGCCGGTTAGTAGAAAGATTACCGTAATATGTCGGTAATATTGCGCCTTCCAACATAATGTTTATTTTCTTGGTATCGGAGTTTTTATAAATAACATAACCTAAAACAAAAATTAAAGTATTGCTTTTTGGAATTATTACAATATAATTGCTGCAGAAAAATCTAGCACAGGGAAAAGCGAAATAAATGTTACGTTTATGGAAGTTCCGCACGGTGCGCGGTAAGTCGAGTAGGCACAATATCAGCATTGCTGTGCAGGTGTCCTAAGGTTTGCTCAGGAGTTTTTTCTCTTCTCTCTTTTTTTACAGAAAAAGATCCTGGACAAGTGTAACCAAACCTCAGTAAACCTCAAAACTGACATTGTTCGGTAAATGCGGGCTTTGCTCGTAACATTAGTACTACTAACAGCAGAATACTCGGATAGGTAACGGTAATTTTGTCTAATATTTCTTTATTAAAATACAGATTCTGCAGTCATTTTAAATAAAAGTTAGTTTGTATTTTGTTACCTTAAATGTTAGTTTAACTATTTTTTGATTGCGCTGAATAAGTCATGCGTTAAAAAGTATTGTGAAAGTGTGCTGGGAACTATTCTGATCTATAATGTCTTGCGCAAAAATGTCGCAGCGCTATAATGTCCTGCGATCAATGTCTACGTCATAATATCCTGCGTTAAAAGATCCCGCCCTGATTAACGGTTGGGCCAATTTAAATTTGCATAAGGATTTGTTTTAAGCTGGAACTTATACTTTTTTCGTTCGTCGTGGAGAACAAATTTATTGAAACCTGTCCCCACTAAGTCAGGGTATACAATCCTTTATAAAATAATTGTCTTTAACATAAATATGATATATAAAAAGAGGAATACCTGTGTGTGAGAACCTAGTATTTTCTAAATCACCTGAATACACAGTAAGGTCTAAACAAGTAATGCCAAAAAACAGCTATTCTCCGGGCTACATGCCCCTTCGAGCGCTGTTGAATTCTTATTATATAAGCGCCTATGATTTTCAGTCCTAATTGTACCAGCCACCTTCAGGTAGTTTCGAAAATTTTAAATTATTCTCACGCAAATTTATATTTTTTATATGTATCTCTGACAAAAATAGACTTCGATTTATGCGTTCATTACTTGAATCGATATACTAGTAAAACCATCACTTGTAGTCAAAGCAGGTTTATAGTGAAAAGTTAAAATAATAATGGAGCTAGTAAAAACTCAATCATATTAAGTACTGTGTGGATTTTTTTTTATATGATAGAGAGAAATTATATAATTTAAACGCATTACTTTAATCGATATCAAAAGTATATAAATTAATAAAAAGCAGAAGTAATGGACAAAAAATGTTATTTAAAATGCAACTTACTACTTATTGTTTCTTTTTGTATGCTAATCTGATGCATTTCCTGGACTTTTTCATAAGTGGCCATAATAGTATAACTGCACCATAACCAAGCTAATATCAGTAACAACATTTTAAAATGCTTTGTAAATGTTCTCCATTCTAAAGGATTAGCAATTGCGTCAGCACCATTGGCACTATAATTTTAAAGTTGCTATTATTAAAACGAAGGAATGAAGATACCTATGTATTTTCAAATAATAGGTTATAAGATCGTTTAGATAATAATATATTAGAATGAAAGAATATTTTTTGGTTTTAAAAAAATCCGAAAAATACCAGTAATACAGAACTTATAGACATAATTATAATTATTATGATGAAGTCCTTGGTTAAGTTAGATTCGATCGTTTGTCATTTCTAATGTCATCATGAAGTAATACCGAAAGTGTATTAAAGACTTAGAAAAATATTAACTACTGCAAATTAATAACCTTTGTAATGAAAATGTAGACAGAAACCTGAGCAAAAATAATTAATTACACGGAGGGGAAAAAGGTAGGGATTTTAAAATGTATATCCAGATTCAAAATTTAATAACGCTTTTAAGAAACTAACTAAACTAAAACCAGATATATTGTCCGTCATAGCACTCATTACTGGTATTTACAAATAGCTACCAGCGAGATCCATTATATTTTTTCCGAGTGTCAGCTCTTTAGAAATAATAAGCTATAACATCAAAAAATTAGTACAGTTTTCTTTCTCAGCTAGTTCATTTCCGCAAATGGAATATTTCTTGCTCCGGAAATCCCCCCTGCGTACTTGAATTAATTGCAGGAAATTTCTCTCGTAAGTATATGAACTTTTAAGAAGATTATTAAAATTAAATAATTTGTAAGAAATTCATGTACTCGAAAAACTTCCGGCAATAATTCAAGCACTTGGGAGATTATAAGTGAAAATTACTGGAATTATTTAATTTTTTTTTACTTTTCAGTATAATTTATTACAATTTAAAAAAACAGCCATATACCCGCCTCTACAAGCGACGTAAGATATTATCTAAAGCACGCGTCGCTGTTTAGTACTGAGCTGTTAAATTTAATCCTTTTTATCTTTTTGCCCGGAATTTTTAAAAGCCATGTGAGCAATTGCATTTTTAGCCACGTACCTGACAAAAAATAAGGAGCACGGTCTCGAGTGTACAGTTGCCTATACTCCTCACACCTAACCCAAATTGTTCATCTGTGATGTAACGTAAATAGAAAATATTTGCTGTTGGCGTAGAGTTCGTTTTATGATTATAGTGTAATTTATGTGTAATTCTTATTATTAAACAATGAAACGAAATTTCTGAAAAACTACCCTATAAGTATTGTATGTGCCAATATGCAAAAATACCACTGCAAGTGCCCCGAACACTTTTTCTTCTTTTGCCAAGAACAGCCGAAGTCAGAAGAAAGTAGTGCAAAGTTAATTAAAATTTTTACATAAATATTTTTAACTGTTAGTATCGCCAAATTCATTCGTAATCATATTTTGCTATTCATTTGTTTCTATCCTATCAAAATATTTTTGAGGTTATGATTTACCACTGTTAATATGCATTAATGCATTAATGTATTGTCATTAAGGATTCCTCCTATGCTTTAAAATTGCCCCGACTTCAAAGTTTAGAACTTTGGTGTATAAGTTACCTAAATCTGAACAAAATTAAGCTTACGATGAATCTCATATTATTTCATACTTTTTAGTTCTTTTCTTTCTGTGAAGTCGGTTCATATTTTGAACTTACATTTTACGAACTTCTTTTTTGGCAGCCGCGGCTCGTCCATAAGGTCATTCGATCAATGACCTACCTAAATTTATTTTCAATGATTCACTTAATAATTTATTTCTTCAAACAATAAAAATAATTTTATTTCAAAAAAGTGCAAGTTCCATGCGAAAACTCCCCAAGAAAGAATCAGCCAAGCTTACTCCGGGCTCTGCCGTATTTTAAATTGACCTAATGGTTATGGACTATATAAATGCATTAAAACTAAGAGAGAAACAAACATACGCGCTTTAGAAAGGTAAAAAGAGACAATATATGTAATATCACTTTCAGCGTGCGCCCGGCCGACGACATCGCCGCGCGCCGGCGGTTCTCGACATTTGGGTTAGACAAAGAAAGACTAATTTTATTATTACCTAATATGCGCATTGTATTTGCATGATCTTTTGTTTACATTTCATTACGTCGCGCCGGCACTTATTTATTAAAGAGGTGTTTAGGATTCCTAATTTTATTGTGTAATATGTTTTTGGATATTATTTGATATTTGTGTTGTGTCCCTTGTGTAGTAGTGTAGTACCAGTGCTTGAGTACTTGTGTTAATAATGGCTTTAACAGTGCAAGAAAATGTTTGTATCTTAGATTATCAAGATAATCAAAGGATTAAACGTTTCAAAATAGCCCAAGCCGGAACTATGCGCAACTGACTCACCGTTTAACCCTAAAATCAATACATATTTTAGGCTTTTCTGGTTTTAAAACATACTGTTCAAGGTTTGGTCAAATATTCGGCTAGTGGCCGTTTTCAAACTTTGCGCTCATCATCGACACGTTCGAATTTTCAAGGGCTTTTAATTAAGTTAGCGTAATACCAACCCATCTTTGCCCTTTAAGGCGATAGCAGGGACCCTCCCTGCTTATCGTTTAAGTTAAGTCTCCCGCAAAAACGTTACAAAATGCTTCTCAATTAAATTTTTTTAAAAGCTAAAACCTACCTCGAAATAGTTTTGTAAGTACAATCCTGCCTGAGAGACGGTTGTTGTTCCAATAAATAAAAAACCTTTTACTGATCTATAAAAACTTACTCCGGGGTGCAGTTTGAGAATGGTTTTAAACTGACAAGTGTAAAAATAAGTCACCTAAACAAAACGCGAATTTAATTATGTATTTTTGACAAGAATAGCACTAAATTCATCTTAGCAACAAGTTCCAAGATAATAACCAATATTGGAATCTACGAAAATCTCTGAAATATTAACAAGGATACAGGACAGGACAAAAAACTGTCAAAACCTAACTGATCAACTAGAATATATTGGTTTAAATCAGTACTAAAGGCGAAACTATATAATATGCCGTTACAAAACTGTGCATTGTACTGCTGTACATTGCACAGTGAAATTCCGGACTTTCTAATCAAAAATATGTGGTTGTTAAATTAAGTAAGTTAAGTTTAACATACATTTATGTTTATTATTTTTATTATTTCGTGGTTAATTAAATTATATTTTTTAAAAAGTGGCATATGTCTAAGTAACTGCAACATGATTGAATGCTAGAGTAATATATATTTGATGATTTTTTTGTTTGCAAAGATTTTTTTTTTATCTAAGACATCCCACGTAGACTTCAAGCCTAAGTACTAACGTACCGTGGGTGTCTGAAGAGGAGGGAACTGTAGTCTATTGACACGGGATTTGAAGGATTGGAGGTTGGGACGGGAAGGGAAAACATCTGCAGCTAATCTGTTCCATAATCTGGAGACCCTAGGTATGCATGAGCGAGAGAAGTGGTCTGTTCTAGGCTTTTGTAGCTGGACAGTAAAGGGATGCATACGTAACGTGCCTCTTGTTGTTCTGTTAGGGACATTCAAGGGGGGGGAATAATACCGGCTAGTTCTTCAGATCAAAATCCATGGAAGTAGCGGTAGAAAAGGGATAAATCCCCTACAGCGCGGCGGTGAGCGAGAGAAGGAGTTTTCTCGTGAGGGCTGGGTCATTAATAAGTCGCATGGCTCTCTTTTGTATAGAATCAAGGATCTTAAGTGTCGAAGGTGATGCCGCTCCCCAGATGTGGGAGCAGTACTCTAGGTTAGGTCTTATTTGGGAAATATAGAGAGTATATAAGTTGGAAGGGGAGAAGTGTTTTCTGGCTCGAAAGAGAAAACCAAGCTTTTTAGCTGCCGATGTGGCTACTGAAGTAATGTGTTTGTGCCAGCTGAGATCATGTTCGAAAGCGACGCCAACGAGATCGAATGTTTCGTTGTTTTGTAGGGCTTGGCCATTCATGTGGATGGGGTAAGCGTTGCTAGATTTTTGCGTGAGAGGGAGCAAGACTGAAGAATATAAAAATTATTAAGTGTAATACTAAGTATAAATTTTTAAGTAATTTTTACTCTAGAAGTCGAAAATACCATAATCTGTGTACTATTTTTGACTTGCACAGTATTATAAAATATATACTTAATAATTATACAGCCACAATAACATTCAAAAAACGAATACTTTTTAATCGAAAGTCAAACCAAAAAGGCGTATGAATAAAGCCCACTACCAAAATCGTGTATGTGTTGCGACATAATTCTATAGTATAAATTTTTAACTGCTCCTGACCAGACTTTTTATGGGCTCAGTAATATACTCGTATTTTCTCCTATTTAAATGTGTTGCTCATTTCCATGAAGATAGTGTAAAATATATGTTTTTATCGGAGTATTTTATATCTATAACAGACGCCCAAATTGCCTGCAGATGTTTGCCCTTACCCTCTAACCTCCAATCCTTTAAATCCTGTGTCAATAGATTGCATCTTCCTTCCCTTCAGACACCCACGGTACGCTTTAGGTAGCCTTTAGAACATCACCGCTGAGGCAGCGCGCTACCGCCGCTGAACGGAGCAGCTCTTGCCGGCGCCGCCTCGGCGTTTTTGAGTACTTTAGTTCTTTACCGCCTCTCCGGCGTCGGCCGCAATGCAGCAGGTCGGTTACCAGCTGTTTTTAGTCACGCATTTTACATTGAGGACTGCTAAGGAATCATGCCCACTAAGTTCAGTACTAAAGCAAAATTCATAAAGTTGCTACAGGAAGAAGAGTTTTTTTAGTTCTTTTTCAATCTACTTCCAAATATTATCCCGCAATACTGTGTCTTTATAACCAGAGACACTAGAATCATATAAAACTGTATATTTTGCTACAAGCTCCACCAATTTGTCACCATCTGCCGGCGAAAAAGGCATTTTGACCTCGCTTCCACGCTGCTACTGGTGCAGCCCGGCAGCATTTTTCCGTTTCCTATTGGGCTAGCACAACCGGGTGCGCTAATCGTACAGGTAAATTGGGGTCAAGCGAATCGGAGGGCACCCTAAGGTCTGAACAGGGTTGGCACCTGGTTAGGGGCGCTGACAAGTCTCTTTCCTCGCAGGCGAAGAGACTTATCAGGGCCCCTAACCAATGGAAAAATGCGGTCGGAACAGGGTTAGCACCTGGTTAGGGGACCTGACAAGTCTCTTCGCCTGCGAGGAAAGAGACTTGTCAGGGCCCCTAACCAGGTGCTAACCCTGTTCGGACCTTAGGGTGCCCTCCGATTCGCTTGGCCCAAATTTACCTGTACGATTAGCGCACCCGGTTGCGCTAGCCCAATAGGAAACGAAAATATGCGCAGTACGGATCGCTTACCGCTATAGCAGCGCGCAGTCTTGGCAGCGGCAGCGCGCTGCCTCAGCGGTGACATTCTAAAGGGTACCTTAACTTGTTAAATAATTATGTGGCTTTGAAGATTTATTAGCCAGTTAAACTACCCACGCAAATTTGTATAAACAAGTTGTACATAGAAAACTCAGTTTTAAAGTCTGTCTGACTAACACTATTATTGTGTTCGCAACGGAATAATCCGCTATCTTGAAAACATAAAATAACCAACATCAGCTGATTGACATTTGTCATTTGTCGGAAGAGACTCTAGGTGGATCACAGAGTTCTGATGGGGCAAAGAAGACTTGGGTATGGGTATTAAACATAACAAACAAAGTTAGTAAAAAATAAACCTAGTTTTAACTTTTTTGGATGAAAAAAACATAATATGGAATTAGCAACTCTAGTTTGTCAATGTCCAGTTTTCTAATAATGATCCAAAATAATTTTAAGGTTAACTCTCAGGAGATTCGCTGGCCCAATCTCAGATGGTAATCAGGTCATAGCTGACCAAGTACCTTATTTATAATTAAAATTTATTTTATTGGGCTGTTGTTAGAAGAAATTTTTGTTTTAAGGTTTTGTTAAATGTTGTCCTAAATTTGTGTTTTTCTTTTGTCTAACGGGGCTTATTATTGCAAAGTTGATGTTGAAGCACTTAATCAGGTACACTTGTTTGTTTTAATAGGGATAAGACTTGGAGTCAAAGATATTTTCACCTTATCGTGTTATAGTGGAGGTACAAATTCATTTATATTTTATAGGAATCCCAACATGCTATACAGGATATTCCTGTATGTGTAGAAAGCACAGTAAGTAGTTATAATAGGTCGAAATTAGAAATTTAAATACTAAAAATAAACTATATTTTAAAACATATTATTATTGTAGATTTTAATGTTTTTTAGGGGTATCAATAAAACAGTTTTTTTCTAGGCATCCACTTCCCAAACAGCAAGTCTAGTAAGTTAGTTACTAACAAATATAAAATTATAATTGAAATATTATCATTACATCTTTTAAATGTTATTTTATTACCTATTAGTTTTTGATATACCATAAAACTAATATTTTGATAAAATGAATTAATTTGTATTTGTATGTTGTATATGCATGTTGTATACCTACAGGGAAATTCTGCTGCTCAGCAAATAACATTGTGAGCAATATATTTAATTTTTTTTTAAAATAAAGTTCCGGGATGATGAAAGAACTGCCCTTGGAGTAAGGATTTAGTTTAGTACTAGACTACTAGAGCAATAAAATACGTACTTCGAAAATCATGATTTTTTAAATTGTATGCCACGTATATTGAGTAAAGAAAGGGGGTTCCTTCCTTCCTCCACCATATCCTATTGGGTACCTACAGTTAGGGTTGCCTATCCTACAGATGATCGATATTTTCAATTTTTTGAGAGGTGTCATTATTATCATAGCCTTCTCGATGCTCTTCGCTAGACAGAGACAAATTTGTCTCTGTCTAGCAAAGCACATCGAAAAGGCTATGATTATCATAAATGTTTTGATTTCTAAAACCTAAAATACTTTATTTTTTGTAAAGTAAAAGTTTTTATGAAGATTAACTGAACTATTCAATTTAAGGCGTCTGTTGTATAAACAACTTCATCAAAGGGCATACTGTATGTATTCATATGTAAAATAGTAATATGGAATGTGCATGTATGATAATTTAGGTAACTTCGGCTGCAACACGTATTAATGAATTTACCACAAAAAGGATGGGCTCTGCAAGAAGCAAACGCGAATCCAGGATTGGTCATGGGGTCATGTCATCAATAATACATATAGGTAACTACTAAAATATAAATATAAAAAGTTAAATATACATTACTGTTCCCTGAATGACCCCACCCCCCCCACCCACCCACATGAAGTTCTGGATCCGCGCCTAGCAAGGAGACTACTAGGCCTCTTAAAAGAAAGGGGACTAAGCCAGCTACTGAGGTCAGCCATTCTACTGCATATAAGATTCGTTATGAAATATAATGGCATGTATGCCAAACGAGAGTATTAAACTGTTGCATATAATATTTATTATATGCGTATGAAATTTTAATTCTCTAGCTTGTGACGAATACTTTTGGTCGATGCATCTACATAACACCAATGACTTAACACCCATAGCAAGCGATGTATCATGTGATACAGTTCTGCATATGAATCAACTATTTTAAATTTAGGTATTTTTAAATTAAAAGGAAATCACTTCAACTAACAGACTTTTAAGTGTGGATTATTTTCTTGTATATGTACTTTTACGTAATCTGGGAAGCTGACGTAATGGTAGTAGCACGTCTTCTTGTATATAGCTACAGTAGCAGTTCTGTCGTCAGAGGCGCCAATTAGTGTGGCAGGGGAGGGGGCCGGTACCCCAGGGGCGGGTATTTTCGATCTACCTCGCCGCCCGGGTTGGGTTGGGCTACCCCCAATTTAAGTTCTATAATATTGGGGGTATAATATTGGGCTACCCCCAATTTAAGTTCTATAATATTAAACTTCTACTAGATGGCGAATGTGCTGGCCGCCACGCAGTTTTATACTTAACAACTCATAATACCGATTGTATGCGTGTTGTCCGCCCGTACTTGTTTTTACAATTATCTGATTTAATCTTCAATTAAAGGTTTGTTAAAAATTAACACCTTCTTACATCATTGATTTTTCAGGAGGCCATATGATAGTTTCTTTACAACGTGGTGAACGAAACGTTTAAATGCGAGAAATTGCTTTATTGCAGGTAGTAAATCCCTCCCAATAAAAACGTACATTGAATTCCAAGCATTTCTCATACGTTCGAATGTACAGGGTTTTTCCA
This sequence comes from Philopedon plagiatum, assembly GCA_963971165.1. Lineage (NCBI taxonomy): Eukaryota > Metazoa > Arthropoda > Insecta > Coleoptera > Curculionidae > Philopedon > Philopedon plagiatum. The sequence goes on from OZ020193.1 coordinate 77,732,567, forward strand.
TATAATTGGCCTCCCGTTTACAGCCTTTATTTAATGAGATACAACAAAAAAGTTTATATGAAAGCCGTAGGTTTTTCCATGAAAATTTTTATTATGCTAATGGGAAAAATGAATGTCTGTCTCACGACCAGTAAATTTGAAAAACATAATTTTTTCAAATGGAACACCCCGTATTTTATGATATTTTAAAAATCTTCTTAACTTACTCTTTTCAAAAATATATAATATGTCTATATTTGGATCAACGGTTTTCGAGTTATTTGACTGTAAATAGTTTCATCTAGTTAGCCATGCCTGGAAAACCTAAATAATAATATATGACGTGTTATCGCACTGGCCATGGAAATCAAAACAAAGAAATTATATGACACTCAATCTTCATTTGCGTTTGACGTGAAAATGCTTTTCACCTAGGAAGAGAAACTTCGTAGAATTCAAATTTATTTTCCGAATGAAAATAATGCTTCAAAAGCGATGCGTCAATACAGAATTACTATCCAGGAGATCGAGTTCCATAAAACATAATTAGAATTTCATTGTTTTGATTTCCATGGCCAGTGCCTTGCGTTGGTTTGCCAGTGCGTTTGGTTGGGTGCCAGTTGGTTTGCCAGGCATGGCTAACTAGATGAAACTATTTACAGTCAAATAACTCGAAAACCGTTGATCCAAATATAGACATATTGTATAGTTTTGAAAAGAGTAAGTTAAGAAGATTTTAAAAATATCATAACATACGGGGTGTTCCATTTGAAAAAATTATGTTTTTCAAATTTACTGGTCATGTGACAGACATTCATTTTTCTAATTAGCATAATAAAACTTTTCATGGAAAAACCTACCGCTTTCATATAAACTTTTTTGTTGTATCTCGTTAAGTAGTCTGTAAACGGGTGGCCAATTATATGGAAAAACCCTGTACATACATATAATAAGTTCGTCTTATTAACAAAAATATTCCGAAATTAAGCCCTAATCGAATATATTCTTAACAAATGCATTTTATGGGTAATTTATGTATTAACTTATTATCTTTTTTCTGTCATATCTGTAATAAATTAATTAATAATGAAAAATCACTGTTTTGTTTTATTTATTTACCTGGTTCACTTTAGAAAACATGTTGTTTAAAATTGTTCAAGCTCAATTTGAGACAAAGAACGTCTTATATGATAACTGCCCTCGAGATTGGTTAAAAAAAAATTTCAACACAGTTTACAGTGCAGCAGAAACAAGATTTTGATTTATTTTTAGGGGCTTCACTGCAGTAATAATAAGCAGCGAACAGCTGAGTAAAAATATTGTAAAATTCAGGTTAGGGCACCAAGCTTTCCAAAGATTGTTATATTGTAACCAAACAAATAATATTGCTAGAGACCCAAGCAAACCCAAACAAGCATAATATAACGTGACAAAAAAAGTTTTTCTCGATAAAATTTAAATTTTAAAGAGTTCATTACGGACCTAATTTTTTCTATTTTGCCATCTTAATTAGAAAATCAAAAATCTCTAGTATTTAGGGTTATTTGGAATGCCAATACAATAGTGTTATGTTAGACACACTTTACCAGCGTTTCTTATTGGAGCTAACAACTTTCTAATGTACGTATTCACCTAATATCTTTTAATGGATTTTGTTTAACGTTGGGTCAATCAATGCTAGCGGACACTGGTAGTTAACAATGTTCGTGGCACTGCGGCCAGGCGGAAGGTTTAAACATGAACGAAAACTGTTTTTGAATCTTACAGTTGGTAACAGTCACAAGTATCTTTAGAATACAATAAATACTAAACTTATTTATTTTCTAGCATTGTTTTTGTTCCTAATTTAATAGGGAAGTAGCAACAGAAAATTGTATTATTTTATTTAAGGTAAGTAATGCAATTATTACTTACCTGATCAAATTAAAATTATCCATAAAGTTGTGGCGAAAATCGACCAGATGAATCGAAGCTTATTATATTAGTTTGTATAGTACATTTTTATTTTAAGTACTCCAAACGTAATAATGTAACGGTTATAAAACGTTATATACCAACAAAAAGCGAATAGCGGTTTGGATTTTAAAAAGAAGTGAAATTTCTTAGAAATAAAAATTAAAATAATTCAACAAATAATTAACTGGACCACCCAGGTTATTAAATTACCTTGTAAAATGTATAAATTTGCATAAACTATATATGTGACCGTCTCTGATATCTAGTGTGCGAAAATATGTTTTTGAGAAAAAAGCATTTAAAGTTGGAAAGTAGTAGTAATTGTCCAAATATTATATGATTTTGAAGTCGCACACCGTCGCATGCAAAATTTAACTGAGCAAATATAGCTGACGATGACCAACTAACATAAGGAATTCGTAGATTCCGAAGAGGAAACTTTTCATCTACAATTACACATGCCGCCTTCTGCCGGTGAGTTGCCTTCGCATTCTACCAAAAGGGTTACCAATTATTTATGACAACATTCATACTGTATGCTCCGATCCAGATAAACAGGACCTTGTAGCGCCAAAACCAGCGGAAAAACCACCCAAAAAGAAAAGGACAAAATAAAAAATTGGAATTATTTTGCTAATTATTTTTTGTAAGTATACAGCAATGATGTACATTGTTCTAAGGGATTCCACGTCATTGTATGTTTTTAGGTACCCGAATCCATTCTTAACTCAAAACCCTTTTTTTGACACTCTAGGTCCCTTTTATCAGAGACGGTCACATATGCACTATTATACTATTTAGTTAGTTTTATTGCAAAAAAATATCAAATTTATGGTACAGCAACTTACATTTGTAAACTGTTTGACTAAACCTTATATGCTTATAAATTATGCTTATTAAATTAACAAACAAAATAATGGACTGTCTGAGGCATTAAAATATGTTAAAATTAATTATTTTCTTCTAACAGTGTAAGTCTTGCAATACTGAAATTGTAGGCATAATTATTTATTTTACATGCATTTGATAAAATAAAGAAATAAAATAAAAAAAATCAGAAATTGGACCACTTCGGTTGCGAAAACAATGTTACTATGAACAATTTAATTCAAAAGTAGAATAGATACGTCGTCCAAGTATATTTTTTTTTGTTTTTTGCCTAATAATGGTCTAAGTGCCAACACGGATGTGCTCTAAATCAGGTAATGTAACAAACACACATTTTTAGCAAATTTGAACCAATTAGTTGGCGTCTTGGTACATTTTTCCTCCAAAACATGTCACCAGGAACCAGGACGGTATTTAGTACCGTGTTGTTGATTTGTTTGGCTCATAACACAGAAACTGTTGAAAGAATAATTGTTTCTAAATAGATTTTAAAATCCCCTTTTTAACTTTGGACACTGCAGCACATACCATTTTTTATATTTCTTATGGCGCATGGCCATTTTTTAAATATTGCCCTGATGGCAGTTAACTAGTTTTGAGCTATTCTACAATTTTGTCTAAAAGAACCAAATAAGATCGATCCCTTCCGTCCTTGATCCCCTCCCCTGTTGTAAGGCCGTTTTAAGTGTCGTAGTTATAAGTACCTTGAAGTTTCCTCAAACATTGGTGACACCATGCTTAAGTTATAAGTCCATGTCTTAAGGATGTTACTTAAGGAGCGACTATAAATACGACTATAGGAGCACTTGCGTAAAGAAAAAAATTTACGACATACACCCTAATACACAGCCACTATAATGTCTTTTACACTGTGGACTTATCTATTCCATTTTCCAATTAATTAAGTTATGATTTAAGAAGCTACATAATACAAACACTTAACTTACGTTGAATGGAATATTGAATCATTACCGGTGGATGAAGTTGTCGGGAGCTCGCACACTCTCACCTTCTCAGAATTTTCTACATTCTTAAAAAGACCTCGCCTACAGATTAAATCGTACTTTGCTTAAAATAATAGTGGATAAGACAATTATACTTGGTTTCTCACAGCAATTAATTAATTAATAAAACCTAATTTAGGTTTAGAGTTACCTTTGAACAGGAACATGCGTGCTGTCACATTACTAAAAGTCGTACAATTATAGTTTAAATTGCTCTAAAAACTAAGCATCCATAAAAAATATTTAGATTTGCTAACCGTAGAGAGAGAGAAACCAGAAAATCATAACAAACCCTTTTACAGAGATAATTTAGTTGCTTAATTAGAAATTTTACATTGACACGTGGATATAGTATATTTAATAACATGCACACGTATTAAAACATAATTAATATTAATTAACTAACCTTAAACTAACTTCCTTGTCCATCACAGTTTTCAATGTTTATGGTGGCTTAAACTTTATTTGTAAAAATCTGTTGTAAATGTTGAAATTTATCACATAAAATATATAGTTTTACATGAAACCATAGGTTCAGGCAACACTCGTATTGTTTGTTAGTATATTTAACCTAAAAATGACTGAAAATTTTTTTTACTATCAAATATAAATACACATCTCGTGTTACTTATCATCACTTCATTGTGATGATAAAAAAACTATAAGGGTAAATATTTATATTTCTTTAAGTTAATCAATCCTACAGTTCACAGGCATGCTAACGTAGCAGATACATGTGATACAAAGGTAGTAATGTTTCCAAAAGCTACAGAAATTTAGTTGTTGATAAAATTTTACTTAAATAATAATTATTACTTATGGGAGAAGAAAATGTTTGTGCCTTAGCCGACAAATGTATTCTGCTCTTGCATTAAAGTATGGGGCATCCAAGAACTAATGGAAAACTGTCTACCCGGGGTTTTCCATTAGTTTTTGGATGCCCCGTACTTTAGTGTAAGAGCAGAACACATTTATCCGCTATACGACAAACATTTCCTTTTCCATATTTAGTATGGAAACTCTCTCTTAAAATAACTACATCGTTATCGTCACAAAATCTAATTAGGTACTTGGTGGGTAAAAATTAAGGAAACTCAAGTATGACATAAACCCTATATGGGGTGTCAAACAAAGTTTGGAATAATGTTACTATTTTAAAAACGACCCAACTTAGTTTAACAAAATTGGGAGAGTGAACATAAGAACCATTTTGATGTTAGGGTACACATTTTTCTGGCCAAAGCTTTACAGAACGAGTGACAAAAATGGCAAACTTTTTTGTTTTAAGTGCAACATCCTGTATATTTTTACATATTTTGATATTGCACTTAAGCCAAAATCAGCAATAAGTATATGGTTAAATGGGTCTATCTCTCAAAGTAGTAGGTTTACGAGTACATACATATGTTCTAAAATTATTTCTAAATTAAGTCGACAACAATTTATTATTTTTAATTGGTACCATTTTTGAAAATAAAATGGTTCATTTAAGTGAACGAGAAAAGATTCCATTTTTAATTATACTTGGATTAGGTGTTTGTCAAAGAACACAGGAAAAAGTAGGTATATCGTTTGTTTAACGAAGTCTGTCCCAACCATCCTTCCATAACTTAGTACTGGTTTTAACAAGTTTACTCAGACCAAAACTTGATTTTTAACACTCGCTGTGCGTTTTGCTAACCAGGTTGGCAATATCAAGAGATAGGAGATGATTAAAATTATTATAATTATTTCCACTTGATACCAACATGATTAGTGAAACGTTCCCACGCATATTCTATAATCTCAACATACCTGTGTATGCGTGTGTAATGTAAGCACAATTAAATATTTCATAAAACCGGCAACCTAAAGCTGCATCGAGACGACATGGTCAACGTCAGCCAACGTTGGTGAATGCATTGGCGACCAAATTTCAGCAAAAGTTGGGCATGTGTGTGACCATTTGCACATTTGCATGTCCACATGGTTGGTCTTGTTTGTCAGACTTTAAAAATAAAGAAGTACGGCCAATGTATAGCGAATAGCTACCAACATTTATTAAATTAAAAATATATGGGGAGCAAAGGATAAAGAATGTGATACGGTGGTTGCAAGTGCTTGTGTAATTCTTTCTTGTGCACCATTGTTATTGGCAATAAAAGAAAAATCTAAAAATAACATGTTCGAACTTCCCAATCGTTTAGATGTAAAAACAAACGTGATCGCATGTCAAGGCCAACGTTGGTAGAATTCTTTGATGTGTGCGGAAAACCGCCTTCACAGCGAATGTTTTCCAATGCCAACATTGGCGATTAATTGGCGTTAAGTGGCCATGTTTATTTCGTGCACAAGGCATGGCCGACCACCCAATGCCCAGCATAGGCTGACATTGACAATGTCGTCTGGATGCGGCTTAAGGAGCAGTCCTTAAATTGGATGATCTAAAGTAGCAACTGGTGATGATAAAACCTAGAGCATTTTAATTGCCATCTCAGAAAAACCTAGAAGGTCAACACGACTTTTTTGTGTTTTATCAACACGACTTTTTGTGCCATCTGGTACAAGGACTCGGTGGTGATAATGAATTCAACAAAGAGTCTGACTTCTGAAAAGATCTAATTCATAGATGCAATATTGACCCTTAATTTGCCAAATATGTGCGTTTATTGCTGAATGCATTTCCCTACTGACTGAACTGGTATAGGTACTGATTGTCAAATAATTCGTGTTAGATGAATTACCCAAAGGCCCCAAAAATAAATATTTGGCAGGTTATAACGTGATTCGCCCGCTTTCCACTGAAATTAAAATAATTTCAACTGAAATCATACTTAGATTCGCTTTAACAAGTTTTATCAGACTTAAATGCTTTCCATCTGTTTTCAACCAGATGGTGGTTCAGCAAAGTTTGGTGCGCAGGTTTGGCAGTACTTAAACGAGACATTACCGAATCAGTGAATTGGGCGACGAGGCTTGATTATTGCTTGACCAGCACTTTCATAAACATATCTTAATACCAGCTCTCGAGTTTCTTGTCATTACTTTTAATAGACCTTTTTTCTTAAACTGGTTATTAACTTTTAAAAATAGTTTTTTGGATATTCATCGAGTTCGCTAGGATAATATTTCGAATGCAAATTTCATTCTTACTTATTTTAATAACTCGTCATTAAATATATTTATGCCAGTCCAACATCTGTTGGTGTTCGAGTATTTTGACACGTAGACCTGTTAAACCCTATATAGTTGATTTCGTCCTAAAGAGCTTTATCGAGATCCCTAAAAATATGCAGGGTATTTTACTGAAAGCAAAGTAGTGGATCGTGTATCGGCAAAGCGCATAAATGGACAAAACACTAATACAACTTACTTTGCTGACAGTAAACACTGAATATTATATTTTCTATTTTGCCTTTGTTTTAAACAGTTATTAAAGATTGTATGTTCCGTTTTACTGTTAGGTTTAGTTTTTTGGTAGTGCCAAATGTATTATTGCATTTATGGCCTGCTTAGAGACTACTACACTTTAGGAGCTACATATTATGTAGCCACTACCAAAAAACTAAACCTAGGCACATTTTTAATAACTAAAATAGTTCAACTTTTTGTTCTTTTTAAGGTATTTTGTGACACCCACTTGAGATTATAAAAAAACTATTAGTCATCAAGGTAAAATTAAACATACATACATGAAACATAAACAGAACAAACATTTCCTACTTTTAGCTGAATTATGTAAAGTCCTAGATTTAGCTAAGTATAAGTAAATAGTAGGACTTTGAAAAGACGAAACTTTATTTTGTTATTAATGGCTTTTAAAAGATTTTAAAATAAATCTTTATTGTCCCTGGTTTCAACAACACCATGAATACGTTTTTAGTGGTGTTTTTCATATTCAGTGCATTTTTTGCAAACTCAAGTAGTGTGTTATCAACACCAAAAAATGATTTAGTGTTGCAATCTAACGACCCATTACCGGCTTTCGTAAAAAAATTTATGGATACTAAAATAAATATTTTATTTAATGGAAATATATACGATCCCATTCTAAATAGCGTTCTTAAACTGAAGAAAATCGTGAGACTTTTAATTACCCAATCAACCAACATAAGATATTGGACAAATATTGTCTTTATTGAAGAAGATTCTATTACACTTGAATCTACTCTGAATAATATGAAAAGAAATAACTACTGGCAAGGCAAGAGAAACGTTTTAGTTTATTTTAAAAAATCTTTAGGTTCAGAAGATATTAGAAAAGCATTTTCTGTACTGTGGCGATTTAATATTGTCAATTCCGCTTTTATAGCTAATCGAACGATTTACACGTGGTATCCATTTAGAAAAGAAAGCAAGTGTGGACAAAAGGTATTACCAAATTGTATTTAATTTAGGATGTATGCTAGGGACGTTAATAAAATAATGTTTCAGCTAAAAATAAGATTACTTCCTTTCTATGCCTTTTTTAATATATCCAAAACGCGGAAATATTTATAGGCGATCAAGACAACTTTATATAAATTAAACAATAAAAAAACCTACAGTAAAATACAAGAACTCTGTTATTCGGATTTCGATCTTGTTGGGTCTCATCGGCACTGACTGTAAGTTTATTGATATTTAAGTTATAAATAAAGTTATTTTTAAGCAACCTAAAAAAAGAAAAAATAAGAAATTATCTCTGAAGTTAACAAAGAAAAATTTATGCACAAACAATTTAATCACGGATAAAATAGGGCGCGCATTGAATCGACTCGGCTCGGCACGGCAAGGCTCAATCGAAAGGATTGGTATACATTTATATGTATATGAAGAGGAGGGCATTGAATCGGTTCCGTCCGCTCAGAACGACCGGGCATGCCTCAGCCAAATCGCAATATTCTTGGGAGTGCAAAAATGCCGAAAGGTCCTACTGCCACAAGAGTCTAGGGGATGGGTGAAACTTTATTACCCGGGCTTGCGCATGCGCAGAGGAAGGAACAATAGTGAATTTTTTCGCACCGATCCCTCTTCGCCTGCGAGGAAAGAGACTGGCCAGGGCCCCTAACCAGGTGCTAACCCTGTTCCGACCTTAGGGTGCCCTCCGATCCACCGTTCGCTAGATTTTCTGAACAACAAACAAAACATAATTTTTAGGTTAAGGTAACTAGACACGATTAATTTTTTTCTCGGGACCTTTAAAAAAAGACAAAACAAAATTTGTATCGAGGAAGGAGTGCTAACCCGTTTCCAATACACCTTTTAGAGCCGATTTCCTAATTTTTTATAATATTTTAAATGCCAAAATTAAAAAAAAAGATGCAGCCGAGCACGGATTCGAACCAACACGTCGACGGTCAATAAGCGGACTCTTCACCACTGGACTACGTGACTGATGCTAGAAAATCGGTAAACTTATTAACAAGTGGATCATTTATAAATTTTTGAGGTATTTACGCATGCGGAAGCCCGGGTAATAAAGTTTCACCCATCCCCTAGACTCTTTACTACTGCCTGCGACCTGCGACTATGTCTAGTATTGAGACGCAGTTGGAAGAGGTAGGTGTGCAATAGCAATAGCGGACGAAGTTTTGGTAGAAAATGTTCGTTTTTATGTACGACCCGAAGAATAGGTTTTATCACGACAATTACGATATTACAATAGTTACAGCGGTTTTGAAGAACCGATAGCCGAAGGAAACGTATCGAGCCAAGTCAATTCACTGCTCGCCCTGCTTTAAACTAATTAGACATTTGTGATGTGACAGCACTCGTGTTAATGTCATTGCCAAATATGACTCTAAACGTCAATTAAATTTACTACTTGATTAAAATTTTTGTGTAACCGGCAGTTAGTAATCGATTTACAATATTTTACTTTACTGGTTGGTATGTTAAAGCAATAATAAATCTGTACATACATATATGTATATGAGAAAATTAAATTAAATCAAAGAAATAGCCATTGGGATAAGGTTTCTTATGCCAAACAGATCACTGTTGATAAATTATTGTTTTTATATCAATTTTTATTAATTTATTTATGACATAATTCTTTGTGCTGCCCCATATATTTAGTTCTGCCCGTGTGAATAGTGTATATGTTAAAGCCCTCACAGACATCGTTCTTTTATGGCAGGATTGCCCGACGGGCAAAACGGTTACGGGTAAACACGAAGAACGCGTAGCTCCACACACTGCTCGTTTTATTCAGTTTTTCTCAAATGCCCACGCCATTAATATGAATACAACACTGGCATTGGCGGCGCGGTGGCTTTAGTCATAAAGGCGAAAGGTGCCAAGAGAAAACGTTTGAAATAGACAAAAGAGTGGTTACTAAAAACAAAGCAATTCTCCCACGTTAATTTGTTGAAGTAATTGCGTTTGTAATCAGGAGAATTGATTTAATTATCCAAGGATTGATAAAGAAACTTATCGAGAATTGCTTAATGTCGGCCTTATTTTTTATCTCTTTCAATTCAATTAAAATTTGTTTACTGCATTTCCGTAAATCATACATATTGGTAGGTGATATGCCTATCAAAACCCGAACGACACTGAAAAATCTCGTAGTGATTGCCCGCTGCATATCACATACGGGCCGACATGCACGATCACGGGACAGACAGACGGGAAAAATCAGGCTCCGACAGATTTTCTGGAACGCCGGCAATGGCGGCGGGTTTTCGCCACACACCTACCGTTTTGCCCGAACAATTTAAGATAGAGGTAATATAACTTTTCTCGAGCCCTGTATAATATAACCTAAATTTTCTAGTGGCAATATTAGTTTTAAGCAAAGCAAAACTTTTTATGGGGGATGCATTTTTTCGGTTAAATTGAAAATTAAAAAGCTTTCCATATCGAGTGTGGAAACGCAGGACGTCGTATCTAACAAAATTGCAGAAAATGTTTTTTTTTAATTTTTTGTTTCAAAGCAGGTCAAGACATCTATTGATTAAAGAAATAAGTGAAGAAAAATTCTTGTAAAAGTAAAATAAAAGAAAACAGTAACTCATAACTTTTTGGCGCCAAATGCGTGATGCATAACTCGAAACTATTTAGTTTTGTGTATAGGGGCATGGTGTGCAGAGGTGGGTGTTAAATTTTTTTTTAGAAAAGATAAGTATATCTAGTATTAATAGGAAATGTCGTATCTTGCTATGTATGTATCTTTCTTATTTATTTTAAACTTATATGAGAATACTTACTCAGGAAAAAGGATAAAATTATGTTTCTTTTCTAGGTTTAAAATGACAACGGTTTTTCGCCACACACCTACCGTTTTGCCCGAACAATTTTGGACGTCGGGCAATCCTGCCAAAAACTAACGATGTCTGTGGGGGCCTTTAATATTATATATAGTTTCTGCCCAGATTTGGTTAATATGGAAAACTTTTTTAATATTATCATTGTATCAAAAAAATTGTGTTCTTTGTAAAAAGTTTTGGTAGCCCTAAAAATAATATTGTTAAGAAATGTCAGTTATATTATATAGGGTGAGACAAAAATTTAAAATACCTCAAGACCCTGTCATATATTTTCACGAAAAAAAAATATTCTTAAAAAATCTTTTGTTTCGACTAAAACTAATCTTGCTGCTCAAAAATTCAAGCTTTATTACACAATGTGTATATATTATGTGTGACTTTTTTTTTAAAAGCATATTCATGACAATAATATCTTTATTTATAAGAACAAAGAATTTTATTATAAAGGCAATTAAAAAAAAAAATATTAGGCCTCTACAGAACCACGAATGAATAAGAAAGAAAATAAAATATTAATTGAATCTAATACCTTTTGGTTTTGAAATTAAAAGTCTCTTAGATGTTTTGTCACCCTGTACGTTATGACAAATACAAATTTTTTGTAGTGAAAAATCAATTTTGCGTTTCTGTTATTCTCTGTTATTCGCTAGTTTAACAAGATACATGAGATTAAAAAAAATCTACAAGATATAAGTAAAATAACTGTTTCTCGAACCCTGTATAATATAACCTAAATTCTTTAGTGCCAATATTATTTTAAGGCCAAGTAAAACTTGAGGGATGCAATTTTGATTAAAACTGAAAATAAAAAAGTTTTCCATAATGTTAACCAAATCTGGGCAGGCACTGTATCAGTGTAATTATATATATATATATATATATATATATATATATATATATATATATATATATATATATATATATATATATATATATATATACAGGGTGGTGCAACCAAGATGGGGTGGACGATTGTGAGTAAACGGTGAGGAATTTCGAAAAAATTTGTTTTGGATATTATCGATAGTCAGACACGCTATGTTTTAAAATTATTGCCATAATACTGGGTGGTCCAACTCGTGGCGAACCAAACTTGTATTTTTTTAAATGGGACACCCGGTATATTATTGTTCCAATTGATTCTCCTGTTCGTTACGATCATTTTGATATAGGGTTTATTGGGTCTAAAACTTATAGTAAGGGAATGGGAGGCGATTAAAGTTGAAAAAATGCTCACAGTTCGGCCATTTTTTAAAGAAATTTGAAACAGGTATGGAAAAACCAAATATTCCATAAAACGTTACATATCCTTGAATACATTAATAACTTGCAATTTGTTTAAAATTATTCACTGTTATACAGGGTGGTCAAGTTTTGCAACTACGCCCTGGACTCATTTTTTTTAAATGGAACACCCTGTATATTTTATTTTCATGTTAAAGATAACATTACTAGCTTTCAAAAAATACCATACATGATGCCTTTCTGACCAACAGTTTTTTAGTAAACCAGCCGTGAAAGCAAAGTTTCTTCATTCTAATACGATTATACTGAATTTACGTTGTTTATTATTGAAATGAAACAAAAGATTGACGAACTTGTCAAAGCTACTGCCGCATAATCCATTATTTACAAGTTAAGTGTAGGTGGCCCAATAATTATGAGGTAAGAAAACTGAGACCCGAAACCTTTACATGCTTTTTAGAGAAATTTCAAAAAACAGAAAATATTGTTTTTAGGAAATGTAAAGTAATTAATAAACAAAGATAATCAGTTATCAGTATTATTAATAGTGTAAGGAAATTAATTAAGCAAAAACAGAACATCTTTTAAAATTATTTAGGTATGTACTTACTTGTTTAAATTAAATTAGGTTTACAAGTAAGTACATACCTAAATAATTTTAAAAGATGTTCTGTTTTTGCTTAATTAATTTTCTTACACTATTAATAATACTGATAACTGATTATCTTTGTTTATTAATTACTTTACATTTCCTAAAAACAATATTTTCTGTTTTTTGAAATTTCTCTAAAAAGCGTGTAAAGGTTTCGGGTCTCAGTTTTCTTACCTCACCTACGCTTAACTTGTAAATAATGGATTATGCGGCAGTAGCTTTGACAATATTTTGTTTCATTTATAATAGTGTCATGGCCTCCTAATATTAAATATTTAATAATAAACAAAACAACGTAAATTCAGTATAATCGTATTAGAATGAAGAAACTTTGCTTTCACGGCTAGTTTACTAAAAAACTGCTGGTCAGAAAGGCATCATGTATGGTAATTTTTGAAAGCTAGTAATGTTATCTTTAACATGAAAATAAAATATACAGGGTGTTCCATTTAAAAAAAATGAGTCCAGGGCGTATTTGCAAAACTTGACCACCCTGTATAACAGTGAATAATTTTAAACAAATTGCAAGTGATTAATGTATTCAAGGATATGTAACGTTTTATGGAATATTTGGTTTTTCCATACCTGTTTCAAATTTCTTTAAAAAATGGCCGAACTGTGAGCATTTTTTCAACTTTAACCCCCTCCCATTCCCTTACTATAAGTTTTAGACCCAATAAACCCTATATCAAAATGATCGTAACGAACAGGAGAATCAATTGGAACAATAATATACCGGGTGTCCCATTTAAAAAAATACAAGTTTGGTTCGCCACGACTTTTTCGGACCACCCTGTATTATTGCAATAATTTTAAAACATAGCGTGTCTGACTATCGATAATATCCAAAAAAATTTTTTTCCAAATTCCTCACCGTTTACTCACAATCGTCCACCCCATCTTGGTTGCACCACCCTGTATATATATCTATATATATATATATATATATATATATATATATATATATATATATATATATATATATATATATATATATATATATATATATATATAATATATAATATATATATATATATATATATATATATATATATATATATATATATATATATATATATATATATATATACTTTGAAAACCATATCAATAGAATCATATGTTTATGCTTGTTTGGAGTAGAAATTACAAGTTTCAAAAATCCGATATACAGGGTGTTGAATTTAAAAAAAACTAAAAACTAATTTTATTTTAAGAACGGACCTAGATTTTAGAACTTTTGCATATGGCATTTTAAACCCACAAATTGTACAAAATATTCTTAACCATTATGAATTTTTGATTTCAAGTGCTTACAGAAATATTACAAAAATAAATTTTAGGCAAAACTTATAAAACACCCTGTATCTCGGTAAAGGTTAGAGATTGGACTACTAAATGTGGGTGATTTAGAACCCCCAAGGTGGTCTCTATCTTATGGTATCGTATGTACATTTAGATCCGCGTCACCCTGTATATATATATATATATATATATATATATATATATATATATATATATATATATATATATATACATATATATACAGTGACCGGCAAAAAGTTCGCAACATATGGGAAAAATTTTTATTAGGTGAGTATTGGAAAAACTTTTCCGGGGGATCGGTTCTGCATGTCCGATAACCTAAAAATCGATTTTGACATACGTCACGTGACCACTGGTATAGCGTCAAATTAAAAAAAAAATTGTTAATTTACAAAAAGTGAGGTTAGTTGACGAGATATCAAAAAAAGGTATTTGAAAAAATTGCTTAGAATTAAATTCTAGGTCCTTGTGCAAAATTTTAAGATTTTATTTAAAAAAATTGGAAAACTCAATTTTTTTTAAATATTTTTTTATCGATTTACAAATTTCCAGTTTTTTTCGTTTAGATAGCTTGGCTAATGTAAAGCCCATGTATCTGGATGAAAATAAACGAATGTAGTAGTTTTTTCTACAATTGACAGGACAAAATTAAAAAAAACATGGTTTCGCCGGACGCTAGCTGTTGCAATGATTTGTATCTAGCAGCAGTGTCAAAATTTTAGAGACATTTCAATGAGATTACATTGAGAAAACCTTAATCGTCTTAAATATATCTGAAGTTCGACTTTTTGTAAAGTTAAGGGGAGTAAAATAGATAATAAACAAAAAATTACCTGTTTATTTAATCGAAATTTCATAAACGAAAACCAATGTAAGAAAAACTTAAAAGTAGTCAAATTCTGTACTAACAACATAAAAAATCATTGTTTTTCCTTGGGTGCACAAAATTTAAAACTCAGTATGACCACCATTTCTCTCCATACATTCTATTGTTCTCGAGCGCAACTCTCGATTAACATTTCGGAGCATTTTACGATTTATTTGCAATACACAATTTCTAATGACATTCTCTAAATTTTGTATATTCCTAAAGGGTCGATGTTTGTACACAGAGTTCTTTAGGTATCCCCACATAAAGAAATCTAACGGAGTCAGATCTGGTGATCTCGCGGGCCACGGATTTTCAGAAAACCGTCCTATCCACTGGTTTCCAAATTCTTGATCCAGCCATCTCTTCACCTCATTTGTGGAATGAATGCTAGCTCCGTCTTGTTGAAAGTATAAATTTCTTCTTTCGGCTAATGACAAATTGTCTAAAAAGTCAGATATCTCAGTTTGTAGAAATTCTAAATATCGTTCTGAATTTAAATTGTCTCTAAAGAAAAAAGGTCCCACTATTCTGAGGTTCAAAATTCCGCACCACACATTAACCTTAAAACTATATTGGTCTTTACTCTGAATTACAAAGTCTGGGTTTTCGGTGGCCCACCATCTACAGTTTTGTGAACTGACGGTTCCGTTAGAGGTAAATGTAGCTTCATCCGAGAAAAGAACGTTCTTTGGGAAATTAAAATCTTCCTCAATCATACCCTGGAACCAGGCACAAAAATCGAAGCGGGCGTCATAATCCCTATCTTTTAATACTTGTACAAATTTAGGTTTGTACGGATGAAATTTGTTTCTTTTTAATATCCTCCGCACAGATCTTTCGTGAATGTTAGTGATCTCCGATATTTGACTAACTGCTAATTGGGGTGTTTCTGTGATCGACAAACACACATCCAGAGAACCTTCGTCACCTGTTACCGGTTTTTCATGGGAAACTTTATACTGATTTTCTACCGATCCCGTTTCTTTAAATTTATTGACTAGACGAGATACTGTGGAATAATGGAGGGATTTATCGGGGTGCCTCTCATTAAAAATTGCTGCTGTTTCTCTATGGCTTTTGTAATTATCTCCAGAAATTAAAATAATTTCTATCTTTTCCTGAAGAAGTAGTGTGGGTGCCATTTTAAGGAATAAAATATTAATAAACTTATGTAAAATATCAAACTTAGTAAGATGCGAGACATAAACCAATGACATAGGTTGAAATCAAACAAATTATAATTTGTTTGACATTTTTCTGTTGTTTTTAACCTACTAGATTATTTGGTTGTTTTAATTTCAGAGCCTGCTTTGGTAGTTTTAAGTACAACTAAATAGACCTGGTTGTTAAATTTATGTGCGAAAAATCTTAATAAAATCTTGATACAGTCATTTCATTAGATTCAAACCATTGCAACAGCGAGCGTCCGGCGATCACCTATTTTTTCGATTTTGTCCTGTCAATTGTAGAATTGTAGATCTGACTCCGTTAGATTTTTTTATGTGGGGATACCTAAAGAACCCTGTGTACAAACATCGACCCTTTAGGAATATACAAAATTTAGAGAATGTCATTATAAATTGTGTATTGCAAATAAATCGTAAAATGCTCCGAAATGTTAATCGAGAGTTGCGCTCGAGAACAACAGTATGTATGGAGAGAAATGGTGGTCATACTGAGTTTTAAATTTTGTGCACCCAAGGAAAAACAATGATTTTTTGTGTTGTTAGTACAGAATTTGACTACTTTTAAGTTTTTCTTACATTGGTTTTCGTTTATAAAATTTCGATTAAATAAACAGGTAATTTTTTGTTTATTATCTATTTTAATCCCCTTAACTTTACAAAAAGTCGAACTTCAGATATATTTAAGACGATTAAGGTTTTCTCAATGTAATCTCATTGAAATGTCTCTAAAATTTTGACACTGCTGCTAGATACAAATCATTGCAACAGCAAGCGTCCGGCGAAACCCTGTTTTTTTTAATTTTGTCCTGTCAATTGTAGAAAAAACTACTACATTCGTTTATTTTCATCCAGATACATGGGCTTTACATTAGCCAAGCTATCTAAACGAAAAAAACTGGAAATTTGTAAATCGATAAAAAAATATTTAAAAAAAATTGAGTTTTCCAATTTTTTTAAATAAAATCTTAAAATTTTGCACAAGGACCTAAAATTTAATTCTAAGCAATTTTTTCAAATAACTTTTTTTGATATCTCGTCAACTAACCTCACTTTTTGTAAATTAACAATTTTTTTTTTAATTTGACGCTATACCAGTGGTCACGTGACGTATGTCAAAATCGATTTTTAGGTTATCGGACATGCAGAACCGATCCCCTGGGAAAGTTTTTCCGATACTCTCCTAATAAAAATTTTTCCCATATGTTGCGAACTTTTTGCCGGTCACTGTATATATATATATATATATATATATATATATATATATATATATATATATATATATATATATATATATATACAGGGTGACGCGGATCTAAATGTACATACGATACCATAAGATAGAGACCACCTTGGGGGTTCTAAATCACCCACATTTAGTAGTCCAATCTCTAACCTTTACCGAGATACAGGGTGTTTTATAAGTTTTGCCTAAAATTTATTTTTGTAATATTTCTGTAAGCACTTGAAATCAAAAATTCATAATGGTTAAGAATATTTTGTACAATTTGTGGGTTTAAAATGCCATATGCAAAAGTTCTAAAATCTAGGTCCGTACTTAAAATAAAATTAGTTTTTAGTTTTTTTTTAAATTCAACACCCTGTATATCGGATTTTGAAACTTGTAATTTCTACTCCAAACAAGCATAAACATATGATTCTATTGACATGGTTTTCAAAGTATATATATATATATATATATATATATATATATATATATATATATATATATATATATATATATATATTATATATTATATATATATATATATATATATATATATATATATATATATATATATATATATATATATATATATATATATATATATATATATATACAAGGGTGGTGCAACCAAGATGGGTGGACGATTGTGAGTAAACGGTGAGGAATTTGGAAAAAATTTTTTTTGGATATTATCGATAGTCAGACACGCTATGTTTTAAAATTATTGCAATAATACAGGGTGGTCCGAAAAACTCGTGGCGAACCAAACTTGTATTTTTTTAAATGGGACACCCGGTATATTATTGTTCCAATTGATTCTCCTGTTCGTTACGATCATTTTGATATAGGGTTTATTGGGTCTAAAACTTATAGTAAGGGAATGGGAGGGGGTTAAAGTTGAAAAAATGCTCACAGTTCGGCCATTTTTTAAAGAAATTTGAAACAGGTATGGAAAAACCAAATATTCCATAAAACGTTACATATCCTTGAATACATTAATCACTTGCAATTTGTTTAAAATTATTCACTGTTATACAGGGTGGTCAAGTTTTGCAAATACGCCCTGGACTCATTTTTTTTAAATGGAACACCCTGTATATTTTATTTTCATGTTAAAGATAACATTACTAGCTTTCAAAAATTACCATACATGATGCCTTTCTGACCAGCAGTTTTTTAGTAAACTAGCCGTGAAAGCAAAGTTTCTTCATTCTAATACGATTATACTGAATTTACGTTGTTTATTATTAAATATTTAATATTAGGAGGCCATGACACTATTATAAATGAAACAAAATATTGTCAAAGCTACTGCCGCATAATCCATTATTTACAAGTTAAGCGTAGGTGAGGTAAGAAAACTGAGACCCGAAACCTTTACATGCTTTTTAGAGAAATTTCAAAAAACAGAAAATATTGTTTTTAGGAAATGTAAAGTAATTAATAAACAAAGATAATCAGTTATCAGTATTATTAATAGTGTAAGAAAATTAATTAAGCAAAAACAGAACATCTTTTAAAATTATTTAGGTATGTACTTACTTGTAAACCTAATTTAATTTAAACAAGTAAGTACATACCTAAATAATTTTAAAAGATGTTCTGTTTTTGCTTAATTAATTTCCTTACACTATTAATAATACTGATAACTGATTATCTTTGTTTATTAATTACTTTACATTTCCTAAAAACAATATTTTCTGTTTTTTGAAATTTCTCTAAAAAGCATGTAAAGGTTTCGGGTCTCAGTTTTCTTACCTCATAATTATTGGGCCACCTACACTTAACTTGTAAATAATGGATTATGCGGCAGTAGCTTTGACAAGTTCGTCAATCTTTTGTTTCATTTCAATAATAAACAACGTAAATTCAGTATAATCGTATTAGAATGAAGAAACTTTGCTTTCACGGCTGGTTTACTAAAAAACTGTTGGTCAGAAAGGCATCATGTATGGTATTTTTTGAAAGCTAGTAATGTTATCTTTAACATGAAAATAAAATATACAGGGTGTTCCATTTAAAAAAAATGAGTCCAGGGCGTATTTGCAAAACTTGACCACCCTGTATAACAGTGAATAATTTTAAACAAATTGCAAGTGATTAATGTATTCAAGGATATGTAACGTTTTATGGAATATTTGGTTTTTCCATACCTGTTTCAAATTTCTTTAAAAAATGGCCGAACTGTGAGCATTTTTTCAACTTTAACCGCCTCCCATTCCCTTACTATAAGTTTTAGACCCAATAAACCCTATATCAAAATGATCGTAACGAATAGGAGAATCAATTGGAACAATAATATACCGGGTGTCCCATTTAAAAAAATACAAGTTTAGTTCGCCACGAGTTTTTCGGACCACCCAGTATTATGGCAATAATTTTGAAACATAGCGTGTCTGACTATCGATAATATCCAAAACAAATTTTTTCGAAATTCCTCACCGTTTACTCACAATCGTCCACCTCATCTTGGTTGCACCACCCTGTATATATATATATATATATATATATATATATATATATATATATATATATATATATATATATATATATATATATATATATATATATATATAATTACACTGATACAGTGCCTGCCCAGATTTGGTTAACATTATGGAAAAAAAAACTTGTAATTTCTACTCCAAACAAGCATAAACATATGATTCTATTGACATGGTTTTCAAAGTTGCCGCACTTACCACGAAGTCATAAAAAATAGGCGTTTTTAAGAAATCAATGAGAAAGTACATTTCAAATAAACAAAATCTGCTAAAAAATAGTTGGTAGCCTTAGAAAAGTGGCCATATTGACTAGAAATATTATGTACTACTTGTCGAATTAAAATGACATACGAAAGTGATAGAATCCAGGTCCTCACTTAAATAATAGGCCCATTTGTAATTTTCGAAATTTGACACCCTGTACATCAAATTTTGAAAAACAAATGCATTTGGAACGAGCATAAAAACTGAAATTATTGACATGATATTCAAAGTTGCCACACTTATTACTTTATCGTAGAAAATAGTACTTTTGAAAATCTACATTTAGGTAAATTGTTTTATTAACAGTATTAATGGTTAAAAACAATAAGGATTGAATTCAAAAAATTGGGAATAAATATTAATACCTAGAAGTGTGAAGAAGTCAATTGCGGTCATTTTGAAAATCTTCAAAAATAATTTATTTTATTGTTAAATTATGTGTTTTTGAGGAACAGTATGCCTTGTACTATGTATGATTATGTTTGTGTTATTTTAATTAATTGTTGTTGATTTAGGTTTATTTTAGGTTGTTCTAGGTATTAATATTTATTCCCAATTTTTCGAATTCAATCCTTATTGTTTTTAACCATTAATACTGTTAATAAAACAATTTACCTAAATGTAGATTTGCAAAAGTCCTATTTTCTACGATAAAGTAATAAGTGTGGCAACTTCGAACATCATGTCAATAATTTGAGTTTTTATGCTCGTTCCAAATGCATTTTTTTTCAAAATTTGATGTACAGGGTGTCAAATTTCGAAAATTACAAATGGGCCTATTATTTAAGTGAGGACCTGGATTCTATCACTTTCGTATGTCATTTTAATCCGACAAGTAGTACATAATATTTCTAGTCAATATGGACACTTTTCTAAGGCTACCAACTATTTTTTAGCAGATTTTGTTTATTTGAAATGTACTTTCTCATTGATTTCTTAAAAACGCCTATTTTTTATGACTTCGTGGTAAGTGCGGCAACTTTGAAAATCATGTCAATAGAATCATATGTTTATGCTTGTTTGGAGTAGAAATTACAAGTTTCAAAAATCCGATATACAGGGTGTTGAATTTAAAAAAAATTAAAAACTAATTTTATTTTAAGTACGGACCTGGATTTTAGAACTTTTGCATATGGCATTTTAAACCCACAAATTGTACAAAATATTCTTACCCATTATGAATTTTTTATTTCAAGTGCTTACAGAAATATTACAGAAATAAATTTTAGGCAAAACTTATAAAACACCCTGTATCTCGATAAAGGTTAGAGATTGGACTACTAAATGCTCATTTTTGAGCTTCCTTGTATTTAAAGAAAAATCTAAAATAGCCAATCGATGTACTTTTTCCTGCAGAATTCAAAAATGAAACCAAAAATTTATTTGAGCCAGAAACAAAAGAGTTACGCTATGGATAAGGTGTTTTCTAAATGGAACATAGCTTTTTTTATACGATTTTCGGAACGAGTGATTTTTTTTATGTCCGTTCTGATTAAAATATTTAATATTGTGACAGCTATTTTTATTAAATGTTTTATCCAGTATAATTTAACTTCAACCTGTTTGAAACATACATAAATTTGTCAAATTTTTTGACTTTGAAGGATTTCAAGGTGATTTTACCTTTATTACCTAGTGTATGTTTCAAACAGGTTGAAGTTAAATTATACTGGATAAAACATTAAAATTTAATAAAAATAACTGTCACAATATTAAATATTTTAATCAGAACGGACATAAAAAAAATCACTCGTTCCGAAAATCGTATAAAAAAAGCTATGTTCCATTTAAAAAACACCTTATCCATAGCGTAACTCTTTTGTTTCTGGTTCAAATAAATTTTTGTTTCATTTTTGAATTCTGCAGGAAAAAGTACATCGATCGGCTATTTTAGATTTTTCTTTAAATACAAGGAAGCTCAAAAATGAGCCCCTGTTCAGTCCTCGTTGGAAGACCCTGTACATATCTGTACCTAAAAGTTAAGTTCTCGATTTTTATTCCTTGCTAGCTTTATATAATATGAAGGTAACAAATCGGGATCACAATTCTCCAGTATCCGAGAAGTGAATATTTTCCTGGGGGGAGAGAACTAAGATTCTCGCATTCACGCGGTATGATACATTTCTCTTGTAAAAAAGTTCCGAAAGAATATTTTTATGTTTGGAAGAAGTAAATTGTCAGTTTAAAGTTCAAGAGTACACACATCTTATGAGAATCAAATAATTATTTTTCTAGATACGATTATTCTCATAGCAGAAACTGTGGTCCTGTGGCCCTTGGTTAAATGCGAACATACAAATGCCAAAGTGACGGTTCGTACAACACATTTGTATAGCATAAACTTGCGAACTTCTAAACATTTATGAGCATAAAGATTGAATTGCAAGTGTAAATATCCTAAAAAAAATAGAATCCTTAAGCAATAATAGAGGTGCTGAGAAACCCTCATTTTAGCCGGCAAAAAGCACAATACTACAACATAGTAAGGATTTCTTTATTAACGATAATAGAGTGATTTGGGACTCTGTTATCATTGAAACCTAGTGGTAAATTCTTTAGTATGGTAACGAGCTGCGTTATTTTTGGGGTAATAAATAAGGATATCTTTGTTGTTATTTGTCATTGCGATGTTGTCAAAAACTCAATAATGCTAATAAAATTCAAAACACTAAAAACTAGTATCATAAACATTGCTAACATAAATGGCAAAACTAAATGATTTTATTTCACAAATAATTAAAAATGAAATACGTACAAAACCAGTCCTTTGCGATTCACCAATTCGCATGTTCACTATTTTATTATGATTATGGGTTGTCATTTTAAAACTGCGCATGTCCAGAACAATGATATCCATTAACCACGGGCTTAAATAAGTGTTTCAAAATCCTGAATAATAAAATAGAATGTCTTTAAGGTGTTAGTAATAATGAGCAACATAATGGCTAGGAAATGGTTAACGATTGGTTGAGTTTTCATTTTAGCCTTTGTTTACGATTTGATAAAGTTATTGATAAGGATTCTTTATTCTGGGCATACGCATCATTAAAACAAATAAAGTAATTATTTCCTTATTAGCGATCTAGATGTGTTATTTACAGGGAACTAGGGAAGACAGTTTTACGCAAAGGCTTCTATAGGAATAAGTTTTGGGGAGGGGATGACGATGGCCCTTAAGTAAAGTATCTCTTGTTTAAAAAATGTAACGCACACAAACGAACCTATTAAAGTATGAATAGTTTTTATAGTTAACCTCAGAAATTCCTGCAATGAAAAGGTAAATGTAAAATAAATTTCGTTTTCAACACTTTTTTTTATCTTCTGACAGCCCACGAAGACCGAAGTCTAAGTACTATGTACCGTGGGTGTACTGGGGAATCGACTCACACATCCAGAGCTGGAAACATCCGCAGGGATTTCACCAGCCCTTTAAGAGGATGTGTGGGGTGGTGCCACCTCGGTCGAGGAAGAATTCCTCTACCACCTTCCAATAACAATCACAAAATACCCATTGTCGAAGCGGGATTCGAACCCGCGCCTCTCGGTTGTAAAGCTGGCACCTTACCAACTCGGCTACCGGAGACCCGGTTTCTCTCGTATGAGTCTAGGGTGATGGTCGTAGAAGGGAATTTTACTCCTCATCCTTAAAGACGTCTTTGATTTTATGATGTTTTTTATTTATCTTAATTATAATTGTGATGTTGCCACAAATGAATTAATTTAATAATTTTATATGATTTTTACAAGACTGAAACAAAAATACTGCAACAGAGTATTAAGAATAGATATTTATTTAAAAATTTTCTGTACAGCAACGGATTGAAACTGTGGGTGATTTTAACTTTATAAACAATTTAAAAAACAATAATTGTGTACTAGTTTGCACTATACAGGAAAATATAGGCGTTTTAAAAATTTAGCAATTAGAAAATGGAAATAAAGAATCAAAAATTTAGGATTATTTGTTTACTAATTCCTTTATTTTAAAACTATTGCTTATTTTAACAAGTTGAGTAACAGTTCACCGACTAAAATGGGAGTTCCAAAATCTTTCTATTTATTTGAGATCGATACGATTGAGTATGTATACATGGTAGGTGGTATAGGATTGGTAGGTGGTAGAGGATCTTTTCCTCGACCGAGGAGGTACCACCCCGCGCAGCCACTTAAAGAGCTGGTGAAATCTCAGCATAATAATATGTTCCCAGCCCTGGGTGCGTGAGTCGGTTTTTCTTTTCCTTTCCTCTTCAGACTGTCATTCTTTCTCTTTTCTTTTGTGTTCCTTCTCTGTTCTAACTATCCACCTTTTCAAAAAAAAAACAAATATGGAAATGATGACGGCGCTTCCAGGGATAAAAAATTCCGGAGATAAACTACCCCTCCATTCGGATCTCCGGGCGAGGGGTGCTCATGGGGGCCCACCATCGAAGAATTCCAAGAGCATAATAACCTTTGCCAACATCTGCGGGCTTAATTCCAATTTGGACTCTGTCCACCACTATCTCCAATCATGCAAACCCCACATTCTTTTTCTGACCGAAACCCAAATCAGCTCCACATCCTCAACCAATCATCTCCTGTTTCCAGGCTATGAACTTCTGTCATCTTTTCGTCTTCATGGTGGGGTATGTGCCTACGTTCGCAGCAGCCTTTCTTGCACCAGACTCCCGAACCTGGAATCAGGCCAGCCCGATATTCTCTGGCTAAAACTCACCCTTAAATCCTCTACCAAATTTATCTGTTGCATCTATCGCTCCCCATCAGACAAATCCTACAATGAGTTCTTTGATTATCTCTCGGCAAAGATCGACCATCTCATCTCCGAATTTCCCTCCGCTGAAGTTGTCGTCCTAGGCGACTTCAACGTCCATAGCAAGGAATGGTTAGGATCCACAAAAACTGACCCACAAGGCAGAGCAGCAGAAAACTTCGCAATCAGCAACTCGCTCACCAATTTGATCAGAGAACCAACATACTTTCCCCGCGTTTCTACCCATAATGCAAATCCACTAGATCTTTTTCTCACCACCCATCCTGAGCCTTACTTAACATCTGTATGCGCTCCCATTGGTCGTTCAGATCATGGCCTCATTACCATCTCTTGTCCCATTCATCCCGAGTCCGCTGAACTCATGCCGGAACGCACGATCTGGCACTACAATTCTGCCGACTGGGATGGTCTTCGAAACTTCTTCTCTGCTTTCCCTTGGAACCCTGTCTGTTTTTCCACTCCCGATCCCTCCGAAATTTGCTCTCACATCACAGACATTATTCAAGCTGGTATTGAAGGTTTCATTCCACATACTCGCAAGAAACCGAAACTCCACCATCAAAAGCCATGGTTCTCCAAGGCCTGTGACAAAGCCAGGCTCAAAAAAGCCCAGTCTCACAAAAGGAATCTTCTAAATCCTACACCCGAAAATCGTCAAATTTTCACCGAGGCCAGAAATCAATACGACCAAACTCTCTTAGAGTCCAAAAATGCTTTTAACAACCGCATAAAAGATAAAGTGCTTTCCTGTTCCAACGGCGGCAAATCTTTCTGGTCACTTGCCAAAAACATTAGTCAGAACCTCTGTAGAAGCACTTTTCCTCCCCTGACCTCTGACAACGAAGTTATCTCCACCTCTGAAGGGAAAGCAGAACTATTCGCCAAACAATTCGCTGCCAATTCCACTCTGATCCCTCCCCCAATCTCGCTCTTACAACCGCTAAGTCTGTACCCCACCGAATTCCCGAGATAATACTTAAGGTCAAACAAGTTCAAAAAATTATTCTATCCCTTGACACCAAAAAGTCCTCTGGTCTGGATGGCATACCAGCAGTTGTTCTAAAAAATGCGCTTCAGAACTTGCACCCATCTTAACTCGTCTTTTTCAGATCTCTTATGACAAGGGTATCTTCCCAGATAGCTGGAAGACTGCTCGTGTGCAGCCTGTCCCGAAGAAAGGTTCCAAGTCCCTTCCATCCAATTATAGACCTATCTCCCTTCTCTCCGTTGTCAGCAAAGTTATGTAAAAAAGTTGCTCTCGATATTTCCAAGGCCTTTGACCAAGTATGGCATGCCGCACTCCTCAACCAACTACCTTCTTACGGTCTTCCTACCAAACTATGTGCCCGGATCGGCAGCTTCCTCTCTAATCGGCGCATATCTGTTGTGGTTGACGGTCACTCATCTAACTTCCATCCTATCAATGCTGGTGTCCCCCAAGGTTCAGTCCTGGCGCCAACCCTATTTCTCCTTCACATTAATGACCTACTCTCTTCAACTACCAATCCCATCCACAGTTATGCTGACGATAGTACTCTTCACTCCAATATTCATTTTTCCAGACAGGTTTCAAACCAGGAGTTGGATAATAGACGCAGATCTATGTACCTATCCCTTTCCCAAGATCTTCAATTAATCTTAGACTGGGGTGCCAACAATCTTGTCCAGTTCAACGCCTCCAAAACCCAGTCTTGCTCCCTCTCGCGCAAAAAATCTGGCAACGCTTACCTCATCCACATGAATGGCCAAGCCCTACAAAACAACGAAACATTCGATCTCGTTGGTGTCGCTTTCGAACATGATCTCAGCTGGCACAAACACATTACTTCAGTAGCCACATCGGCAGCTAAAAAGCTTGGTTTTCTCTTTCGAGCCAGAAAATACTACTCCCCTTCCAACTTATACACTCTCTATGTTTCCCAAATAAGACCTAACCTAGAGTACTGCTCCCACATCTGGGGAGCGGCATCACCTTCGACACTTAAGATCCTTGATTCTATCCAAAAGCGAGCCATTCGACTTATCAATGACCCAGCCCTCACGAGAAAACTCCCTTCTCTCGCTCATCGCCGCGCTGTAGGGGATTTATCCCTTTTCTACCGCTACTTCCACGGATTTTGCTCTGAAGAACTAGCCGGTATTATTCCCCCCTTGAATGTCCCTAACAGAACAACAAGAGGCGCGTTACGTATGCATCCCTTTACTGTCCAGCTACAAAAGCCTAGAACAGACCACTTCTCCCGCCCATTTATACCTAGGGTCTCCAGATTATGGAACAAATTGCCTGCAGATGTTTTCCCTTCCCGTCCCAACCTCCAATCCTTCAAATCCCGTGTCAATAGACTACATTTCCCTTCTCTTCAGACACCCACGGTACGTTAGTACTTAGGCTTGAAGTCTACGTGTGATGTCTTAGATATAAAAAAAAGTACATATGCTTTTATGGAAACATACATACGTGTTGTTTACGACTGGATACAAATTCGTAGAGTTTAATAAAATAACGGATATTTTTAAACGGATACTCTTTAATATTAGCATAAAGCATTTTAATATAACGTTATTTGTTGAAGATTGTTCCAGTTGTTGTTTCTTCCCATTCAACTGATCCCTTCAGTGAAAAAATCCCTACGAAGTTTCATGGCTGTAATATTAAAACAATGTGGTTAAAAACTCCCGTTATGGCTCAGGATCCTTTTACATCAAAAAATGGAGGAGTTTTAACTTCAATGCTTCAGCTGGTATCATTGGGTTTGAACATAAAATTTGAATACATGCGAAATAATGCAAACACTGTAAGGAATGCTTTCAGGTACCGTTTATTAACTAATTTATTACTTGTATTACTAAGTTATTCGTAGTACTGAAATTATCTCGACCGAAGTTACGATAGCAGTAGTTACCAAGGTCCAGGCGCGGCTCATCCATAAGGTCATTTGGTCAATGTCCCACATAAATTTATTTTCAATGATCTACTTAATAATTTATTTTTTTAAACCAAACTTTTCATTCAAAAAAGTGCAAGTTCCGTGAGAAAACTCCCCAAGAAAGAATCAAGCCAAGCCATCGTCGAAAGATATTCAAGCTAGCTCCGGGCTCGGTCGTATTTTAAACTGACCTGAGGTTTATATGCATTTTGTATTAAATCTAAGAGAGAAATATACATACGCACTTTAGGAAATTAAAAAGGAACAAAATTTGTCGATGGCCCACCAATAATACCGCTGTCGGCGCGCGCGGGGCCGTCGACGCTGCCGAAGCCGGTCCCGGGCCAATACACTCAAACCGCCTCTTTCAGAACATTTGGGTTGGACAAAGAAAAACTAATTACAATTACCTAATATGCGCATTGTATTTGCACTATATTTATTAAAGAAACCGGTGTTTCGGCTAGCTTTCCTATTTTATTGTGTAATATCAATATGTCTTTGAATGTTACTTGATATTTGATATTCAGTCACAGCAAAAATGCAGTTTTAGTACCTGTAGCATAGTCGAATTAAATAAGAAACGGATAAACTGTAGAAAGGATGAAAGGAATTGGAGAATGGAGGTGAGCGCTGCGTGGCAAGATAAACACGCGATCAGGCTTATCTATAGCAATTGGCTGAATTTGAAGAGAGAATGTACAGGGAAAGGTTGAAACGTAAAAGGAAACCACTCCATAGATCCTTTGAAGAAAAGAGAACGGGCTACCACAAGAAAAGATGCTTTTAGGTGATCGCTACGGCCTACGTATCAATTTTGATCGATTCGTGTGCGCTTCGATTGGGCCCAGGGGCCATATCGGGCCCAAAATATGACAACGCCATTCTGTCGGATTCCCTGGAAAATTTCCTATGCGATATGAGTGAGACATCCTTAAATAAACATCCCCCTTTGAAATGTTTAGGGGCACCGGCCTTTTTCCAACACCCTGGATATATATATATATATATATATATATATATATATATATATATATATATATATATATATATATATATATATATATATATATATATATATACAGCGTGTATTCGGAAGTTCTTACCATATGGTAAAAATTTTTATTATTGATTTTATGACAAAAAGTGCCTCTTTATAAAAAGTTCTGCATCATGAGAAAATAGCATCGTCATTCCAAAATTTGATCTTTGACATACAGGATGGCTCAGAAATGTAAAAGTCCCAATCCACGTGAAGCTAAAAAGACACAAAATCGTTATTTAAAGGTAAGCTGCCACTGTAACTGTACTAGAGTTAACTTTTTGTATGTTAGTGAATTAGGTTTGGAACATACAGGCGTCCCAAAAATAAAATTATTATCAACTTTACAAAAAAAGTGTATCTTCATAAAAAGTTCTGCCTTGTAAAAAAAGAGCATGGTTATTTATAAACTTGATGTAGGACAATACAGGGTGGCTTAAACAGCTGAAAGATACAATTTAAATTTAAATTATTTTGCCACCTGTATGTCCTATATAAAATTTTTGAATAACCATGCTCTTTTTTCACAATGTAGAACTTTTTATGAAGATATACTTTTTGTAAAGGCGATAAAAAAAATTAATTTTATTTTTGGGACCTCCTGTATGTTCCAAACCTAATTTCCTAACATAAAAAAGTTAATTCTAGCACATTTGCAGTGGCAGTTTACCTTTAAATAACGATTTTGTGTCTTTTTAGCTTCACGTGTATTAGGACTTTTACATTTTGGAACCACCTTGTATGTACTAGATCAAATTTTTGAATGGAAATGCTATTTTCTCACGATGCAGAACTTTTTATAAAGAGGTACTTTTTTCCGTAAAATCAATAATAAATTTTTTTTCCATATGGTAAGAACTTCCGAAGACACGCTGTATATATATATATATATATATATATATATATATATATATATATATATATATATATATATATATATATATATATATATATAAGATATATATAATAAAGTCATGTTTGTATATGTATATACAAACCCCTCATCCGTCGTGATTCTGACAAAAATCCTTCGAAAACAAAAAAAAAACGGATTTCACCCCCCAGGGGGTGCGTTCCGGATCGGTTGTTAACCCTCTACCCTCTCCACAGCTCACTTTCGAATAATCGAAGAAGAAGAGCAGAGGACACCCGAGTCAAATGCTGAGCAATGCTAGAAATTAAGGGAAAAAATCCTCGAGTGAAAATTTGAAGTATTTTGATGGTTTTCGATGTCCAATAGACCTGATGGTGTGAAAGTGAAACGGATGTCGGATTCGGATCCAGCGACCTCGAAAACATATAGACATGGGATCTGGTCTAGTGGACATGATTTTTTTTTGTGGATCTGTGTTATTATTTAAACTTAGTCTGTAACAAACATCCGGTGAAGCTATAGTGTAGTGAAGCGCGTCATGTTATAAAGTATTAAATAAAAGTGGAAATTTGGCTAAAATCGTCTATCATTCATAAATCATTATGTGTATTTAAACTTCAACAAAGTTGAGTTGAGTACTCTGATGTTCTTACCTCAAATGTTATTGTGATAAATATAATATTTTAAATCTATATAATATTTTAAATATTTTGAAGTACGCAATATATTGCGGACAATGATTTATAGTCCAGTGCCAACATGATCTTACCGCACCGAGAGTTTCTCTTAATAAATTAACTTTCAAAATTACCCTAGCAGATAAGCAGCACAGCTTCTGGAGTAAATGACGTCATTTTTACAAGTAAATCTCCGTAAGAAAATTTCAGGTTCATTCTGCATTTTTTGGTACCGAAGCTTTCAGGGCGTGGTCCAAAACTAGACGTCGCGACACCACAGGAGTGACGTTCGTCTTCTTAGGCACTTGGACGTTAGCTACTTGGGCATGAACTACTCGGGCATCAACTACTTGGGCCTGAGGTACTAGATCCTGCTGCTGATAATGCCATCTTGAGGATTTGAACCATGCCTTCAGCTATTGGGATATATTAATATATTTCTAGTGGGTCTCGTCATCGAATTGCTAAACTTTCCATCTTTGAACTCCAACGCTGCACCGTTAAATATTACAATTATTTCTTCAAGATGACGTCACACGAACTTTTTTTATTTATTTTACCCCCAGTGAGGATCGAACCTGCTACCTTTGGATTAGTATTGCATCTTTACGCTGTCGAGGTATATTGAATATTTCCGTCTTTAATTTAGTATTAAGTATTTTATGAAGATGACGTCAAAAACTTTTTTTATTTATTTTACCCATTCTAGGATTAGAACCGAGGACCTGTATGTTGGAATATCAGCGCTCTAGTCAATCTCGCCATCGAGTACCAATAAAATACTGAGTTCAGGAGATATAGGCTTACAGCTAGAAGAGCCCCAGTTTTCAAGTAGAAATTTACCATAGGGCACGTGTTGAGAAGTATGTTATAAGATATGTATAGAAGTATGGCAGCTGTCACCTGCCATTTAAGATATGTCAACTGTCACCAGTCACTTGTGAAACGCTAAAATAGAAATTTAACATAAGTAACGTGCTAAAGATGACGTCTTCAGACGTATGAAAAAATTTTGTCAGCTGTCACTTGTCATCTTCAATGTGTCAACTGTCACTTTTCACTTGTCAAACGTCAAAGTGGAAATTTAACGTAGGTCACGTGTTGAGGATAACGTCATAAGACAAAGGAAAAAATATGTCTGCTGTCACTTGTCATCTTCAATGTGTTAAATGTCACCTGTCACTTGCCAAATGTCAAAATGGAAAACTGACATATAGAACGTGTTCAGGATGACGTCAGATATCGCTTAGAGAAAAATACGGTAATCGGCCCTTGGGTTCCAGTAGGTCACATGTCACCTGTCACTTGTCAAAGGTGTAAATCGAAAAATTGACATATGTCACGTGTTCGGGGCGGTGTCACAAGACGTTCAAAAAAAGAATGACGCCGATCGGCCCTTTGGTTCCGGAGATACAGTTTTTTGCGATGGGGGGGGGGGAGACGAAATTCGCATGTGGGATAGTGGATGAGCAGATCTTTCGATTTGTTAGATTATTTTTCAAAAATCTCGACTGGCAACGACTGGCACTCGATGTTTGACAAGTGACAAGTGACAGCTGACAAAATTTTTTCATATGTCTTAAGACGTCATCTTTAGCATGTTACCTATGTTAAATTTCTATTTTGGCGTTTCACAAGTGACTGGTGACAGTTGACATATCTTAAATGGCAGATGTCAGCTGCCATACTTTTATACATATCTTACAACATAATTCTCAACACGTGACCTATGTTAAATTTCTACTTGAAAACTGCGGCTCTTCTAGCTGTAAGCCTATATCTCCTGAACTCAATATTTTATTAGTACTCGATGCCGAGATTGGCTAGAGCGCTGATATTCCAACATACAGGTCCCCGGTTCTAATCCTAGCATGGGTAAAATAAATAATAAAAGTTTTTGACGTCATCTTCATAAAATACTTAATACTAAATTAAAGACGAAAATATTCAATATACCTCGACAGCGTAAAGTGTAAGACGATGCAATACTAATCCAAAAGTAGCAGGTTCGATCCTCACTGGGGGTAAAATAAATAAAATAAGTTCGTGTGACGACATCTTGAAGAAATAATTGTAATATTTAACGGTGCAGCGTTGGAGTGGAAAGATGGAAAATTTAGCTGTTCAGCGACGAGACCCACTAAAATAGTAGATATATTGTACAACGAGCATGGAATGATTGCAGCACGAGCCGCAGGCGAGTGCTGCAAATCATACGAGTAGGAAATGGTCATTCCATGCGAGTTTTACACTATACTTTTTCTACGAATGTTACTGTTACATAAAATGGGATTAGTAATATTTTTCTTTTTAAGATGTCAAAAAATGTCAATCTGACATTCCACAAAAAAAATTATAAGGATTTTGTATGAAATATTTATATGCTTTTATTAGTTATCACCACTTTAAAAAATTAACACAATTAGATATAAGGAAATTTACTACTGCTAAAATTGGAAAACGTACAGATTTTTTATTTATTATTAATATTTAATTTAATATTAGAACAGTTATTAAACACAATTTTTGGAGAATTTTAATCGGTATTTTTAAGAGATAGGTTGACATTATTTTCTAAATTATGTGATATCGATGTAGATGGAAGATTGATTGATTGATTAATCGACCCCATAATTTTCTTCGATACGTTGTTTTTATTTGTCAAAGACTCCTCAATGTAGCCTTTAGCTACCGCTGTCGAACGCCAGCCACCGTGCCGTTTTAGTGTTGTTTTATCTTCACCACTATCTACCAAAATTGTTGCCGAAGATCGGCGAAAACAATGACCCGTGTGAAGTTCAGGATTCTGTAGTTTTAGGAATGTAGCAATTTGCTTTCCCATATTTCCTACCTTATTAATCCCAACTTTTTGGGTAGTGCATTTTCCGTTTTGATAATTAACAAAAAAAGAATTATCTATAACACCAACTGGTCGCATACTCCAGTACTTTTTAACGATGTCGGAATATTCCCCTGTTACTGTGAATTTTCGGGAAGGTTTTGTTTTGGTGTTCGGAATTTTAACTAAAATGGCTTTCATTCATTCTATATAATTCATCTCTTCTGGAAGCACCCATTACTCCCATGATAAGCACAACCTGTAATAGAAAAAAATCTTATAAAATTCTGCCACTTAGGTATCTATAGAAAGTAGGATTTTGACAAATTAGTACTTATTCTACCTAAATATGTCATTATCTTACCTTGGTTAGAAGGTAAATTCTGTCCGGGGCCTCTTTAATGAACTTGTCGATCTCGTTTGTGGTAAATACCTTGGATTTTCTTGCTCTGTAGCCATCAGATTTGCGTTTCAAAAATGCTCGCAATTTTGAGTAATTGCCAGGCGCGGCCCGTGAAATTTCAAAGTTGCATATCTCTGTTGCTACTTATGGGACCCATACCAAATTCAGGTTTTTTAATGGTGAGCCTACTAGGAATGTTTTGGTAAAGAAAAAAAATATTTTGCAATTTGCGAAAAAAAGTTGATTTTTTGAATTGACCCACCTGGGTAAAAAATTAACACGCTTAGATATTGTATGTATTATTATTTCTAAACAAATTTTACATCATTTTGTCGACAATTCTTAAATCTTAAGAGAAAAAAATGTGTTAGTAGAAAGTTATAGTCATTTGAATTTTTTCAACCGAAAAATAATTTAAATTTTCGGTTGCAAAAAATTCAAATGATTATAACTTTCTACTAACACATTTTTTTCTCTTAAAATTTAAGAATTGTCGACAAAATGATGTAAAATTTGTTTAGAAAAAATAATAAATAAAATATCTAAGCGTGGTAATTTTTTACCCAGGTGGGTCAATTCAAAAAATCAACTTTTTTTCGCAAATTGCAAAATATTTTGTTTCTTTACCAAAACATTCCTAGTAGGCTCACTATTAAAAAACCTGAATTTGGTATGGGTCCCATAAGTAGCAACAGAGATATGCAACTTTAAAATTTCATGGGCCGCGCCTGGTAATTGCTTATATCCACTCCTTTGCTAATATTTAGCATAGTTTTTAGCATACCGTATTGTGACCATAAAGTAGAAGATTTAAATTTACTTGATATGTTCCCAAAGTAAGCCATCAAAACATTTTCTGAGCAGGAATTAGTTTTTTGTTCTTTGCACCACTCCATAAGACATTTCGCGGGTGACCTGGCAATACCTCCTAAGTGAGTTAATGCACTTTTTATGGGAGAGACAAAAAACTTTAGGAACTGTAAAAATATGGTTTATTGTTCCTGTTTTTGATAATTACACAGGACCACAAATGGGAACCGAAAAAAGTCCTTTGGCGAGATTGATATCCTATATGTATTTTGGTGCGCTGATTACGAATCCGAGGTCAATATACCCCCAGCACATCACGTTCAAGGTCATTTGAAGGTCAAATGCATATATTACGGAAAAACAGAAAATCTGACCACGGATTCGGAAAGAGCGGGAAATTTTACGTCCAAATATGTAGTTTTTATTTTTTCCAACATGACCCTCCAAGGTCATCTGGGGGGTGAAATGACCCACCGATAGACCAAATTCTTATTTCCCATATAGGTACATCATCATAACTACAGACTTTTACGTACAACTTAGTCAGGTATCTTTAGGTTTTTTGACGCGCTGATTACGAATCCGAGGTCCATATAATCCCAGCACGTCACTTTCAAGGTGATGATGTATATGGGAAATAAGAATTTGGTCTATCGGTGAGTCATTTCACCCCCAGATGACCTTGGAGGGTCATGTTGGAAAAACTAAAAACTACATAGTTGGACGTAAAGTTTCCCGCTCTTTCCGAATCCGTGGTCAGATTTTCTGTTTTTCCGTAATATATGCATTTGACCTTCAAATGACCTTGAACGTGATGTGCTGGGGTTATATGGACCTCGGATTCGTAATCAGCGCACCAAAATACATATAGGAAATCAATCTCGCCAAAGGACTTTTTTCGGTTCCCATTTGTGGTCCTGTGTTATCTATTAGATACAGAAGATTTACGGGTTTTTGGCAACCATTATGGAATTTTGGTAATATGATTGTTGCTATTTTAGATAGGAGATCATGTTTTTAAGCTCTAACTCTTAGGATATTTTGTATGTAGGAAACTATGCTAAACCTGCCGATTTAAGGCTTCGGTAATTCCCCGAATTCACATAGTATGTATCGGGATTTTCCATAGACATTACATCTATAGGGTTTCCCCGTAATGCGATAAATTTAATTTTGATTCATTTTCATTAGTTTTGCTTATGTAAGTGAGTCGAACGATTTGCTTTGGATAGTTGTACTAATTTGATTTTTAGTATTGTATTTGTGGGTTGTGTACAAATAAACTGTAAATTATACAATGGATCCCTATGAAACCGAGGTTCAGCGATTAACGTACCTATCCCTATGATACTGTTCCCAGTGACGTCGAAACAAAATCTCCTAAATTTTATTGCTTCAATTCAAAACGCTGCATTTTTTTGTTCAGATGTTTTTCCATTGCTTACTAATGTTTTATTTAAACCTGTATACCCTTTTCTTTTGTAACAAAAAGTTCTATAATGTTTATATACATATAGTTTTTTGTTATGACTGGGTTAATCAGAAACGTCACAATATGACGATTTTTCCTTTTTCTTCATTTTTGGCGAATCTGTTGAATTAAATTTGTTTTAAAATATATATTAAAAGAAAGAATAGCACTACGCAACAACCCGTCACAAATTTTAAAAAAATCTAAACTGGGAATCAAAAAAAGCGTTATAGTAGATTTGGTCCTCACAGGCCTCACCGTGCACAATTGACCCACCCGGGCAAAGGAGGGTTAAAAGAGGTCCATCATCACAAGCGTCATCAGATTATTTTACCATTCTACTGTTATTTTAATTTCTTTGCCGCATTAGTACTGCGTATTTAAATCTTACAAATAGAATATAAGTTAAAGAATCGTAAAAACATACCAAAAAGTATATTTTTTCCTATAAAGAATGAACAGTCATTAACGAAGGTTAGTCTCTTATGGCGGCACTATGCTAACTGACGAGATAGGACTTGTTGCATCAATATTTTTCAGTTATTTAGGTGGGAGAAATTACAACTGGCGTTTTAAAATACTTGGGATTCTTTTTACGTTAGGAGAATTTGAAGGACTACGCAACAATACACGCCGACTCCAAATCCATCATTAACTCATTTTCGCGAAAAATGGCAGATAGGAGGTATTGCCAGGTCACCCGCGATTTGCTGCCTCTAAAATACTAGGTGGTGTTAAATTAAATTCGCTATCGCTACTTTCCATAATAAATAATCTTTTAAAATACTTAAAACACTTTAAGCTCAATATTATTTGAAAATAATAATTGTCATGAACTTTTTACTTGCATTGTCTGCGTTGATATGCGATTCCTATGGCGTGTTGACGCGGCGCCGGTCAACGCCACCTTTGTAAAAATATACCCGTGCACATTGGGAATTTTGTAGTTGAATCACCATGGTGATTGAAGAACAATGAAAATGTGTAAAAACAATGCACTATGTTCCGAAATTACTATTGAACATACAATAAAGGTTTTTCTTGACATTCGTAGAAAAATATATTAATATATCCCAATAGCTGAAGGCATGGTTCAAATCCTCAAGATGGCATTATCAGCAGCAGGATCCAGTAGCTGAGACCCAAGTAGTGGATTCTGGTCAAAGTGAGGTCTGTTCGTCAGCCACTCTGTGTGTGAGCCGGCCTGATCAAGGGTAAGGGCCAAGAAATCGCGATAGCAGGACACCCAGACCAGCATCAAAAAGAATAGTCCTACTTTATGTTATTTGTCATTTTACGGTCTTGTGTTTTGAACCAGCGAAAGAATTAAAGCTTTTGCATTTATCGATATATATTAAATATATCGACCGAAGAAAACTCCACATTTTCTATATATTTATATATAGAAAAAAAGAACCTTATATGTATATATATATATATATATATATGTTTGAACGTAGACTTTCACGGATGGAGAAATGTGAAGAAATATTGATCCGGGAGTACATCCGTTCGTTTGTTAAATTCCTGTTGGAATCTGGCAGACGTTTCGCCAAGGTCTCACTTGGCATTATCAATGCTTACTCGTTGCTGTCAAGTCGTAAACTGATGAATCTTTGTCGTGACTCTCGATATTTATGGACTGCGCCGGAGGTTGTAGCGGTTCTGGTTAGCTGGCGTTGGCTCCGCCCCCTCAGTCGTTGCTTCGTTGGCTGTTTGTTGTGATGTGGTTGCGAGTTGATGCGCTTCGGCTTGCCGTTTTACTATTGTCTTCCATGTACTGGACAAATGCAGAGCGTCGTCCCTTTTGTTTAGATGACCGGTCTTTTCTATTTCGATGGCTTCTCGTATTATCCTAGTTTTCTAGTTTTCGACGTTTGCCAGTTGTCTGCAGCTATCAAAATTGATTTTGTGTCCTGTTTGATGTTGGTGTTGAAACAGGGCCGATGTAGTTTGTTTGTTTCTGATAGCCAGTTTGTGTTCTTCTAACCTGGCTGAAATTCGTCTGTTGGTTTGTCCGACGTACATTTTATTGCAGGTACCGCATGCTACACTATACACACCTTGGTTTTCTAGTTTAATTTTCTGTTTTGGATTTTTTAATGTTGTTCTTATGGTTTGATGTGGTTTATATACAGTGGATATATTATGCTTACGAAGAATGCGACCAATCCTATCAGTAGTTCCTTTGATGTATGGCAATATGGTTTTTGGTCTGCTTTCAGAGTCTTCCTGTTGTTTCTGCCTTGGATGCTGTTGCAGTTCTATTGCTTTTCTGATTGTGTTATCTTTATATCCATTCTGTTTTAGAGCCGTGGTTATCTTTTCTAGCTCCTGAGGCCTGTTGTTGTCGCTGGTGAGCCGGATGGATCTGGAGATCAGCGTGTTTGCTACTGCCTGTATTTGTGATGGGTGGTGATGTGATTCGGCATTCAAGTATCTATTGGTGTGGGTTGGTTTCCTGTATACCGTGTGTTCTAGTCGTCCATGTTCATTTTTAAATACATGCACATCTAGGAAAGGAAGCCGATTGTTTTCTTCGAGCTCTAGTGTGAATTGAATTCGTGGGTGTATCGAATTTAAATGGTCTAAGAATTTCCGAAGTTTCTCTTTGCCAAAGGACCAAACAACAAAAACATCATCGACGTATCTAATCCATAGTTTTGGCTTAAGATTCGCTGACTCAAGAGCTTTCTTTTCGAAATACACCATAAAAAGATTGGCTACTGCAGGTGACAGTGAAGACCCCATTGCTGCTCCATCAATCTGACGGTAAATTTGTCCATCGTACATGAAATAGGCGTTTTGTAGGCAGTGTTTTGACAGTTCTATTATGTGCGTCGGGAGCTATTCGTTATCTGCTATTTGTTGCAGTGCTTCATTTACTGGTATGCTTGGGTACAGAGATTTGACGTCGAAACTTGCGATGATGTCGTGCTGATCTATGGTGAGGGAGTCTATAATATGGGTGAAGTGTTCAGAGTTTTTAACATAAGAGTCTGCTTTTTCAACTATGGGTTGCAGTATACTAGCCAGGTATTTCTCTAAATTATGTGTAGGAGAGTTAAAAGCGCTGACAATTGGTCGCAAAGGGGCTCCGTCTTTGTGGATTTTTGGGAGACCGTAGAATTTCGGGCATCGACTCGATTTTTCTCTAGGAATGAGCTTCTGTTTGATATCTTCGTCTATGGGTGATCCTATAATTTTGGACTTCGTTGTTTTTTCCAAGTATGTTGTAGGGTCTCTGGAGACAGGTTTGTAGCTTGGATCGTTTAGGAGTTGTTTCATTTTTGTGTTGTAGTCCTCAGAATTCATGATGACAGTGGCATTTCCTTTATCAGCTGGCAGAATAGTGATGTTTTCAGCCATATTCAGTTTCTTGAGAGCTTGTTTCTCCTGGTGACTTAGATTAGGTTGAGGTGGTTTGGAAGACTTCAGGATCCTCGTGACATCTTGTCGTACTTGCTCCGCCGTTTGTTCGTCTAAAGTTGATAGGCTTGTTTCTACGTTAGAGATAATATCTTCCATAGGTATTCTTCTTGGGGCAACTGCATAGTTAAATCCTTTGCTCAGTACACTTGTTTCGGCGTCGGAGAGCTGGTATTTTGATATGTTGTGTACCGTATGGCTGTTGTTCGACACTGGCCGTTGTGGTTGTCTTCTGGAGTTTGCTTGCAGATTTTCTAGCTTTTTCTGTAGTTTTTCGGATGTTAATTGTTTATCAGCTTCGGTGCGCCAGTGCGTTAGGAGCTCAAGACGGTCCCACAGCGTTTGATGAATTTGGCGACTAAGGCTTAGGTGAAGTTTGTAAAGTTGTCCTTCGATATCACTTACTTCATGACGGGTTCGTCTTATTTGGTCCTTTAGTAGAGCGGTGCTTGCTTTGTCCAGTATGGCTTGTGTTCTCCTAGTTTTGGTGTGATAGGAGAGTTTCGTGAAAGTTGGGCGCAGGTTCTCATTGCGGCAGTTTATTAAAAAAGTTGAGGTTGCACAACAAAGTACATCTTTTCTCTCTCAGCTTTTCGTAGAATTTAGTGGCTTTGAAGGTCTCCTCCCCGTAGAGGTGTATAATGTTTGAACGTAGACTTTCACGGATGGAGAAATGTGAAGAAATATTGATCCGGGAGTACATCCGTTCGTTTGTTAAATTCCTGTTGGAATCTGGCAGACGTTTCGCCAAGGTCTCACTTGGCATTATCAATGCTTACTCGTTGCTGTCAAGTCGTAAACTGATGAATCTTTGTCGTGACTCTCGATATTTATGGCCTGCGCCGGAGGTTGTAGCGGTTCTGGTTAGCTGGCGTTGGCT
The DNA here is from genome assembly GCA_963971165.1 of Philopedon plagiatum. NCBI lineage: Eukaryota > Metazoa > Arthropoda > Insecta > Coleoptera > Curculionidae > Philopedon > Philopedon plagiatum. The sequence continues at coordinate 77,773,020 of OZ020193.1, forward strand.
CCGCCCCCTCAGTCGTTGCTTCGTTGGCTGTTTGTTGTGATGTGGTTGCGAGTTGATGCGCTTCGGCTTGCCGTTTTACTATTGTCTTCCATGTACTGGACAAATGCAGAGCGTCGTCCCTTTTGTTTAGATGACCGGTCTTTTCTATTTCGATGGCTTCTCGTATTATCCTAGTTTTGTAGTTTTCGACGTTTGCCAGTTGTCTGCAGCTATCAAAATTGATTTTGTGTCCTGTTTGATGTTGGTGTTGAAACAGAGCCGATGTAGTTTGTTTGTTTCTGATAGCCAGTTTGTGTTCTTCTAACCTGGCTGAAATTCGTCTGTTGGTTTGTCCGACGTACATTTTATTGCAGGTACCGCATGCTACACTATACACACCTTGGTTTTCTAGTTTAATTTTCTGTTTTGGATTTTTTAATGTTGTTCTTATGGTTTGATGTGGTTTATATACAGTGGATATATTATGCTTACGAAGAATGCGACCAATCCTATCAGTAGTTCCTTTGATGTATGGCAATATGGTTTTTGGTCTGCTTTCAGAGTCTTCCTGTTGTTTCTGCCTTGGATGCTGTTGCAGTTCTATTGCTTTTCTGATTGTGTTATCTTTATATCCATTCTGTTTTAGAGCCGTGGTTATCTTTTCTAGCTCCTGAGGCCTGTTGTTGTCGCTGGTGAGCCGGATGGATCTGGAGATCAGCGTGTTTGCTACTGCCTGTATTTGTGATGGGTGGTGATGTGATTCGGCATTCAAGTATCTATTGGTGTGGGTTGGTTTCCTGTATACCGTGTGTTCTAGTCGTCCATGTTCATTTTTAAATACATGCACATCTAGGAAAGGAAGCCGATTGTTTTCTTCGAGCTCTAGTGTGAATTGAATTCGTGGGTGTATCGAATTTAGATGGTCTAAGAATTTCCGAAGTTTCTCTTTGCCAAAGGACCAAACAACAAAAACATCATCGACGTATCTAATCCATAGTTTTGGCTTAAGATTCGCTGACTCAAGAGCTTTCTTTTCGAAATACACCATAAAAAGATTGGCTACTGCAGGTGACAGTGAAGACCCCATTGCTGCTCCACCAATCTGTCGGTAAATTTGTCCATCGTACATGAAATAGGCGTTTTGTAGGCAGTGTTTTGACAGTTCTATTATGTGCGTCGGGAGCTGTTCGTTATCTGCTATTTGTTGCAGTGCTTCATTTACTGGTATGCTTGGGTACAGAGATTTGACGTCGAAACTTGCGATGATGTCGTGCTGATCTATGGTGAGGGAGTCTATAATATGGGTGAAGTGTTCAGAGTTTTTAACATAAGAGTCTGCTTTTTCAACTATGGGTTGCAGTATACTAGCCAGGTATTTCTCTAAATTATGTGTAGGAGAGTTAAAAGCGCTGACAATTGGTCGTAAAGGGGCTCCGTCTTTGTGGATTTTTGGGAGACCGTAGAATTTCGGGCATCGACTCGATTTTTCTCTAGGAATGAGCTTCTGTTTGATATCTTCGTCTATGGGTGATCCTATAATTTTGGACTTCGTTGTTTTTTCCAAGTATGTTGTAGGGTCTCTGGAGACAGGTTTGTAGCTTGGATCGTTTAGGAGTTGTTTCATTTTTGTGTTGTAGTCCTCAGAATTCATGATGACAGTGGCATTTCCTTTATCAGCTGGCAGAATAGTGATGTTTTCAGCCATATTCAGTTTCTTGAGAGCTTGTTTCTCCTGGTGACTTAGATTAGGTTGAGGTGGTTTGGAAGACTTCAGGATCCTCGTGACATCTTGTCGTACTTGCTCCGCCGTTTGTTCGTCTAAAGTTGATAGGCTTGTTTCTACGTTAGAGATAATATCTTCCATAGGTATTCTTCTTGGGGCAACTGCATAGTTAAATCCTTTGCTCAGTACACTTGTTTCGGCGTCGGAGAGCTGGTATTTTGATATGTTGTGTACCGTATGGCTGTTGTTCGACACTGGCCGTTGTGGTTGTCTTCTGGAGTTTGCTTGCAGATTTTCTAGCTTTTTCTGTAGTTTTTCGGATGTTAATTGTTTATCAGCTTCGGTGCGCCAGTGTGTTAGGAGCTCAAGACGGTCCCACAGCGTTTGATGAATTTGGCGACTAAGGCTTAGGTGAAGTTTGTAAAGTTGTCCTTCGATATCACTTACTTCATGACGGGTTCGTCTTATTTGGTCCTTTAGTAGAGCGGTGCTTGCTTTGTCCAGTATGGCTTGTGTTCTCCTAGTTTTGGTGTGATAGGAGAGTTTCGTGAAAGTTGGGCGCAGGTTCTCATTGCGGCAGTTTATTAAAAAGTTGAGGTTGCACAACAAAGTACATCTTTTCTCTCTCAGCTTTTCGTAGAATTTAGTGGCTTTGAAGGTCTCCTCCCCGTAGAGGTGTATAATGTTTGAACGTAGACTTTCACGGATGGAGAAATGTGAAGAAATATTGATCCGGAAGTACATCCGTTCGTTTGTTAAATTCCTGTTGGAATCTGGCAGACGTTTCGCCAAGGTCTCACTTGGCATTATCAATGCTTACTCATTGCTGTCAAGTCGTAAACTGATGAATCTTTGTCGTGACTCTCGATATTTATGGCCTGCGCCGGAGGTTGTAGCGGTTCTGGTTAGTTGGCGTTGGCTCCGCCCCCTCAGTCGTTGCTTCGTTGGCTGTTTGTTGTGATGTGGTTGCGAGCTGATGCGCTTCGGCTTGCCGTTTTACTATTGTCTTCCATGTACTGGACAAATGCAGAGCGTCGTCCCTTTTGTTTAGATGACCGGTCTTTTCTATTTCGATGGCTTCTCGTATTATCCTAGTTTTGTAGTTTTCGACGTTTGCCAGTTGTCTGCAGCTATCAAAATTGATTTTGTGTCCTGTTTGATGTTGGTGTTGAAACAGGGCCGATGTAGTTTGTTTGTTTCTGATAGCCAGTTTGTGTTCTTCTAACCTGGCTGAAATTCGTCTGTTGGTTTGTCCGACGTACATTTTATTGCAGGTACCGCATGCTACACTATACACACCTTGGTTTTCTAGTTTAATTTTCTGTTTTGGATTTTTTAATGTTGTTCTTATGGTTTGATGTGGTTTATATACAGTGGATATATTATGCTTACGAAGAATGCGACCAATCCTATCAGTAGTTCCTTTGATGTATGGCAATATGGTTTTTGGTCTGCTTTCAGAGTCTTCCTGTTGTTTCTGCCTTGGATGCTGTTGCAGTTCTATTGCTTTTCTGATTGTGTTATCTTTATATCCATTCTGTTTTAGAGCCGTGGTTATCTTTTCTAGCTCCTGAGGCCTGTTGTTGTCGCTGGTGAGCCGGATGGATCTGGAGATCAGCGTGTTTGCTACTGCCTGTATTTGTGATGGGTGGTGATGTGATTCGGCATTCAAGTATCTATTGGTGTGGGTTGGTTTCCTGTATACCGTGTGTTCTAGTCGTCCATGTTCATTTTTAAATACATGCACATCTAGGAAAGGAAGCCGATTGTTTTCTTCGAGCTCTAGTGTGAATTGAATTCGTGGGTGTATCGAATTTAGATGGTCTAAGAATTTCCGAAGTTTCTCTTTGCCAAAGGACCAAACAACAAAAACATCATCGACGTATCTAATCCATAGTTTTGGCTTAAGATTCGCTGACTCAAGAGCTTTCTTTTCGAAATACACCATAAAAAGATTGGCTACTGCAGGTGACAGTGAAGACCCCATTGCTGCTCCATCAATCTGTCGGTAAATATGTCCATCGTACATGAAATAGGCGTTTTGTAGGCAGTGTTTTGACAGTTCTATTATGTGCGTCGGGAGCTGTTCGTTATCTGCTATTTGTTGCAGTGCTTCATTTACTGGTATGCTTGGGTACAGAGATTTGACGTCGAAACTTATCAAAATACCAGCTCTCCGACGCCGAAACAAGTGTACTGAGCAAAGGATTTAACTATGCAGTTGCCCCAAGAAGAATACCTATGGAAGATATTATCTCTAACGTAGAAACAAGCCTATCAACTTTAGACGAACAAACGGCGGAGCAAGTACGACAAGATGTCACGAGGATCCTGAAGTCTTCCAAACCACCTCAACCTAATCTAAGTCACCAGGAGAAACAAGCTCTCAAGAAACTGAATATGGCTGAAAACGTCACTATTCTGCCAGCTGATAAAGGAAATGCCACTGTCATCATGAATTCTGAGGACTACAACACAAAAATGAAACAACTCCTAAACGATCCAAGCTACAAACCTGTCTTCAGAGACCCTACAACATACTTGGAAAAAACAACGAAGTCCAAAATTATAGGATCACCCATAGACGAAGATATCAAACAGAAGCTCATTCCTAGAGAAAAATCGAATCGATGCCCGAAATTCTACGGTCTCCCAAAAATCCACAAAGACGGAGCCCCTTTACGACCAATTGTCAGCGCTTTTAACTCTCCTACACATAATTTCGAGAAATACCTGGCTAGTATACTGCAACCCATAGTTGAAAAAGCAGACTCTTATGTTAAAAACTCTGAACACTTCACCCATATTATAGACTCCCTCACCATAGATCAGCACGACATCATCGCAAGTTTCGACGTCAAATCTCTGTACCCAAGCATACCAGTAAATGAAGCACTGCAACAAATAGCAGATAACGAACAGCTCCCGACGCACATAATAGAACTGTCAAAACACTGCCTACAAAACGCCTATTTCATGTACGATGGACAAATTTACCGACAGATTGATGGAGCAGCAATGGGGTCTTCACTGTCACCTGCAGTAGCCAATCTTTTTATGGTGTATTTCGAAAAGAAAGCTCTTGAGTCAGCGAATCTTAAGCCAAAACTATGGATTAGATACGTCGATGATGTTTTTGTTGTTTGGTCCTTTGGCAAAGAGAAACTTCGGAAATTCTTAGACCATCTAAATTCGATACACCCACGAATTCAATTCACACTAGAGCTCGAAGAAAACAATCGGCTTCCTTTCCTAGATGTGCATGTATTTAAAAATGAACATGGACGACTAGAACACACGGTATACAGGAAACCAACCCACACCAATAGATACTTGAATGCCGAATCACATCACCACCCATCACAAATACAGGCAGTAGCAAACACGCTGATCTCCAGATCCATCCGGCTCACCAGCGACAACAACAGGCCTCAGGAGCTAGAAAAGATAACCACGGCTCTAAAACAGAATGGATATAAAGATAACACAATCAGAAAAGCAATAGAACTGCAACAGCATCCAAGGCAGAAACAACAGGAAGACTCTGAAAGCAGACCAAAAACCATATTGCCATACATCAAAGGAACTACTGATAGGATTGGTCGCATTCTTCGTAAGCATAATATATCCACTGTATATAAACCACATCAAACCATAAGAACAACATTAAAAAATCCAAAACAGAAAATTAAACTAGAAAACCAAGGTGTGTATAGTGTAGCATGCGGTACCTGCAATAAAATGTACGTCGGACAAACCAACAGACGAATTTCAGCCAGGTTAGAAGAACACAAACTGGCTATCAGAAACAAACAAACTACATCGGCCCTGTTTCAACACCAACATCAAACAGGACACAAAATCAATTTTGATAGCTGCAGACAACTGGCAAACGTCGAAAACTACAAAACTAGGATAATACGAGAAGCCATCGAAATAGAAAAGCCCGGTCATCTAAACAAAAGGGACGACGCTCTGCATTTGTCCAGTACATGGAAGACAATAGTAAAACGGCAAGCCGAAGCGCATCAACTCGCAACCACATCACAACAAACAGCCAACGAAGCAACGACTGAGGGGGCGGAGCCAACGCCAGCTAACCAGAACCGCTACAACCTCCGGCGCAGGCCATAAATATCGAGAGTCACGACAAAGATTCATCAGTTTACGACTTGACAGCAACGAGTAAGCATTGATAATGCCAAGTGAGACCTTGGCGAAACGTCTGCCAGATTCCAACAGGAATTTAACAAACGAACGGATGTACTCCCGGATCAATATTTCTTCATATATATATATATATATATATATATATATATATATATATATATATATATATATATATATATATATATATATATACAAAACAACAAAACCAGCTTGTCTTGGTGTATCGGTCCTAGTGAGGGCTTATTTTAGAATAAAACACTTTTCAGCTGCACCAAGCTTGCGACAATGTTGATAATTATCTTCGTCAGGGCTACAATATGCAACGGTGATAAGTTAACCTATATTTCAAAATTACATATCTAAACACAACATACAAGATAATATTTTTTCTTTCCATATACAATTACTTACTGCTAATGCATTACTTAATAATTAAGACAGCTTCTACAATGTCCGTTTTTTGTAGAAGCTGTCTTAATTGTTAAGTAATGCATTAGCAGTGAGTAATTTTATAAGAAAAGAAAAAATATTATCTTGTATGTTGTGTCTAGATATGTAATATCTTCAAATAATTAGTAAATATAGGTTAACTTATCACTGTTTCATATTGTAGCCCTGACGAAGATAATAAATTATCGAAAGCTTGGAGTAGCTGAAAAGCGTTTGAGTCTAAAATAAGCCCTCACTAGGACTGATACCCCAAGACAAGCTGGTTTTGTTGAATAATAGCTTTCTTGGTTATAAATAAATAAATATATATATATATATATATATATATATATATATATATATATATATATATATATATATATATATATATATATATATATATATATATATATATATACAGAGTGTTATGAAATTCACTGCATATATTGGAATGGGTAACTCCTGATATGAATTCAGATTGAATAAAAATATTCATAAATGGCGTTTCAGTATAAAAAAAGGTTGATATCAGCCCTCAAAAAATTTTTTTTTTGTATCAGCGCGCCACTGGAAAAATTAAAAACAGTGAGAAATGTCAGTTACAGAAAAAACACTTTTGTTTTGATGTCAGAAGTCACTGTGATGTTGCCAATTCTATCTAGAATATTCCTATGTAACTGATTTGAAAAAATAATAGATTTGTTATCTTTAAAGTAAGAAATCATACTAAATCTTTTAAAACATTCAATTTCAAAAAGTTAAAATACTACAACACAAAAAAGCCAGAGAACAGCTGTTCAAAACAAGAGTAAAATTTTGTTCAACTAGGCCGACCAGAAATTTTTGGAAGAAACAGAGTACCTATACAAAAATTTTGGTTCCAAATTAGCTTTAAACAAAAAACTCCCAACACTTAGGTATGTATTTTTTTTTTATTTGCCTATTTTAAATCATATTTAACAGAAGATTTGGCATTTATTAACAGGTTTATTTATATGGCCCTTAATTTTTAAGCGAAATTCCTCACAACTAAATTAATAATAAATTTTACCTTCATCATACCATCTTCCAGTAAGTCAAATCAAGATTTTTTGATAAACGACGCATACGAGGCTCTTGGCGTCCTAATGAAACGGAAACGAACATTCTCTGTCGGACTTTCACGCTGTCCAAACAATAATAAACTTTATTACTATTAGCTTTGTTCGCGGAGACGATCCGTGACCAGTCCGTAACCTGTACAAGTTAAATAATCCCACACATTTATGCGCATGTGCGATTCGAAACCGATCAGGAATTGACTAATCTCCGCGAACGTTTTTGGTGAACGTGATTGTCCGGAACATCTGCGAATCACTTAACCTTAACATATTTTATTATTTTGAATTAAATTGTTAGACTGAACAACCTAATGTAACATTATGATAAAAATGATTAAAATTGCCACAAAGACATATTTGTTCTGTTATGAGTAATTTTAAATACAAAAATAATTGAATATACTAGAGCATATTATTATATACAAATTTATATCTACCTTTATACAACTAACAGCATATGAAATTGAACTGTTCGTTATCGCAAAATACAGCCCGCCCAAAATTAAACGACAATTTTCAAACAAATTTCACACTGCACTTGCGCGGACAAATAATTCATGTAATAAGTAATAATCCTCGGATCGTTTTGACTGGTTACGGATGTGTCCTGAACTTGTTCTCGCATCACCGCGAACGCCAAATTTATTGTCAAAATCAGTGATTTTCTGCACCGCGAACGCAAATAATCGCAAAGCGCACGCGCACTTGTCACGGACTAGTTCCGGATCGTCTCCGCGAACAAAGCTATTACTACACAATACAACCCAGCCGTTTGGTTAAAACATGAAAGTCCAACAAACACTACGAAATGTTTTGTTTTCTTGAAAATACCCAACACTATAAACACATACCAAGCACTATTAATCATTTCAAAATGTTAAAATACTGCCGATAACACAAATTTAATAAAACTCTCTAGAGAACAGTTGTTTAAACCAAAATAAATACCCCAACTGCAACTAAATTTAAAATGCACCTCACTAAGCGACGAAACGATATTTTGTTAATATTAAACGGCTTTAACTTTTGTTAATGTTAAACGGCATTAACTTTTTCTTTCACAAATTAAGAAATAAATAGCAAAAATAATATAAACCGTATTATTAAACTGCTCACACAGCTGACTATGACGCATGAGTTCGGTTCGGCCAATCGGAATCACTCTGGCAGTCGGTATGGGGTCAACAACCCTTTAGCGTGGCTTCAGGTACAGTCCATGATACTCTTTTACTTGTATCATGGGTACAGTCTATAAAGCAAGCTTCGAAACCGTGGGTTATTCCAGGGACGGTTCTAACCTAGTTGGAAATAAAATTAGGGTCCCATATTTGAAAATAAAATACAAATATTTATTTACTCACATTGTGTAATTTTTAAAATGTGAAATACGAAAATACTTCGGTAAAAGTAATATAACATACAGGGTGTCTAAAAAGTCTTAGTATGGGTAAATATCTTTGCTATTAATAAAGATAGAGAAACCAAATTTTAGTTGTATTTTATTGGTCTACTATTGATCTACTTTTTTATGTAATTTGACTTTTTCAACCCCCTTGGGGGGAGACGATAGGGAGTTGAGATCAAATTTTTTTTAAAAGTCTTCAAAAAAAATAATCAATTTACCGACCGTTAGTCGACCTCTTGTGCCATACAGTACCAGTCGGCGCGCACATTTATTTTTTGTTTTGTGGGGCACTTTTTTTCTAACGTTTTTCGAATTTTTTCGACTTCTTCATTTGTCGTTTTTTATATTTTTCGTTTTTTGACATCTGCGCAGTAGAACAAAATGCGTATCACGCACAAACCGAGCGAGCTAGACATGCGCACGGAATTTCAGAAGATGGACTTTGGTGTCTACATTTGAACCCATTCACTTTTAAGAATATATCTCCAATCCAATAGCCAAGGTGCCTCTACGTGTTTAACTTTATAACTTTTTTCCCAATTTTTGTTCGACTTCTTTATTTGTTTTTTGACATATGCGCAGTAGACCAAAGTACTTACCACGCGCGGTCTCTTCTTCAAAGACCACTGTAGACCGGCTTTTCGTGCACTAAGACTTCTAACACTACCCTGTGTATATATTTACCACCTTGCTCTATATACCAGGGAAAACCTCTCTAATTTAAAAAAGAATTCAGACTTTCAGAACTATGAAACGCGAAATATGTCTGTTTTAACAGTCCCTTATAACCGTCTCAAGCTGTCACAGGACGGACCCATGTCAATGGGTATCAAGATTTATAACAAACTTAGTCCTGAGATAAAGGCTAGTCACTAGTCAGTCAATAAATATATTTAATAATAAGCTAAAAAACCTCCTTATAAATGCAGCATACTACTCCACAGCGGAGTTCTTGAGTGAGTAGACCCAGTTAACTGTTTTTCTGTTTGTCTAAATTCGGTATGTTCTTTACAGTTTACTTTTAAAAATCTTTTTTTACATGTTATGTTTGACGAGCTGATAAATGTAATGTACAATACATATTATTAGTAATATATTCATATTTGATTTGATTTGATTTGATACACAATGTTAGGAAATAAATATCTGTATTTTATTTTCAAATCGGATCCTAATTTAATTTCCAAGTAGGTTAGAGCGGTCCTGCAAAGGTTTAATAATGATCGTGTAGGGTCTGCTTTAATTAGAAGGTAGTTTTAAATAATAATGTACCTAGGTAGATTCCAAGGGTACTAAACTAGTTTCTTTTTGTTTTGCTGCCTAGAAAAATGACGCTCTTCGTCCATCCGATGTTAAGTAATATGTTCAATATGTTGCTTATTTTTATTTAGTTTGTGCTTTGATTAGTGCTTCTTAAATTAGTCTGAGAGGGTTGAAAACTATATTAAATTTACCACTAATAATATTTACGTATTATGTAACGTTTGGGGGTGCAAGCAAGCGATTTATGTAGATACCTACATCTTGACTTTAGAAAAACTCATTTAGAGGATCTCTTCAAAAGAAATCGGTAAGTTACCTTCGATCATTTTATTATTGGCAAAAGAGCTACAACTTTCTGAACGTGCTGTGTGCTGTGTAAAACAGAATAATGTTGTTTGTTTTGACAAATGCTGTAATGAAATAATTTTGGTTATTATTTTAAAATACGGTGTAGTTGTGCTCAGTTAGTATTTTTTGTTTTGATTTTTAACCTATTTTTAGCAGACAGTTGACTTTTGACATATTACTCATTTGGCGTTTACCAGGTACGTGGTTATTTTCATCAAAGAGCCGTGCGCCATATTTAAGCGTTTCAACAGCCATAAAAACCACACACTGAAAGTTTTAAAAAAAATTTCGTTTAAAGTTTTAAATAATGTAATTTCTTTTCACTACCTAGAAAATGGTCTTCGTCGATCCATTGTTAACTAATATTTTGATCAGTTTTATCTAGTTTGTCTTTGAGTGAGTAGCGTAATAGGGTTGAAAACTAAATTTAATTTAAAACACTAATAATATTTACGTATTATAGTAACGGATGGTAGCGGATCTGGTTATACTTTTGAAGTAGGTACTATGTAGTTGTGCTCAATTAGTATTTTTGTTTTGATTTTTAACTTTTCCTTGGCAGAAAGTTTAAGCTAGTAGGAATAACTCTTATATCATTAATAACGTAATATAGGGTGTCTTAAATATTACTTAAAACTAAGGCTACTGACAAAAAGGATTGATTTCGCAGTGCCTCTTTACTATTTTTTTTTAGTTTCTTCGTAGGAAGAGGTTAAAAAAATTCTTAATGTCTTAAATTACGCTTAAAAACAGAAAATAAATTCTCCTTAAAGATTTATATGTCTGGCAACGTTTCAACAATTCAATTGTTTAAAGTTTTTCGCGCGCAAATTTCCGTCAAGCGCCTTGTGTACGTTCAGCCAGGTGCGGCGAATATCGACGGATTTTATGGCATTTTTGAAAATTTGAAAAATGTTCGATTTAATAAAAAAAAAGTATTGGATATGTCTGTAGACTACCCCAGGAGTCACCCATCCCAATATATGCAGTGAATTTCATAACACCCTGTATATATATATATATATATATATATATATATATATATATATATATATATATATATAATGTTTTCCATGAGTGGATCATATCCAAATCAAAACAACTACTCCCCTGGCTATATGCCACGACGGGTATTGGATTACATGACAGGGACATCACCACCCCTACCAGATAGGGCTCCGGTATGCATCATCTAGGGGGCTGGATCTCACCAACCTCCCTTAGCGGCTCCGAAATTCGGGAAACCGCAGCGATGATGCCACGCCGAAACCACACGAGACACCACAACGTCTTGTACAGACAAGAGTCTAGGGGATGGGCAACCATTTTTATCCCGGGCTTCCGCATGCGCAGAGGAAGGAACAATAGTGGATTTTTTTTGCACCGATCCCTCTTCGCTTGCGAGGAAAGAGACCGGTCAGGGCCCCTAACTAGGTGCTAACCCTGTCCCTCCGATCCACCGTTCGCTAGATTTTCTGGACAACAAACAAAACATAATTTTTAGGTTAAGGTACCTAGACACGATAAATTTTTTGCTCGGGACCTTTAAAAAAGACAAAACCAATTTTTTATCGAGGAAGGAGTGCTAACCCGTTTCCAATACACCTTTTAGAGCCGATTTCCTAATTGTTTATAATATTTTAAGTGACAAAAATTAAAAAAAAAGATGCGACCGAGCACGGATTCGAACCAACACATCTCGGTCAATAAATGGATTCTTTACCACTACACTAAGTGACTGATGCAAGGAAATCGGTAAACTGATTAACAAGTGCATCATTTATTATTTTTTGAGGTTATTACGCATGCGGAAGCCCGGGATAAAAATGGTTACCCATCCCCTAGACTCTACTTGTACAGCGAGACCAGGACAGGAATCGGAACATCTAAGGAAATGGAAGCGAGGGAGGGGCGGCCGTCATTCGGCACTTCCCTACAACTCCCGGCGTCATGGGCGAACACCAACTCGTGAAGCCCAATCGTCCATACTACACGCACCTCGGCCTAACAACCGGGTCGGAGGGTTATGGGTGGGGAGGTGCTAACCCTGTCCCTTCGATCCACCGTTAGCTAGATTTTCTGGACAACAAACAAAACATAATTTTTAGGTTAAGGTACCTAGACACGATAAATTTTTTGCTCGGGACCTTTAAAAGAGACAAAACAAAATTTTTATCGAGGAAGGAGTGCTAATCCGTTTCCAATACACCTTTTAGAGCCGATTTCCTAATTGTTTATAATATTTTAAGTGACAAAAATTAAAAAAAAAAGATGCGACCGAGCACGGATTCGAACCAACACATCTCGGTCAATAAATGGATTCTTTACCACTACACTACGTGACTGATGCAAGGAAATCGGTAAACTGATTAACAAGTGCATCATTTATTATTTTTTGAGGTTATTACGCATGCGGAAGCCCGGGATAAAAATGGTTACCCATCCCCTAGACTCTACTTGTACAGTGAGACCAGGACAGGAATCGGAACATCTAAGGAAATGGAAGCGAGGGAGGGGCGGCCGTCATTCGGCACTTCCCTACAACTCCCGGGGTCATGGGTGAACACCAACTCGTGAAGCCCAATCGTCCATACTACACGCACCTCGGCCTAACAACCGGGTCGGAGGGTTATGGGTTTAAAACCGTTCCCCAAGCGTGCAGTTTTGATTCCATATCCGATGTTTCGTCCTATCTGGGACTCAGCAGGGGCGCGTGAGCTCCCCTGAAAGGGGGACGCTGATCGCCCGACATCTGTACGAAAGTCGAATATTATATATATATATATATATATATATATATATATATATATATATATATATATATATATATATATATATATATATATATACAGTGACCGGCAAAAAGTTCGCAACATATGGGAAAAATTTTTATTAGGTGAGTATTGGAAAAACTTTTCCGGGGGATCGGTTCTGCATGTCCGATAACCTAAAAATCGATTTTGACATACGTCACGTGACCACTGGTATAGCGTCAAATTAAAAAAAAAATTGTTAATTTACAAAAAGTGAGGTTAGTTGACGAGATATCAAAAAAAGTTATTTGAAAAAATTGCTTAGAATAAAATTCTAGGTCCTTGTGCAAAATTTTAAGATTTTATTTAAAAAAATTGGAAAACTCAATTTTTTTTAAATATTTTTTTATCGATTTACAAATTTCCAGTTTTTTTCGTTTAGATAGCTTGGCTAATGTAAAGCCCATGTATCTGGATGAAAATAAACGAATGTAGTAGTTTTTTCTACAATTGACAGGACAAAATTTAAAAAAACAGGGTTTCGCCGGACGCTAGCTGTTGCAATGATTTGTATCTAGCAGCAGTGTCAAAATTTTAGAGACATTTCAATGAGATTACATTGAGAAAACCTTAATCGTCTTAAATATATCTGAAGTTCGACTTTTTGTAAAGTTAAGGGGAGTAAAATAGATAATAAACAAAAAATTACCTGTTTATTTAATCGAAATTTCATAAACGAAAACCAATGTAAGAAAAACTTAAAAGTAGTCAAATTCTGTACTAACAACATAAAAAATCATTGTTTTTCCTTGGGTGCACAAAATTTAAAACTCAGTATGACCACCATTTCTCTCCATACATACTATTGTTCTCGAGCGCAACTCTCGATTAACATTTCGGAGCATTTTACGATTTATTTGCAATACACAATTTCTAATGACATTCTCTAAATTTTGTATATTCCTAAAGGGTCGATGTTTGTACACAGAGTTCTTTAGGTATCCCCACATAAAGAAATCTAACGGAGTCAGATCTGGTGATCTCGCAGGCCACGGATTTTCAGAAAACCGTCCTATCCACTGGTTTCCAAATTCTTGATCCAGCCATCTCTTCACCTCATTTGTGGAATGAATGCTAGCTCCGTCTTGTTGAAAGTATAAATTTCTTCTTTCGGCTAATGACAAATTGTCTAAAAAGTCAGATATCTCAGTTTGTAGAAATTCTAAATATCGTTCTGAATTTAAATTGTCTCTAAAGAAAAAAGGTCCCACTATTCTGAGGTTGAAAATTCCGCACCACACATTAACCTTAAAACTATATTGGTCTTTACTCTGAATTACAAAGTCTGGGTTTTCGGTGGCCCACCATCTACAGTTTTGTGAACTGACGGTTCCGTTAGAGGTAAATGTAGCTTCATCCGAGAAAAGAACGTTCTTTGGGAAATTAAAATCTTCCTCAATCATACCCTGGAACCAGGCACAAAAATCGAAGCGGGCGTCATAATCCCTATCTTTTAATACTTGTACAAATTTAGGTTTGTACGGATGAAATTTGTTTCTTTTTAATATCCTCCGCACAGATCTTTCGTGAATGTTAGTGATCTCCGATATTTGACTAACTGCTAATTGGGGTGTTTCTGTGATCGACAAACACACATCCAGAGAACCTTCGTCACCTGTTACCGGTTTTTCATGGGAAACTTTATACTGATTTTCTACCGATCCCGTTTCTTTAAATTTATTGACTAGACGAGATACTATGGAATAATGGAGGGATTTATCGGGGTGCCTCTCATTAAAAATTGCTGCTGTTTCTCTATGGCTTTTGTAATTATCTCCAGAAATTAAAATAATTTCTATCTTTTCCTGAAGAAGTAGTGTGGGTGCCATTTTAAGGAATAAAATATTAATAAACTTATGTAAAATATCAAACTTAGTAAGATGCGAGACATAAACCAATGACATAGGTTGAAATCAAACAAATTATAATTTGTTTGACATTTTTCTGTTGTTTTTAACCTACTAGATTATTTGGTTGTTTTAATTTCAGAGCCTGCTTTGGTAGTTTTAAGTACAACTAAATAGACCTGGTTGTTAAATTTATGTGCGAAAAATCTTAATAAAATCTTGATACAGTCATTTCATTAGATTCAAACCATTGCAACAGCGAGCGTCCGGCGAACACCTATTTTTTCGATTTTGTCCTGTCAATTGTAGAATTGTAGATCTGACTCCGTTAGATTTTTTTATGTGGGGATACCTAAAGAACCCTGTGTACAAACATCGACCCTTTAGGAATATACAAAATTTAGAGAATGTCATTATAAATTGTGTATTGCAAATAAATCGTAAAATGCTCCGAAATGTTAATCGAGAGTTGCGCTCGAGAACAACAGTATGTATGGAGAGAAATGGTGGTCATACTGAGTTTTAAATTTTGTGCACCCAAGGAAAAACAATGATTTTTTGTGTTGTTAGTACAGAATTTGACTACTTTTAAGTTTTTCTTACATTGGTTTGCGTTTATAAAATTTCGATTAAATAAACAGGTAATTTTTTGTTTATTATCTATTTTAATCCCCTTAACTTTACAAAAAGTCGAACTTCAGATATATTTAAGACGATTAAGGTTTTCTCAATGTAATCTCATTGAAATGTCTCTAAAATTTTGACACTGCTGCTAGATACAAATCATTGCAACAGCTAGCGTCCGGCGAAACCCTGTTTTTTTAAATTTTGTCCTGTCAATTGTAGAAAAAACTACTACATTCGTTTATTTTCATCCAGATACATGGGCTTTACATTAGCCAAGCTATCTAAACGAAAAAAACCGGAAATTTGTAAATCGATAAAAAAATATTTAAAAAAAATTGAGTTTTCCGATTTTTTTAAATAAAATCTTAAAATTTTGCACAAGGACCTAGAATTTAATTCTAAGCAATTTTTTCAAATAACTTTTTTTGATATCTCGTCAACTAACCTCACTTTTTGTAAATTAACAATTTTTTTTTTAATTTGACGCTATACCAGTGGTCACGTGACGTATGTCAAAATCGATTTTTAGGTTATCGGACATGCAGAACCGATCCCCTGGGAAAGTTTTTCCGATACTCTCCTAATAAAAAATTTTCCCATATGTTGCGAACTTTTTGCCGGTCACTGTATATATATATATATATATATATATATATATATATATATATATATATATATATATATATATATATATATATATATATATATATATATATATATATATATATACAGGGTGGTGCAACCAAGATGGGGTGGACGATTGTGAGTAAACGGTGAGGAATTTCGAAAAATTTTTTTTGGGATATTATAGATAGTCAAACCCGCTATGTTTTAAAATTATAGCCATAATACAGGGTGGTCCAAAAAACTCGTGGCGAACCAAACTTGTGTTTTTTTAAATGGGACACCCTGTATATAATTGTTCCAATTGATTCTCCTGTTCGTTACGATCATTTTGATATAGGGTTTATTGGGTCTAAAACTTATAGTAAGGGAATGGGACGCGGTTAAAGTTGAAAAAATGCTCAAAGTTCGGCCATTTTTAAAAAAAATTTGAAACAGGTATGGAAAAACCAAATATTCCATAAAACGTTACATATCCTTGAATACATTAATCGCTTGCAATTTGTTTAAAATTATTCACTGTTATACAGGGTGGTCAAGTTTTGCAAATACGCCCTGGACTCATTTTTTTTAAATGGAACACCCTGTATATTTTATTTTCATCTTAAAGATAACATTGCTAGCTTTCAAAAAATACCATACATGATGCCTTTCTGACTAACAGTTTTTTAGTAAAACAGCCGTGAAACCAAGGTTTCTTCATTCTAATACGATTATACTGAATTTACGTTGTTTATTATTAAATATCTAATATTAGGGGGCCATGACACTATCATAAATGAAACAGGATTGACGAACTTGTCAAAGCTACTGCCGCACAATCCATTATTTACAAGTTAAGTGTAGGTGGCCCAATAATTATGAGGTAAGAAGACTGAGACCCGAAACTTTTACATGTTTATTAGAGATATTTCAAAAAACAGAAAATATTGTTTTTAGGAAATGTAAAGTAATTAATAAACCAGTTATAAACAAAGATAATCAGTTATCAGTATTATTAATAGTTTAAAAAAATTAATTAAGCAAAAACAGAACATCTTTTAAAATTACTTCGGTATGTACTTACTTGTAAACCTAATTTAATATAAACAATTAACAATGCTCATATAAGGGGTTCAACTAAACCACCATCTTGCTGAAGGCACATTTCGAGTCTATCCATAAATGAAAGTTTCACTTTTCTCAAAGTCTGTTCTGAAACGTTGCGAAAACTGTTTCTTATTCTCGTCTTCATATCTTCCACAGTGGTTGGAACCTCTTTATAGACTTCTTCTTTAACATGCCCCCATAGAAAAAATCTAGTGGTGTTAAGTCGGGTGGTCTGGCTGACCACTTACCTGGTCCACCTCGCCCAATCCAACGATCTGTCTTCCAATTTATCGACAAAATATCTTACATTCCTATGGTAATGCGGAGGCGCTCCATTATGTTCAAACCATAAGGATCCCCTTACCATTAAACGTAAATCTTCAACCAATACTGGCAACTCGTTTCTCAAAAAATTTGTTTATAACTGGTTTATTAATTACTTTACATTTCCTAAAAACAATATTTTCTGTTTTTCATGTAAAAGTTTCGGGTCTCAGTCTTCTTACCTCATAATTATTGGGCCACCTACACTTAACTTGTAAATAATGGATTGTACGGCAGTAGCTTTGGCAAGTTCGTCAATCCTGTTTCATTTATGATAGTGTCATGGCCTCCTAATATTGGATATTTAATAATAAACAACGTAAATTCAGTATAATCGTATTAGAATGAAGAATCCTTGGTTTCACGGCTAGTTTACTAAAAAACTGTTGGTCAGAAAGGCATCATGTATTGTATTTTTTGAAAGCTAGCAATGTTATCTTTAAGATGAAAATAAAATATACAGGGTGTTCCATTTAAAAGAAATGAGTCCAGGGCGTATTTGCAAAACTTGACCACCCTGTATAACAGTGAATAATTTTAAACAAATTGCAAGCGATTAATGTATTCAAGGATATGTAACGTTTTATGGAATATTTGGTTTTTCCATACCTGTTTCAATTTTTTTTTTAAAATGGCCGAACTGTGAGCATTTTTTAAACTTTAGCCGCGTCCCATTCCCTTACTATAAGTTTTAGACCCAATAAACCTGATATCAAAATGATCGTAATGAACAGGAGAATCAATGGGAACAATTATATACAGGGTGTCCCATTTAAAAAACACAAGTTTGGTTCGCCACGAGTTTTTCGGACCACCCTGTATTATGGCTATAATTTTAAAACATAGCGGGTTTGACTATCCATAATATACAAAAAAAAAATTTTCGAAATTCCTCACCGTTTACTCACAATCGTCCACCCCATCTTGGTTGCACCACCCTGTATATATATATATATATATATATATATATATATATATATATATATATATATATATATATATATATACAGGGTGGTGCAACCAAGATGGGGTGGACGATTGTGAGTAAACGGTGAGGAATTTCGAAAATTTTTTTTTTGTATATTATGGATAGTCAAACCCGCTATGTTTTAAAATTATAGCCATAATACAGGGTGGTCCGAAAAACTCGTGGCGAACCAAACTTGTGTTTTTTTAAATGGGACACCCTGTATATAATTGTTCCCATTGATTCTCCTGTTCATTACGATCATTTTGATATCAGGTTTATTGGGTCTAAAACTTATAGTAAGGGAATGGGACGCGGTTAAAGTTTAAAAAATGCTCACAGTTCGGCCATTTTAAAAAAAAAATTGAAACAGGTATGGAAAAACCAAATATTCCATAAAACGTTACATATCCTTGAATACATTAATCGCTTGCAATTTGTTTAAAATTATTCACTGTTATACAGGGTGGTCAAGTTTTGCAAATACGCCCTGGACTCATTTCTTTTAAATGGAACACCCTGTATATTTTATTTTCATCTTAAAGATAACATTGCTAGCTTTCAAAAAATACAATACATGATGCCTTTCTGACCAACAGTTTTTTAGTAAACTAGCCGTGAAACCAAGGATTCTTCATTCTAATACGATTATACTGAATTTACGTTGTTTATTATTAAATATCCAATATTAGGAGGCCATGACACTATCATAAATGAAACAGGATTGACGAACTTGCCAAAGCTACTGCCGTACAATCCATTATTTACAAGTTAAGTGTAGGTGGCCCAATAATTATGAGGTAAGAAGACTGAGACCCGAAACTTTTACATGTTTATTAGAGATATTTCAAAAAACAGAAAATATTGTTTTTAGGAAATGTAAAGTAATTAATAAACCAGTTATAAACAAATTTTTTGAGAAACGAGTTGCCAGTATTGGTTGAAGATTTACGTTTAATGGTAAGGGGATCCTTATGGTTTGAACATAATGGAGCGCCTCCGCATTACCATAGGAATGTAAGATATTTTGTCGATAAATTGGAAGACAGATCGTTGGATTGGGCGAGGTGGACCAGGTAAGTGGTCAGCCAGACCACCCGACTTAACACCACTAGATTTTTTCTATGGGGGCATGTTAAAGAAGAAGTCTATAAAGAGGTTCCAACCACTGTGGAAGATATGAAGACGAGAATAAGAAACAGTTTTCGCAACGTTTCAGAACAGACTTTGAGAAAAGTGAAACTTTCATTTATGGATAGACTCGAAATGTGCCTTCAGCAAGATGGTGGTTTAGTTGAACCCCTTATATGAGCATTGTTAATTGTTTATATTAAATTAGGTTTACAAGTAAGTACATACCGAAGTAATTTTAAAAGATGTTCTGTTTTTGCTTAATTAATTTTTTTAAACTATTAATAATACTGATAACTGATTATCTTTGTTTATAACTGGTTTATTAATTACTTTATATATATATATATATATATATATATATATATATATATATATATATATATATATATATATATATATATATATATATATATATAACTCAGTAGTTATTGAGGCTTCAGTCTATTCGGGCATCGGAAGTAAAACTCTTTTTTTACTGCGCCAAGCTTTCGAAAATGTTTATTTTCTTTATCAAGGCTACAACACAGAGTACGGTTGGTAACAATTAATTTACATTATGTTGGACATTACCTAGGGTGCAAAGTGAGTTAAAATAACCTTCGTAACATCTAGCACAAAAGGACAAACACTCCAACCCAGGTCTTACAGTTTAAATATACGTTATTATAATTACATAATTTCGTTTAGAGTACCCTGAGGTTTGGGCCACATGGTTTCGTTACAGTTTGAAGCAGTCAGGTTAAGATCTAGTGTGTCAACAGTGTCAGAACTGTCGGTCTAGAAGGCTGGAGAATATTGCAGAATGCTCCAGTCATCCAAACAGACAGTAGTGCAATAGATGGCGTTGATCAGGAAACCCGTTCTGTTTTACCAAGATTGTTGGTTATAAGTTAATATGTCAGATGGCGTCAGCATAGCCGCCCCCACACCTGCCACTTGCAGATGGCGTCAAGCAACCCACCTAACATATTTTTTAAATAAAATGTTATTTCTTTAGAAAGTTCTACTGTCTCTCTTGTCACCTAGGGAGACAGCACACCCCTCTATTGGTTCCTGAGTATGCCTTTAATTTTTTATGTGGGTTGTTACACTATTGATCTTGGTCTTATCATATCAATCTCGATTATTTTCTAAAATTCTGTTTATAGTGGGTTATTTTATGATTGTTAAGAACAGAAGGTAATAAAAAAGACAATAATAAGAAAAAGGGGAATTTATTTTGTCTGGTGCTTTTAAGACAGTTGGAAATTTTTGAGGGGAAAATAAACTGAGCATGTTGTGCTCGTTTTTCTTTAAATTTCCAAAGAAGCGTTGTGAGACCCCTCTGTGGTCTTATTTTTGTTTAGAGTGACAATATACGAGTAGATTGAACTCAGATCTACGATGTCCCTTTTTTTATTGAGACAATTTGGCGTCAAGTGTGTTTCTGCCATTTCTAAGAAGAGTCTTTTTCTCAGTTTACTTTCTGTATGTATAGTGTTGGTCTCTGAGTAATTTGGATCATGACCAGTTTCTATATGATGTTCAGCTAAAGCACAAGAGGGTTTTTTAACCTGAAGTCGCTCTTGTGTGAGGTTAGTCTGTCTTTAAGCACTCGAGACGTTTGCCCTATGTATACCTTATCACAGGATGAACAAGGAATACTATACACAACGCTTGATTTGTCTCTTGTTTTTTCTTTATCTTTGAGCTTTGTGAAAATGTTACCCACCGTCTTAGAGAATTGCTGCGTTATTTTTATTGTTGGTGTGTTTTTGAAGACTTTAATAATCTTTGTGGTGATAGAGTCTATTGCTGGTAGAGAATAGTAGTACAGAGCTCTATTAAAAGATTGAAAATCATCGATTTCCGGTGAGACATCCGGGGCTCCCCTATTTCCTACAGTGGCCAACGTCCTGGTGTTGTATATAAGTTTTTTTAACAAACCCTGGGGGTATGAATTTTCAAGTAATGTACGATATAGTCTATCCAGATTCTTTTTTTTTTTGAGTGCATGGTGACTTATTTTTTCGATTCGTGACTTGAGGACAAGTACCAGGTTGATCTTCATTTTTTCTGTGTGGTATGAGTTGTAATTCATGTATCTACCTGAGTTGGTAGGTTTGACATACCAATCTAAGATCACCTGGTTGTCCTGTGTCCGAATTAATTTGGTGTCAAGAAAGGGGACACTTCTTTCTGACTCTTCTTCCATAGTAAATTTTATGGAGGAGTTGTATGAATTGAAGACACCAATTATTTCTATTTTTTTATTTTCAGGAACTGTACAGACAGTATCGTCCACATATTTCTTTAAAAAGGGTAATCGGAAAGTTAATTGTGGAATGCATACCTCTAAGAGGTCATCCAGGACATATTGAGCCACTATTGGAGACAGTGTGGCTCCCATTGGAGTACCTAAAATTTGTTTGTAATATATGTTGTCTAGTTGGCAGTAAGTTGAGTCAAAAATAAATTTTACTATCTCTAAAAATTGGTTTTTAGGAATTTTCGTTAAGGGTGATATATCCTGCCATCTTTTCTCTATGCTTTGGGTAACTAAACAATGTGGGATGTTACTTAAAAGAGAGACAACATCTGAGCTTATTAGAACATAGCCCTCAGGGAGCTGTTTTTCGTTTATAAATTCAGCAAATTGAAAAGAATCTGTTGTATAGTATTCGTTGTCCTTGCTGTATGCCAATGTAAGTATATCTGCTATGTGAGTGGAAAGTTTACTATTGGGCGCATTAATGGAACAAATAATGGGTCTTAATGAAAGTGGGGGTTTGTGAATTTTGATCAGACCGTAAAGTTTAGGAGAGGTTTGATTATATATTGTGAGAGATTTCTTCTGTCCTTCATCCAGAAACCCTTTCTTTCGAAGGTCTGAAACTATTTTATTAGCTTTCTGTTGAAAGGTTGACGTAGGGTCACGTTTTAAAATTTTGTAATATTTTTGATCTGATAGAATCTCCTTGGACTTGGCGACATATGCGTCTCTCTTCATTATCACAGTGACATTGCCTTTATCTGCCTTTGTAACTATCAATTCTTTATTGTCCTTAAGAAATTTCTTTGTTTTTTCGAAAAGAATATCAACGTATTTCTTACTATGCGAAGTTCTATAGTAATTGGTTATGATGTTTGTTATTTTTGCTCGCTGGATATTCTTTTCTTGCTCTGGGAAGTGGTAAATAATATTCTCAACATCCGAGAGCAATCGTAGGATCGATATGTCACCAATGGAGGGAGAAAGAGCAAATTTAGAACCCAATGCCAGAAAGTTTTTTACATCATTTGGAATTTCTATATCTGTAAGATTTCTGATCCAATTTTCTTTAACTGATATGAGCTGATTGTGTGTTTGTGTTTTGAGATTGTTTATTTTCTTTAAATTAGTAGTTTTTATGGTTTTGAAGAGTCTATTGTATGTTTGGTTTTGTATAGTTTTAAATTGGTTAAATATGTGTGTAGGGATAAGAGTATTAATTTCATTTGAAACCTGTATCAGAGATCTTTCAGTATGATAAGTTGCTTTAATTGTAGTTGAAATTTCGAGATTGATAAGCTTGTTTTTTAACCTGTGTTTTGAATTCCCTTGGTGTTGTTGTTGATATGTGCGGGTGTCAGTGCCTGTGTTCGACATGTGAGAAGGAATATCCTCCTGTTGCGCAGCGATGCTAATTTGGTGTTGTTTTTTGCCCATTGTTTTAACAAACCCACGGTGTGTACTCCGTGTTGTTGACGGATTTGTTGGTAAAACACCATTCCTAGAATATGAACTGGTAGGGTAGTCTTGACTGAGTAGTTAAAAAACAAACCCAGTAGTTATTGAGGCTTCAGTCTATTCGGGCATCGGAAGTAAAACTCTTTTTTTACTACGCCAAGCTTTCGAAAATGTTTATTTTCTTTATCAAGGCTACAACACAGAGTACGGTTAGTAACGTAATTAATTTACATTATGTTGGACATTACCTAGGGTGCAAAGTGAGTTAAAATAACCTTCGTAACATCTAGCACAAAAGGACAAACACTCCAACCCAGGTCTTACATTTTAAATATACGTTATTATAATTACATAATTTCTTTTAGAGTACCCTGAGGTTTGGGCCACATGATTTCGTTACAGTTTGAAGCAGTCAGGTTAAGATCTAGTGTGTCAACAGTGTCAGAACTGTCGGTCTAGAAGGCTGGAGAATATTGCAGAATGCTCCAGCCATCCAAATAGACAGTCGTGCAATAGATGGCGTTGGTCAGGAAACCCGTTCTGTTTTACCAAGATTGTTGGTTATAAGTTAATATGTCAGATGGCGTCAGCATCGCCGCCCCCACACCTGCCACTTGCAGATGGCGTCAAGCAACCCACCTAATATATTTAAACAAAGATAAAGAAAAAACAAGAGACAAATCAATCGTTGTGTAAAGTCAGTTGCACGGTTCTAGAGCTACGACGACTGAAGAGACAGGGGAGGAAATTCGCTATTGTTGAAGGTCATTCATGTGGAACGTTTCGAACCGAGCCATACTTCCCGTATGTATTAAAATAGCGAAAAATGGCTGGGCGATTGGAATCCCACCAAAGCGACTCGACGGCCGCGATCAGCTTGGCTTGGAATTGGCCATTTGTCCCCCCTGTCTCTTCAGTCGTCGTAGCTCTAGAACCGTGCAACTGACTTTATAGTATTCCTTGTTCATCCCGCGATAAGGTATACATAGGGCAAACGTCTCGAGTGCTTAAAGACAGACTAACCTCACACAAGAGCGACTGCAGGTTAAAAAAACCCTCTTGTGCTTTAGCTGAACACCATATAGAAACTGGTCATGATCCAAATTACTCAGAGACCAACACTATACATACAGAAAGTGAACTGAGAAAAAGACTCTTCTTAGAAATGGCAGAAACACACTTGACGCCAAACTGTCTCAATAAAAAAGGGACATCGTAGATCTGAGTTCAATCTACTCGTATACTGTCACTCTAAACAAAAATAAGACCACAGAGGGGTCTCACAACTCCTCTTTGGAAATTTAAAGAAACACGAGCACAACATACTCAGCTTATTTTCACCTCAAAAATTTCCAACTGTCTTAAAAGCACCAGACAAAATAAATTCCCCTTTTTCTTATTATTGTCTTTTTTATTACCTTCTGTTCTTAACAATCATAAAATAACCCACTATAAACAGAATTTTAGAAAATAATCGAGATTGATATGATAAGACCATATATATACTATATATATCTACAGTGAATCCACAAAAATTCTCGTCACAAACTAGTAACTTTATCCAGAACTGAATTAATGTAGGATTATTACCAAAAGTTGGTTGCCAAATCACTTAATTATTTATTGTTTTTAGGGATCGCAATGTACAAAAGCTACGAGAAATAGCTGTGAAAAATAATGCTGAGGTCGCGCTGTGGGTATCGTATAAAAGTACTACAAATGCACTTGAATTAGAACAAAAATATTTTGATTTTTCAGTTACCATGTATACAGAATCTGTGGTATTACTGTTACCACCAAAAATGCAAATTGTTAAGAGTTTTTACATTATTAACATATTTGATTGGTATGGGCAAATATGCTTGCTTGTAACTATGGTAAGTTATTTTTAATAAATTCTTTACAAAATGAGCTTCTTTTCAATTGCTTCACGTTTGTTCCTGTCTAGAAGAAAACTTGTGTGGCACAAAATATATTCTCCTGGAAATAGAACAAATGGAATCCACCTACATAAGGTTTATTGAATGAGTTTAACGTATGGATCTCTAAGTTAGTAGTATGCTATCAAAAATTTCAAACAAAGCGTAAATTCCCCTTGGACTAACTTTTTTACTCTTGTACTCTAATATTCAAATTAAATGTCTTCGATATGTTTCATAATAATGTTCATTATGATATAAATTTTCATCATGAATCCGCGTTATTAGCCAGTCTGAAAACCATACTTTTTCGATCAAAAGGCCTCTTTAATACAAATGACCCGACTTTGACAGTTCTTTTACTAAAATTTGCATTTACATTAAAGTTTTTAAGAATGTTTAAATTAGAAATTAGGTCAGAGTATGGTTTAAGTGATAGTGAATACATAATCGGTGCATAATACTAATTTGTATTTATCTGTTACTATGCAAAGTTGGGCAAACTACTTGAAAAAAGTAGTGGAGTATAACTACTAACTACTTTATCAAAAAAGTAATTTAACTATACTCGGTAGTTAAACTACTTCTCCAAAAAAGTAGTTAGACTACCAATATTTAACTAGGTACTTTTACTACAAACCATTAAAATAAAAAACTTATTATTACTTAAACTTTATTTTAAAGTTAACTGTCCACTAACTTAAATTTAAACATAAATTATTAACACAGTTCCTTTTTGGTACAAAACTAAAACATATTACGTAACAGGAATAGGAGGTATTAAAAAAAATAAAAAAAAAATTTGAAAGCTTTTAAAAACTGCAAATTCTATATTAGGTTTGCTTATCGCTTACTGGACTGGAAACGTCAGATAAAAAATTTCCGAAAACCTGTTCTACCGAGAATTTTAGCACGAATTGACGTGCACGCAGTGTAATGACGCAATATACAGTAGTTAAAGTTCATATTTTATTTTTTGATTTAATTCAGAAATAAAAATTCTCTCTTAAATAAAACAATCATTTTTTCCGAGATCAAAGTCAAAAGAGCCGCGACCAGCCCGACGTTTGGCGATGGCGCGCGCCAATACGGTGGTCCAAAATATCAATATCAGGCTAAATTTTTGACAAAAGTCAAGTATTTCAATTAATTTTAAAATTATTATGTTAACATGAGTTAAGGCTAACAGACGAAAAATTTCCGAAAACCTGTTCTACCGAGATTTTTAGCACGCATTGACGTGCACGCAGTGTAATGACGTAATATATAGTAGTTAAAGTTCATATTTTACTTTTTGATTTAATTCAGAAATAAAAATTCTCTCTTAAATAAAATAATCATTTTTTCCAAGATCAAAGTCAAAAGAGCCGCGACCAGCCCGACACGTTTGGCGATGGCACGCGCTCATACGGTGGTCCAAAATATCAATATCAGGCTAAATTTTTCACAAAAGTCAAGTATTTAAATTAATTTTAAAATTATTATTTTAACATGAGTTAAGGCTAACCAAAGAACGTAAAGAAAAATAAAATTATCACAGTTATTAAATATTTTTAATATAAAATTATATGTACGTTTTAACGTATAACTTAATATGCAGCAGTTCTTTGGTTAGCCTTAACTCGTTATAAAATAATAATTTAAAAACTAAATTAATTTAACTTTTCTCAAAAATTTGGCTTGATATTGACATATCGGACCACCGTATTGGCGCCTGCCATCGCGAAACGTCGACCTGGCCGCGGCTCCGTTGACTCTGATAACGTAAAAAAAGATTATTTTATTTTTCACTAGAGCATATTTATTTTTAAATTAAATTAGTGAATAAAATATGGACTTTAAATATTTTTAAAGTAGTTAAAGTATAAAAAAGTAGTTATTTGTGCATGAATTAAAGTAATCGAGTATAACTACTAGGAGAAAAAAAGTAGCAAGAATGCAACTACTTTTACAGAAAAAGTAGTTAACTACTGCCCAGCTGTTACTATGGTATGTAGTCTTGTCAAGTGACAGTCAATCAATATAGTATTAGTGTTTATATTGGTAAGTGATATCTTTTGAAATCTCTCGTATGGTTGCAAAGTGACCTAGACATCAGTATTCGAAGTAAAATAAATTTCTATTTAGCAAATTAATTAGGAGTCGGATTATTGTGCAAGAACGGAATTCCTTTTCGATCTGCAGATCAGTGGTTTACAAAAGAAAGAAGACCAATTTTATTGTCATCTTATGCGTGTACTGACGCCAAATTCATGGACTTTTCTCTTTTCGTCCTCATTTACTACAATAGCTGCGTTACGCCGCGCCGCCAGCATCTATAGTGCATTCCATTTGTGCCAGAATGTTGCTTAATTTTTTTTCATATAATCTATTAGTTTAAATATTAAGTGTTATTTTATTATGTCCTTTGGTTATAAGTTATTTTTCTTTTAATGGTATTATTTTTAATGTAAACAAATTGTATTTATTTGACAGAAACTTAACTACCAACTTAATTTACAAGAACAACACTAAATATTAATATGCATGGATTTTATGCGTCACAGCTTCAAATATGCATAGTCTACATTATATCTAAATAAACAACAAAAACGGGTTAATGATATGATATATACTTCGTTGGCCCTCCTTCATTATTATAATGACATCTCGTAGACATCTTGATAACTTCGTAGGTTCGATTTATTACATGCCCAACCTTACTTATTAATTACTAACAATGGTTCCGGTAAATTCATAATTTAGGCATAATGGGTTTGCTCTTGGGGTACATAAACTATGAATTAGGTATTAGGTGTACGATTTTTTTGTCCACGGCTGTACAGGCGCGTGTTTTTTTTTCAAAACCGTACATAATGATTACAGATACCTAAATATTCAATATTTTAATTATGTTTTCTTGAGCAATTTTTTTAAAACAAGGCACGCAAGCGTGAAGAGAACAGGTTCTAGTTGTTATAATTTTGTTTCATTTTACTTATGTGCCCATTTAATTTCACATATTTATTTAACAGAAATCTCGTGTTCATTTAGTTTTTTTCAGAAAAAACCGTGATTTAAAAAAACTTTGGTTCAGGGAGGTAAAAAGTTATATTTATTTTACTTTGCTTGACTTTACATGTATAATTCTTTAAATACAGAAAATGCCATACACATATTACTGAAAGGGTGATAGAATAATCATTTTTAGTGTTTGATTAAATTTTTCTTTTGTTTTGTTTCTAAAAAGCGCCACAGGCAATGAGAAAATTGACTTATTACTAAGGCTGGCACCTTTTGATCTGCTCTCAGTGGCGTCGAAAATCGAGGCAACTCGGGCGACCGCGAGATCCACAAACCGCAAAGCAAACAGTTCGTCTCTTGACGCGGTGTTAGTGTATTTTACGGGAGTTTCTTTATTCAAAAATTCTCAATTTCTAAAAGTTAAAATACCACCTAGGTATAACACAAATAAAACAATCCAAAGAACAGCAGTTTAAATCAACAAATAAATACCTCAACTTCAACTAAACACCCAGGAATTAGTGTTTAACTAATTATAATAATTTAATACTAATTATAAAAATTTACTACGATATTTTGTTAATATAAAAAACATTTAAAAAAGTTCTTTCACAACTTAAGAAAAGAAAGCAAAAAATTTACACTGCGTTATTAAATTCCTCAATACGCATCTATATTTGCATCACCCTGAACAGCTGACGCACGACGCACGTGTTCGGCGGACCAATCAGGGAGATCGGCACGGAGGCGGACCAATCATGTAGAGGCCTGAGATATAATTGCGGAATGGAAACCCTTCGGCTTTGCATCATATTATGTATTTAAATAGAATAATGTTCTTTTTTTGATAAAATTTCCTGCTGTAATAATATTAGTTATAATTTTAAAATACTGTATAGTTGTGCTCAGTTAGTGTGATATATTATATGACTTTGGTGCGACCACGTTACTGGATGTCAGTAAATTAGACGCTCGGCGGCCACCGAGATGGATGTTTGCGTTTCGATTTTTAGCCTTTTTTCTTAAAGGCTGAAAGTTTAAGCTAGTAGGAATAATGCCTTGCCTCCGAGTTAGGCCCTAAGAGTTTTAATTTGATTTATTGCCTTTTATCTCGCGTAAGTCTCCGTGTCCCACGGCTTTAGCAGCTTATAGTGTTGGGGGTCCCTAATTTGATGTAACTCTTTTGTTTTTGAATATCTTCATTTTTGTCGCTGTGACTAGGTTTTCACTAAAGATGGAACGCTTATCTTAATTTATTTATTATTATTTGATTGGTTTAACTTTTCTTCCAAGAAAATATTTTGTTTATATTTTCTCTTGACTCTTGACATTAGAACCATCTGATCTTGACCACCTTGTTTACTTTTTATGTTTTCCACTCATACTGCAACTTAGATTTTGCCCTTGCTCTTTACCATTCTGTATTATGTATCCCTGTGTGAAACTGCGTTTGCATTTCGGTATTTTGCTCTTAGACTTTCACATCATTTACAGCGTTATTCGTTTACCTTTAATTATGGGTTATGAGGTTGGAATTTTGTAGCACTGATCACCTTTCTTTCATACGTTTTCGCCGATTTTGGTTTCACGCATTTAGTATCTTCGGATACGTCCATCTTAGTGCAATGCCCCCTGGTGGCCACTAGAGGAGCGATCACACATCTCCGGCTACGGAAGGAGAGTCAGGGTCTTTAGTTTAATTAGTTTATTGGTTCGCGCTAGGAGTTTCTGTATCGTTTTGGTGTCTTGTTTGATTGAGGGGCGACAATTTGAGTTCATGGTTCTAATGGCGATTACGTTTGTTTCCTTGTTTCAGACCAATAACTTGCGCAGTCTTGCATTCTGGGTTGTTTAGACGAGAAGCTTCCAATTCGTGCCTAAAATTGGATGAAAATTAGTAATTCTTATCGGTATGCCGTGGCGCCACCTTTTAACCTGAGCAATTACCGTTGTGATCTTCCGTTGAAAGTAGGTGTTTTTCGCCCTAACCTGCGTATCTTCTGTGTGTTTGTTTCCGACGCCGGGCCGGAAAGAGTGGGTCCTCCATTTTGTTATTTGGGCTGGGTATGACCATATTGTCTCAGGCGTGGACTTCACTTTCCATCTAGAAGTCATCGACGACGGGGCATCGGCTCGGGTTTTGTCATTTTATGACACGTGTTTGATCGGATTTAGCCTGAAATCGATATTTATTTTAATTTCTGAAATGCTATTTATCTGCCTAGTGTTGAGATTTGAGACCTCGTATTGATTTGGTGCCGAAGGGTGAGTTTATTTTTCTTTTTCCTTATTTTATTACGAATTTATACGTTGATGCCACATGCCTGGTTGGAATCTTCTTTCCACGGATCTTTTTTATTCCTTTCAACAGCCATCGCCATCTATATGGTGCTGCATGCCTGTAGTTGGAAGAAGTCCTTTCGTGCTCTTTCAGATACATATTATTTTGATATTTTATGAACATATATTATGAGATTTTGCATTATATAGATATATTCTTATACTTCTGTAAACGTTTTTTGAGAAAGTCAGTAAATACGAGCCCTATAGCTGCTGAAAATGGCTTTGTTACTGACCTGTTTGCTTTACCATTTGCCAAGCTGTCTGAATTACCGTTACTAATTTCACTTCTACCACCTTCTGTGTTATTGTTAGACCTAGCAAGCTGTTATTAACATACCCAGCTTTTCTCGATTGTTTTTCTATTAATTCTTGCTGTCATTATAAGCAGTGATTAGGGTCCCACTAGTCGTTACTTAATTTGCGTTAGCTTGGACTACGTTCCGTTAAAATTTTGAATATTTTTACGACTTGTTCGTTGATAGTGCAGCTCCTAGTTTGCAATTTAGTTCTTACGTTACATTGTCCACAACTTAATACCACCGTACGAGCTCGTTATAACGACTAGGCTTAGATTTTATTTCACTTTTGGTGGACTAAATAATATGAATAGTTAATTTAGAATCAAGGTTTTTTTGACCTGCAAGTTATACTATCTTAACGTGGCACTTTACAAGCGAGCAGATCTTTAGCTTTCACTTGGCTTCGTTTCTGAATTTTTGCAGTAATGTATTGGGCTGTTATTTTATGCGATTTCAAATCATTATTTACTGGTAAGTAAAAAAGTTGGTGGCCTTAGATATTTTTATTATTGTTATTTTCATATTTGTTATTATTTGAATTAAGTTGACAACCTGTCACGAAACACCTGATGGTGACTTTACACCATCAGTAATGTCATTCATTTTCAGCCACAAAAATGTATAAGCTGTGGAATTTGGGCGTTTTTATAAATGTCTTTCACTTGTAATGACAGCTGCCACAAAGCCTTTTATTTCATTTCATCATTTTATTTTTGTTTATGCACAAGTTTTGAAATATGTATGAGCTTTGAGTTTTTACGTGCTAATTTTTGGTTAAATAGTATTTTTATATTTTGGTGAAGTTAGTTAACTTTTTATTTTATTTTAATTTATTGTTATATTTTACTAATATTTTGGTTTTGAAACTTATTTTCATTACTATTTTGCTTTTGGAAACTATAGGTATGTACATTTCATATTATGCGATAGTCAGTTCATTTTCTATTGATGGTAGTTGCTTCTGCTTATAGTTGTACATTTCATATTGTACAATGATTGGTACAATTGCCTCTCTTGGCAACTATTTTATTTATAGATATATATATTTTTGAATATTTCTACTTAAATGATTTTTTCCTGTAGATGTTATTTTCTCCTTATTTAAGTGACCTACATTTTTCTAAATTCAATTATTATTTGATTTTTTTTTATTGGATTTTACATTGATTTGGTTTACTCGATTAATACTTAACGTTTAACTTTTAAGTCGAGCTACTTTAGGGGTTTAAATTTTAATTATTTTTACTGGCTTCGCTTAAGCTTGTCTTTTCTTTGACATTGAATCTTGCTTAAACTTTGCAATTTGGGTATCAAATATTTTTCTTTTGAAATACTAACTTTTATTATTATCGTAACGTAGCGTTGAACTTTGGAAGTTAGTTACCGATCAATTTATTATTTTTATTATTAATGTTTATTATCAACGTAACGATAAACTCTGCAATTTAGGTGTCAATTATTTTCTCTTTTGATAATAACTTTTTTTTCTAACACGCTTCACATTATTATATCTTGAATGTTCTTGTTTTGCGATTTAGTTCAAGACAATTGGTTCTCTTTAAATATTTTTGTATTACCCTAACTTCATATTTTCTTTTATTGCTAAAACTTTTTTTATTACTTTTAACAACTAGGAATTGTTTTGTTCCTAGGGTTTTTCCGGAGGGGGCTAAAGAGCCTCCCTTTCTTTTTCCCGGAGGGGACCAAGATCTCCCTGAGTCTACCCGGCTGGTGTTCGACAAATCAAAGGGGAAAAGTCTGGTTGAGAATATTCTTATCCTCAATTCTGTAGAGTAATTGATAATTCTAACGAAAACAATAAGAGGATATTTACATTTAAATCTAATATCTGGTCTTGTGACCCTGTTTTACTTTTTAATTACCGGAGCCAATCATATATATAATAGTTCTTTTTTTAATTTTACTGTCTTCTTGTTCTGCACTGGCGAAGAAGTTAATCTTTGCATTTACATTTAATATATATATATATATATATATAGATATATATATATATATATATATATATATATATATATATATATATATATATATATATACTGAGCCAAGGGATAATTTGCATGCATTCTACTACAGCTTACTTCGTTCAGAACACCCTGTTGTTTCTGCTTTCTCTGGTCTACCTTTTTCAATTAATTTAATGTTATTTTCTCTTAAGTTAAGGATTTTATTTTTGAAAATGTTGCAAATAATAAAACGCTGTCTCAATCCATGTACCCCATCGTATAAGAACCGGCTGCGGAGGTTCTGGATTCGCAGGACACTGTTTATGAAATTCTCAAATGCGTTTGGGGGATATACGAAAAACTGCTTTAATGTTAGCGATTAAAGCTTCTCTCACAGTGGAAGCGTAAACATGCGAATCTTAGGACGTACGTAAACGCACATATACGTGCGAACGACCCGAACTACTTATTTTGAATGCAGGCGCTCACAGTAGCTGCAAATCGGTTCGCGCATATACGTGCGTACATTTGCGACTTGTGAACCGATCCCGTTTTGATGGGAAATTTACAGTTGTTCGCAGTTTTGTTATATTATATTTTTATGGAGAGAATTGAAAAAAATGGATACTGAAAAGCTAATTGATTTAGTACGAGAGTGTAAATATTTACGGGATCAGCGAGAACGAAATAATTATCACCACCGTGATGTACAAAGGTCCCTGTGGAAAGAAGTTGCCGACGAAATTAATGTGCCAGGTACGTACTTTGCTAATTTGTATAAATTCGAAGGTTAAATGTTGTATTATTTAAACAAACTATTAATATTATTAAACTAGAGATTACGTACAAAATATGTTTTCAAAGAATCGCGGATTGTGTAAGTCACCGCTCTTGTTCTGTTTTCACCCAGAGTTTTAAATCTTCTACTATTCCTGTTATATTGTAGTTTCCTGACGACAATCCCAAAGTACTTTGCATGTTTCATGTACAAGTTTTCCTATAGTATTATCCGCAATTCTAAACGAAAATCCCAACGCATGAACGATGAACCTGTAGCTAGATACCTAAAATAAAAAACGAGTAAATTAGATTTTTTGTTACAGTTGATGAGGTAAAAAGACGATGGAGAAGTACACAAAGTAAATCAGGTGATGGAGCAGATGCAGTATTCGTGTCTAAATGGTCGTATTTTACTATGTTGCTATTTTTAAAAGATACCATGACCATGACATAACAGAAACCGAATTAAATACGCAAGATGATGAAACTGATGAATCACAAAATTCCCCTGGTAATGCAATTTCGCAGCAAGAAGAAAATAATCAATCAGATCATGATTTACCGATAAACAGCAATATCATATCAAGAAAATCTTCTAAAACCCCACATAAAAAAGTGAAGGTCACTAATATTTAGGCAAAATTTCTAGAAATTGAGAAAAAAAAAATTAAAGTATTTTGAAACTAATGCAAGTAATGATGATTACCAAGTTTTAATAAGTCTTTTGCCTTACCTAGAATCTGCATCTGTATCACGAAAATGAATTGTTAGATCGCAGTTACAGCAAGTATTGATCAATGAGCAAAGGTACTCGTCGGATCAGTCACTACCACAGTCACATTGGCAGCAATGTGCTTCTGAAAGAAACTTTTTCGTTTCGGTCAGTAGTAGTTATTCAAGGTCAGCAGCAACCACTCCTAGTCGACCAGCTTTACAAAGCCCTACAGAAAGTCGCCACTCCTTGCTAGAATACTTTGAAGCATTTGATTCTACCTATTCCAATCACAAGTAACGCATTTTATTTTTTGTTTACTATGTCTACTTATTATTTGGTTTTTAATATGTAGGATTTGTTTATGTTCAGTTTTATATACATATAAACTTTTTTAAATCAATATTGTGTCTTTTCGTTCTTTCTTGTGCCTCTAGTGAATAAAAAAACTTACCTTAAAGTTAATGCCAGGAGTTCCCTTGGAGAAATGGGTTCTCGAAAATTGCAATATTTGGTTAGCCTATCCTTGCTTACATTTAATGTGTAATTGAAAGATTCTTTTTTTATCCGAAAGTTCTTCATTGTTCCTTAAATCGTCCCAACTATGTTGAAATTCACCACATTATTTTCTTTTTCTGAGTAGTTCATTCCCCTCTTCTTTTGCATATGATTCGTCTTCTTATAAAGGTATTTTCTAGCAAATGTAAATCACGACCAGAGATTTTAACTTTAAATTCAAACAATCGTTTCGCACCTTTTCATCACAGTCACTGTGCGAGCTTAACGGATGTATAAGCAACAGCACAAGTTCGGACGGTTCAGCGCATTTTTATTATTCCCGCGTACCCGCATCCACTATGAGAGAAGCCTAATAATTTATCGATCAAAGGAACTTACCTGTGAAGTTCGATCGTAATTATATGAAGGTCCAGTCCGAAAATATTACATAAATGTAGTACGTGTTCTCTCCTGCTTTCGAGCACAAGGTTTAAAGTAAAATTTAAAAAATCCGGCCCTGTTCACCCAGCTGGGACCTCCGTCGCGCCCCGGTTACATCTCATTGGTTTAAAGTACCTGTTGGATGTTTTACTGGCAACCCTGGGCTCCGGGAGGGCGGGTTGTAATATTTTCGGACTGGACCTTCATATAATTACGATCGAACTTCACAGGTAAGTTCCTTTGATCGATAAATTATATTTCAGGTCCAGTCCTCAATATTACATAAATGTAGATGTTTAAAGACTGATGGTTGCTATAAAACATTTAAGTGTGTACACTTTTTATAAGGTTGTCAGTATGTCAGGTAAAAACAAGTAAATTATTCTCCAATAAGGGTTTATTTATTTTTTACCGTTAATGTAATAAAAGTACCAGTAAATATATTTAATGCATCAAAAATGCCTATTCAAATAAAGTCAAATCAAGCTATTAAGTCTAAGCAGTTTATTTATTCTCGGGTCTAAGTTTAAAATCGGCTTAACGGAGTTATCTGATTTGATTAAAGGCCGGTTATAAAATTTGGCCAGGGTATCAGAACTTTCGCTCCAACCTGCTGATTTCCGGATAACGTCCACAGAGACACCCTCTCTTAAGGCCAATGAAGTGGATGCATGCCTGGTAGAGTGAGCTGTAAACATCGCGGTATCCGCACCTACTTCTGCAGGGGTGTTTTGTGACCCAACGGCTCAGCGTCTGTTTACAGGCTACCCCATGCTGCTTGTTGTAAGTGTTAACAGATTATCGCAGCTTGGTTGCCTTAATGTTTTAGTTGCAATTAAGTACTGTTTTTTTTTTTTTTAAAGGATGCCACGCATAGCCTTGGATTTTCTGAGAAATATGGTAACTTTAGGCAAGTCTGACTTGTATTCGGCCTTGAGGTTTTAATTAAATCTGGAATGAATGTGGTGAAAAGCGAATCAGAAAATTTTATATTTGAGCATTTAATATGGGATAGCATTTGTATTCGCTGCCCCGTGGCAAGAGCTAACAGAGTTATTAGTTTGCAAGAGAGCATTTGTAAAGTAGTATCAGGTGTTTCCTGTAAAAATTCCAGTACCTTTTGAGGGTCCCAAGTGTAATTATATTTCGGTTTCGGATGCCTTAGTCTAAATAGGTATGCCTTTTATAAAGCGCTTAAGTTGAGCATTCTCTCCTAAGTTTTTGGACAAAAGTAAGAAAGGGCTGCGCGGTGAGAATTAAAAGAGCCAAAATTATTATTGCTAGATTCCAATAAGCCTTGACAGACTGATAAAATCTAACGTCTGCTATTTCGCAATCCAAAGGCGAAAAATCCTTAGCTTGGCAATAATTTCACCAAAACCTAAAGGTTGTATTGTATTGTTTTATAGTGTTTTCACTTAAAGACCTTACCATTGTATTTATGGCATTTGCGGGAATTCCCTTTCTTTTAAAGGCCTCCCGGATAATCTGGCTCCTACCAGGGTAAGATTCTTGGATAAGGGGTGTATCTTCTTGCTAAAGGGGCAATACAAAATGTTATCGCTAGGTCCAAATATAAGAGGTTGGCCTACGATTAACTTTACAGACAATGGGTACCAAGACTGCAATTGTCAAAAGGGAACTATTAGGATACCGCTTGCTTCGTTGGTAACAATTTTTTGTAATACCCGCAGCATTATTGAAAATTGCGGAAATGCGTAAAAGAGCAAGTTCCCCCAATATATGATAAATGCATCCATTCCATGGTCATTTAACAATGAAATATATCTTTTACATTTATGATTATTTAGTAAAGCAAAAATATCTATTTCTGGTTCTCCAAGTTGCCTCCAATTAAAAGCATCAGTATCTAAGGACCATTCTGTCTCAGTGGGTAGTACACGAGACGCTTGGTCCGCTTTGCCAATTTTCATTTGAGCGTATGTAAGGAGTATGTTTTCCATCAACCATAAGCACTTTCGCCGTGACAAAAGGCACCCCAGCCCGACAAGCTGGCATCAGTGTAAATTTCTAGGTGAAAACAATCTTTCACAAAATCATTTTTTGATGTAACGACTTTTATCAACCACAAATCCAAAGCTGTTAGCACGTTGTTGGAAATTGGCATCGAAGCATTGTAGTTGCCGTTATTTAAGTTTAATGCCAAATACTTAGCGCGCTCTAAAGTTTTGGTATATAACCAACCGTACCTGATAGGTGGACAGGCGAATGTTAACAAGTTATAACTTTACTTCCCATTATAGCTGCATTATTCAATATTTATACTGAATATCAGTCTCGTTAAAGCAACTTTGCTATGCTGCTCCTTCTCGCCTTAAAAATAAAAATCGCTGTAGTGAAGAATAGCCGTTATTTTTAACGGTGATTTTAAATCACTATTTTTAAATCCCTAACGCTGTTCTAACAGTTATCGAAAAATCACTATATCTCCCAACTCTAGTAAAACTGAACAAATTTTATAATGTTACAAGTTTTACGAGTCATAAAATACTGTAACTACTTCGTATTTTTTTCCCATTTTCGGATGGTAATTCCATAGTCGACTCTATAGATTTAAAAATGAATCCTAGAAATTTGCATGTAATTCTGGAAGATAGAAGTTTTCTTTTTTCTTTGTTTATAATAAACCCTAAACAGGTTAACAAAAATATCGTAAAATGTATTAAATAGTATGCGTCTGATAAATCTATTGTTGCTGCGTAGTAGCCACATTGAATTAGTTTACTTGCGGTCCTAGCATCCTCCATTTTAAACTGAAGGGCACTTATGTATTTATTTAACCTCTTTAGGATTAAAATAAATAATGATCTTCTACGTTTTGGTTTTTTTTTTTTTTTAGTTTATTTCAACTTAGAGTTGTTGTTTTTCCCTAAAGGAAATATTTTTTAGATTAGGAGGTTGTAACTTAGTAGGTAAATTTATAAAATAACCTTGTAACCAGCCTAATATAACTAGGTTTGCCGTCAAGGCCAACCATTGTTTGTAAAAAAAAAAAATTGTAAGCGACCTGCAAGACCGACTTTTTTTTTTTTAAGTTTCTAGTTCCGCCCTCCTTTTGTCCTTAATTTGCCCCAATGATTTTCCTTCTGACTGTCCCGACGGTACCTGCTGGAGGTTTGTAGCCTATGTGGTAATCCGGTCTCCCCCACTCGACGGACCGGGCGATGAAAGTTTAACGCTCGACTGGAATCAGGAACAACTTTATTGGAGAGGGTTAGTGCCTGACTCCCCCCTCCCTTGTTTTGTCTCCTGACAGAGGAAACATATTTAGTTGAACTTGTCAGCTTTAATTCTTTTCTAACACTCTAAGTGTTTAAACAGCGTTTAATTTTTCATGTAAGTCAGTTCCAAACAAAAACTCACCTGCCATACATTTGTCTGCGAAGTCTGTCATATTTTTTGGAATATGGTACCCCAAATTTGTTCGTGTTACAGACAGGCGGTGGAACAGGATTGTAAAAATTCTACCTGAATTCAATAAACTGGTTAAAAATCCACTATTAATACCTTTTCTTTTTTTTTTTTAATAAAAAATATATAGGTATATATTCTTTTTTTTTTGTTATTTAAGACAGTAGTAAGACTCGGTTTTAACAAAGCCGCTTTGCTTTCCGGATTCAGTTTAGGACTTAAATTTGTTAAATTGGAAGGAATATCATCTTCCTAAAAGGCTTTTACAACCACTCTTCTTTTTTTTTTTTTAACCATTCGCGAGAATGGCTCGCCACCTAGATACTAGCTGCTCATGCAGTGAGAAGCAGTTATTTGACCTTTTTCCGGATAATCACCCAGAATTTTTAAACGTCATCTGGCAATGGCGGCAGAATGATTATCATTATGAACTTGAAGTTCATCTAGATTGTGACTGCCATTATATGCGCTACATGCATCCGCCTCAATGACCGAAACAGCACTGCACGCGCCGTCGTAATTGTGACAGACATCTGCCACCGCACGTGGCAATGCTGCAAATTCTCTGTCTGTCGATTCTCTTGGGTGTGTACCGCCCGCCTCTACTCGATTACTCGTAGACGCTACATGCATCCATCTCATTGACCAAAACAGCGCTACACGCGCCGCCATCACTGTTTACTCGTAGTCGCTATAAGTATTCACCTCAATGACCAAAACAGCGCTGCACGGGCCGCCGTCATTGCTAGAAACATCGCCACTACACGTGGCAACGTTGCAAATTCTTTGTCTGTAGACTCACTTGGGTGTGTACCGCCAATGACCAAAACAGCGCTACACGCGCCGTCATCACTGTTTACTCGTAGTCGCTACATGCATCCACCTCAATGACCAAAACAGCGCTGCACACGCCGCCGTCATTGTTAGAGACATCGCCACTACACGTGGCAACGTTGCAAATTCTTTGTCTGTCGACTCACTTGTGTGTGTACCGCCAATGACCAAAACAGCGCTTCACGCGCCGCCATCACTGTTTACTCGTAGTCGGTACATGCATCCACCTCAATGACCAAAACAGTGCTGCACGCGCCGCCGTCATTGTTAGAGACATAGCCACTACACGTGGCAACGTTGCAAATTCTTACCTTTCTTATCAGAATTACTTGACGAGGAGCTCCTCTTATTTTTTCGACTTCCCCATTACCTACACTGCAAGAGAAGGCTGAAAATGTTTAGGTTGATTAAAATATCACCTTACTTACCGTTTTCGTAGCGAAAACGACAAACTAGCGAACAGCGTTCACGTGTGAGAACGCGCAAGACAGCAACGAACCTCTCGCTCGAAGCACAAAAAACACAATGAGATGTAACCGGGGCGCGACGGAGGTCCAGCTGGGTGAACAGGGCCGGATTTTTTAAATTTTACTTTAAACCTTGTGCTCGAAAGCAGGAGAGAACACGTACTACATTATGTAATATTGAGGACTGGACCTGAAATATAATCTAATAATTCTACCGTGCTAATAATGTATCTGTATCCTGATAACACCTGCGAATTATTTCTGCTGTAAGATGTAAAGCATGCAGTATACACGTACCTAATATGTAGTAAATGAGGACAGAGAGCTTTGAAGGAACGGCCTGTAGGTACAAAGCATAACTGCAGCGTCATTACTAGTAGTAACACTTGATTATTGACAGTTGAAACTTGTGTAATGTAGTTACTATCAGATTGTGAATTGCTTCGCTACTACATTTTTCTAAGCTTTTACTGGCTAATAAATACACAGGTGGTGGTTCAAGCGGATCAAGTGCACGTACTATAACGTTGACCACAGAATATTTTTTAGAATCTGTTGTTATTTCAAACATTATCTTGACTAAGACTTACATAAACAGAACACGCGCAACCCACCTTGTCCTTTGCGTTACACAATCGAAAAATGAGTATGTAATTGGTAAAACATTTTCTTTCAAGCATCAGTAAAATGCCATTTATTGCTTTTGATTTCTGACTTAATTAGTACTGACAGCAGTGAGACA